>OZ038491.1:101198681-101258681 GCA_964036315.1 Acanthosepion esculentum
TTAGCAGCAACTCTGAAGATTGGAATCAAGAAAATAAATAAAGTTAACAGACATAAGGAGCCAGCATGGAAAGCAAAACTGTTATGAGAAATAAAACAAATCAGATGTGAGCTTTCTATAATAGATGAGCTCACCAGAAACCTTAATATTTCCACGCGCAAGTGCAAAAAGATCAAGAGGAAACACAAAATTAAATCACTACTTGACATTCCACCAACCACGGAATTGCTGAAGCAGAACCTTCAGCTAAAGGCACAGAGAACAAGACGATACGAAAAACGTTGCAGGTTCTATCGCTAAAATAAAATATTCCAAACGGACCTTAAGAAATTTTACAGGGAAATTGGAAAAAAAACCTATAAATGTCGAAAAGCCACCATCGATTGATACTGTACAGATATTTTGGGAAAATATTTGGAGCAGCCCGAAAGAATATAACCCAAATGCTGAATGGATCAGGCGTGAAGAAGAACGAATGTTGGATACACCTCTGCAAGAATGGGAAAATATATCAACAGATTATGTTAGGCAAGCTCTAACGAAATCGCAAAAATGGAAATCCCCAGGAAATGACAAGGTTCCCAATTTCTGGCTTTATCATCTCTCATCTATCCACAAAATACTTGCGGAAACATTATCAACGCTTGTAAATAATCCCAATAAAATCCCGGAATGGATTACTGAAGGTCTTACATACCTCATACCAAAAACAAATGAAACAGATGACCCGAAAAATTATCGACCGATAACATGTCTCTCCACAACGCACAAGTTGATCACGTCTGTCCTGACGAACCGTGCTTACTCCTTTTTCGAAACAAACAGTATTCTTCCGCTGGAACAGAAGGGATGCAGGAGGGGTTCATATGGCTGCAAAGATCAATTACTAATAAATAAAATGATCATGGAAAATTGCAGGAACAGAGGTAGAAATCTCAGTGCAGCGGGGATTGATTATCGTAAAGCCTTTGACAGTATTACTTTTCTTGGATCCTTAAGACTTTGGAAATGTACAAAGTCTCCTCTGTGGTATTAAATTTCCTTGAACACAGCATGGGAATGTGGAACACCAAACTATACTTTAGTTACTCCAGGGGCACTGCCATATCCAACCGACTAAATATCCGACATGGAATCTTTCAAGGAGATTCTCTGTCACCCCTTCTGTTTTGTTTTTTCCTTAATCCCCCTTACGCATGAACTGAACTACAAAATAAATACCAAATTCAATCACCTACTCTACATGGATGATCTCAAACTCTTTGCCAAAGACGAAAATGAGCTGAAGGGCCTCCTTAATATTGTAAAATACTTCAGTGACGACATAGGTTTGAACTTCGGATTAAATAAATGTGCTAAAGTAACATTCAAGAAAGGTAGAATTTTAGAAGCACCCTTAATAGATTTATATTTTGTCGCGAAGATTAGGGAATTGGAGCTTATAAGTACCTAGGAATTAATGAAGGAAATGGAATACAACACCCAGAAATGAAGGAGAAGGTAAGAAAGGAGTACTACATGCGTGTACGCCTGTTACTAAATACCGAGCTAAACTGATAAAACAGAATATCAGCCATAAACACCTTGGCAGTTCCTGTGGTGCAATACGGCTTTAATGTTCTTAACTGGACCATAGCTGAAATTAAGCGAATGGACGCCAAAACGTGAAAGCTCCTCACTTGCTACCGCATGCATCATCCCAAAGCTGATATTGATCGCCTGTATGTGCCCAGATCCGAAGGAGTCAGAGGACTAGTTCAACTAGAACTATCCTACAAAACTAAACAAATGGCCTCCAAAGATACTTAGAAAATACAGAAGTCTGGATGACGGTACGTGTCAAGGAACAGGAAAGTAGTAAGTGTCTTTATTCTGTAGTAAAGGAAGCCGACAAATTCAAAATGGAGTTTCAAATGGGCGCAGAAATGCCAATACATCACTGTACACCGGCTGAAGCTGCAAAATTCTTAAAAAAGAATGCAAAGACAAATGTGACCGACCAGATACAGAAACAATGGCAAGATAAACCGCTCCACGGCCAATACTCTGACCGTACCAAACAAGCTGACGTAGACAAAAACCGCATCCATCAGTGGCTACGTAGTGCAGGGTTGAAAGCTGAAACTGAAGGTTTTATCATTGCTGCACAGGATCAATGCTTGTTAACTAGGAATTATCAATCACATATACTAAAATACTGTGTTAGCCCAAAATGAAGATTCTGTGATAAATATCCAGAAACAATTGATCATCTTGTATCAGGTTGACCGATATTAGCACTCACTGAATATAAAGCCCGGCATGACAGAATGGGCCAATATCTGCACTGGAAAATTTGCAACTCTTACGGGAAGGTAACTGAAAGAAACTGGTACGAACACCACCCAGATCCTTTTACGGAGAGATGACCTGTTAAAATTCTATGGGACTACACAATACACACTGACAGAACCATCAAAGCCAACCACCCAGACATTGTTATTAAAGACCACAAACAAAATAAATGCCACCTTATTGATATGGCAGTCCCTGCAGACTGCAATGTATCTTTGAAGATATTCGAAAAACTGTCAAAATACAAGGACCTTGAAATAGAAATCTAAAAAATGTCGGACATGGGAACATCAACAATCCCTGTTGTAGTTGGAGCCCTTGGACTGGTTGGAAAAGATTGCTGTAGACTAATTGAAGGGATCTCTGGAAGTCCATACCTCAAAGAGATATAATAATTGTTCTGACAAGTACAGCCCACACTTTACGAAAGGCTTTATCTATGTAATTATTTTTTTTTTGCAGTGGAAAATGTCATGATGCCATTTCTAACCTTAGGTCTCTGGGCGGGACCCGGAAAGACATGTTTCAACGCCAGATATCAAAGAAAATAAAAATAATAATGATAGAAACAATAAGAATGATGATAGTAATAATACACAATTATAGCTTACCCATTACGAAGAGCTAATCTAATTATGATGTGTGTGATGTATATTTATTTTTTACTTTTTTGATTTTACAAAGATGATCAGCGGAAAATGTCATAGAGCCAATTTGACCTTATGTCTCTGGTTAGGACCCGAAAAGTAATGTTTATAGAACAGAAATCGAAGGAAATAATAATAATAATAATAATAATAATAATAATAATAATAATAATAATAAATTTCACTCACAAGTACAGATGATACATTACAAAGAACTTTATCTATGATAAATATGTATGATCATAATGGTTTTTGAGATTTTACAAAGAGTGATTGGTGTAAAATGTCATGGAACCATTTCTGAACTTAGCTCTCTGATTGGAACCCATTATGAAATGCCTATACAAAAAGCCCCAGGAAATATAATAATAATAATAATAATAATAATTATAATAATAATAATAATAAATAAGTGCCTCCTTATTGATATGGCAGTCCCTGCAGACTGCAATGTGTCTTTGAAGATATTCGAAAAACTGTCAAAATACAAGGACCTTGAAATCGAAATCTCAAAAATGTGGCACATTGGAACATCAACAATTCCTGTTGTAGTTGGAGCCCTTGGACTGGTTGGAAAAGATTCCAGTAGGCTGATTGAAGGGATCCCTGGAAGTCCATGCCTCAAAGAGATACAAAAAATTGTTCTGACAAGTACAGCCCACACTTTACGAAGGGCTTTATCTATGTAATTATTATTTTTTTTTTTTTTTGCAGTGGAAAGTGTCATGATGCCATTTCTAACCTTAGGTCCTTGGGCGGGACACGGAAAGAAATGTGTAAACACCAGATATCAAAGGAAATAAAAATAATAATAATAATAAAAAAATCACCTGATAGTAGTTCTCTCTCGATAAATATGCGTACTGAAAACAAAGAAAAAGAGAAAATTCACATTGATATTACGTATAATCTTGGAAATGTATTCAAAATCTCGCACTGTAAGTTATTAAACTACCAGGAATCATTGAGTTGTTGTACATAATAAGTTACATATATATTGCATATTAGATTGAATTTCAAAATCATAAAAGTTTCACCTGACTTTTCTCCTATTTATATAATCTGTTTCCCTTCAGGACAATAAAGATCAGGGCACATTTTGTCCATTGTAGTGCTTGATAACGTTTGTCTTGTTGACATCTCTCCCAACGCATTCTCCGCCCACGTTATTTTCCTCATAAATAACAACTGTCCCTTCCTGATGTTCAGTACAAATGTCTATTCTGTTACCATAATCTCTAGACCGTCGTTGTTGCTCACACGTTCGGTCCATGTTATTATCAGCAACTTCAGAACCAAATCTCTCACGACAGGTGACTTGATAATAAAGTTCTGGTCACCAACCAACATCATATGATTAACATACGCGAAATAATAATAATAATAATAATAATAATAATAATAATAATAATAATAATAATAATAATAATAATTTTATGGGACATTACAATTCACACAGACAGTACAATCAAATCTAATCACAATGGCATCGTGATTAGTGATCGCAAAGTCAAAGTGTTCCTTCTCACTGATATGGCATCCCAGCAGACTGCAATGTACCTTTGAAGATCATGAAAAAAATAACGAAATAAAACAACCTTGATATCAAAATCTCAAAAATGTGGCGCATGAGGGCATTAACAATTCCAACTGTAATTGGCATCCTCGGATTGATCGGAAAATATTCCAATAGTCTCGTTGAAGAAATCTCTCGTAGCTCATGCCTTAAGGAAATACAAAAATTATACTCCAAATTATAGCAAACAACTTACGATGGACTTTATCTATGTAAATTATGAGGATGTTTTTCAAAACTGCTCAGAGTAAACAAGTCATGATGCTTTTACGGATCGTAGGTTTCTGGTCGAGGCCGTGAATGAAATAAATTAAACGATAATAATAATAATAATAATAATAATAATAATAATAATAATAATAATATCATCTTTATCTATATAATTAGTTGTTTTTTTTTTCTGCAATGGAAAGTGTCATGATGCCATTTCGAACCTTAGGTCCCTCGGCGGGACCGGGAAAGAAATGTGTAAACGCCATATATCAAAGAAAATAAAAATAATAATAATAATAATGATAAAGACATTTACCTTTGATTCTTTTCACATCCAAATAATAATTTCGGACACAATCGAATATGCTATTTATGATTAATTAATCGCATTGAACGATCGAATCTAGAAATGTTAATGGCAATGCAAATATTAACAGTGACATTAGTTATTCACTGAACAAATAAATAGCATTACTTTCACCAACACATTTTTACAAGAAAGGTCTCTCAAGTCAATTGTTATCTGAATTTCTTACATTCATGGGATTTTCCTTCCTATCATTTTGCTCATGGTAGGATGGAAATTGACTTTTTGTTGACACCCTTATCCATTTTCTTTGTTATTGCTTTTCGAAGTTTTCAAGTGATTTCCCCTTTGCTATTTCGTACAGTTCTTTGTTAGCAATTCTGCTTTGCCAGACAGCAACGAAGTATAGTCCTTCCCTAAGTGCACAATCTTTTGAAGCCATTTTAATCTTTGAACTAAGTAAAAGATCATATATAGCTGAGAGTTTTGACATTTCCGAGGAGTTAAAGCCAAACCATTAGAATATATCTGAAAATGTAATTATATCAGAAATTACAAAAAAATATTTATAAAATCTATCATTGCTTTACTGTAGCGAAATGGCCAATAAAAAAAGATTACAATGTTTTGTTAAAGTTCTTAAGCTGAAACTTTTAACAATGCAATAGGGGAATTTTAAGAGCATTTTATTTTTCGTGGATCTGGCAAGGAGCTTATTCACTCGTTATCATATGCTTCATCAAAAAAGTCTCATTAGAAAACGGTGAAATTACGACGAGTAGTGTGTGTTAAAGTAATTTTCTTTCTATCATAATCTTCACATTAATATTTCGGCGTTCTTTTTACGATTCACCTTATTTGATTATTATCTTTTGAATTGAGAGAATGAGAGAGAGCCGGCTATACATTAACGAGTGTGTAGAATATAATTGAAAAGTCTTTACAAAAGATCAACTATGATATTGTCAATAAAAATAAAAACGATTTATTTCTTTATTTATTTACTTTACTCAATGAAACAAAGTAGCGCCTTTGATGTATTTTCCCTCATTCCAAAAACTGAATAGTCCATTAGTTATGAGGTATTTCCAGGAGACATAAAACATTTCTTTCTTTCTTTCTTTTTCTCAATGAAAGAACGAGTGCCTCACATATGTCCCTCCGTCTTTACACGCGGTCCAAAGGAATAGTCCATTCTTTATGAGATATTGACAGGTAACCTAAGCCATTTCAAGTCTTTTCTTCTTTATTCCTTACTTTTTTTTCTTTTCCACAGTGAAACAATTTAGCCTCTCTGATATGCTTTTTTCGCCTTTATAAGCGCTAAAAATGGAATAGTCCATTATTTATGAAGTATTGGCAGGAGACATTAAACAATTATAGTTTCCCTTCTTTCATTCATTCAATTTTTTTTTTTTTCATTTTGCCACTGAAACTAAGTCTCGTCTCATATGACTTTTCCATCGTTCCACGGGGTAAATAAAGAAATAGTCCATTATTTAAGAGGTATTAGTCTGAGCCGTTAATCTCTTCTGTCATCCTGTCTTTCTTTCTTTCTTTCTTTCTTTCTTTCTTTCATTTTCTCGCCGAAACCAAGTAGCCTCTCTTCTATGCCTTTTCCGTCTTTTGCCGCGATTAAATATTCCATTCTTTAAATAGACCAAAACATACTAAGGAGTTCGGGAATGGAAAAGCGAATTTACCATAATATATTTCTGAAGTTCAAATAAACAGTGATTTTTACTTTTTATTGGACAGACATTTCATAAGTTTCTCCTTCAGGCCAAATAGGGTAATCAAATATTTCTTGTCTGATTTGCAAGTTCAATTCACAAATTCATCTATCGTTCCCTGTATCTCCTGCTATAATCTTAATCCTTTACGAAGCCAGTCAGTATTATCATATGACTCGATGCGTCCAACATTCATTGCGATTTTGAGATCATTTAGAGGTAGACAATATTAACGCGGATGGTGAAAGTTAGTTCACCAATATATTAAACGTGTATGAGAAAAATCTGGATATTTGAAGTCAAGCCCAGTAGATATTTTATGTCGACTGTGATAAACTTTTATATTAGTTATTTTCCAGACTACAGTTAGAAAAATCAATAACTCTCTAGGCACTCAGCCAGAAAATCTATAATTCATTCCACAAGTCGTTTACAAATAATGTGTGACACAAATAATTCATAGACTTACTTCGATGGCGAATGAATTTTCTATCTGACGGCGGCAATGTCCTAGATTAAAAGAATAAACATCAGTAACTATAGAATGCATTGCCAATGGCAACTTCTATTCAGCAAATATAACCACATCTATATAAAATCATACAATAATGTTTTTATTTATACATTAAATATATAGTCTACAAACGGATCCTCACTGTAATCAACATTAATTACAAGATACTTTCGTAATTCGTCTGTTTAAATAATTTTATATGATAATCCATTTCTACAATCGTCATTAAATAATCCACTGGTTTTGACATGCTGCTAAACAATACCAAGCAGCAAAACCAATTCTACAAATGTTATAAATAGAGGGGGAACCAACTATTTGCAACCGGTTGGTTGGTTGATTTTATTTGGTTAAATATCAATCTTTATGTGTTATATAATGCCGAAATCTAATTAGTTTGTACGACATTTTATGCTTTGAACTATAGTTTTTCTGTACATAATTTTATACTTTCAGAGTAAAGGCATTTTTATTTTAGATAATTATTTTGTAGATAATAAAATATATTGTTGGTAATTTTACTATAAAAATGTACTGTTGATTGTTTTGGGGTGTTCTCTGTTTGCTCATGGGGCCACGGAACATCAGAAATTAAGTAGTAGTCCCACGTTCCTCAAAGCCTTCAATTTCCATATCAGCATCCTTGATTCCGGATGTAGTTTATCGTCATACTCAGGACGATTGAAACCTGTAGCGAACCGTAAAATAAAAATAAATAAATATAGCCCACCAGGTTTTTAAATGAGAATATACAATCTCCTAGATTGGTTACGAGCCAAATCTAGTGAGGCCCGATTCGGCAAAAATTAACTTCTAGCTGGTAGGGGAAAAATGTATATATATGGCACCGAGTCCGTTTTTAATTGAGTGCAGGTTATTTCAGAATTTGAAGACTATATGCCAATTCAATTTTCGCAGCAAAAAAAAAAAACTTCGTTATTATTGTAGTGTCCTTTTTAAGGGTCTATGTTAGACTATTCCGCCTACTATAAGATTAGTAGGTGAGAAGGATTCGTGCAACTGTGAACAGATTGAGCGCTAGTTCATTCGATACACTCTCACTAGACGTGTAATACTCTTCTGATGTACTTACTGTTATATACGATATATATGCAAACCTGGCTTATTACTTAACTATTTATTTGGTCACAACATCTTGGCGACGAAGGGTTCGGAGAAACGAATATGTTATATCATAAACAAATATTGCCAGTGTCTACAAAAGTGGCGAAGAGAGGAATTCTAATCAAACTCTAAGACAAAAGGGTATCCAGTGTTAATTACAACACTGACAGTGAAAAAAAGAAACTCTTCAAAACAAGAGGATTTCTCCTGCTTCAAGTCAGTGGTTGGAAAGAAGGTTGGTGAACTTTGTTATTTCTTCCATTCCAACAAGTCAGTAAAAGAAATGTACAAGTCAAACAGACTCATTGTTTTCACTGATAGGGTAAAGTAAAAATTTACCCATTCTCCCGCTTTTAAATTTTCAGTAAAAGAATCGTACAAGTCAAACAGGTTTATTTAAGAGAAAAAATTCTCCCCGTCTCATTTCTTAGTTTTACGCAGTAAAATGGACGAATTTAAAAGTGTAATGTTAGAGTTATTAAAACACCAACAGGAACAACAACTACTGTTGAAACAGAAATATCAAGAAAGACAGAAACACAAACAGGAACAAAATTTATTATTGGAGCATAAATACGAAGCAATACAAGAGGAATTCCACCGGGAACATACAGACTACCAAAGGAAATTTGAGGAATTGCACCTAGAAATTCAGGTTAAATAACAGAAACTGGAAGAAATGCTACTTCAATCGCAGCATGAGAAAAGACACTTGTATATGTCCATAAAATAACCAAAATGAGGACAGCTATAACGCTTTCTCTGAAACCGCTATATGGAGTGATAGTAAAAACATGGTAAGATCGTGCAAAGCACGTACTTTGGTTGCTAAAGCACCGCCGATAAAATTCAATCCCTGGCATAAACCGACCGTCTGTGGTCGCGGATACACATTGATTTTGCTGGTCCACTTGATGGTTTTTACTACCTTGTAGTAGTTGACAATTATTCCAAGTGGCTAGAAATATTGAAATGTAAGAAACCGACCTCGGAGGTGACAGTAAAGGTTTTGCTTGAGACATTTTCCCGTTTCAGAGTTGTTGAAAGTATTGTAACAGAAAATGGCACACAGTTCACATCCTGTGAATTTAAGGATTTTTGTCAGTCATTCCTGATCGAAAGTATTGACATGGCGCCATATTCCCAAGATATAATGGACAGGCAGGGCGTTTTGCGGACACTTTCAAGAGAGTACTGATGAAGGCGAGAGGTACTCCCACCGATACAGCTATAAAGCAGTTTTTCAGGTCTATCGGATAACTTCTAATAGCAGTGCTCTATCTTCCAAGACGCCACGTGGGTCATGTTTGCCAGGAAAATAAATCGGCATTTGACAAATACCTTCCGAATGAAACGAAAGCGGGAAATAAGAATAAAGTGATTAAAAAGCGCTTTAAGATCAGTGAAACAGTTTATTTTCATGTATTTGGGAATAATAAATCTCACTTGGAGTTACGAACAATACACAAACAAATTGGCAACATGATTTACATGGTTCAGTGACCAAAGTTTATACAAAACCTTCATATAAGCAAATTAGTAAACGGTTTGAAAGTGTAGTAGACAAGGATCCCATAGAAGATGACACGATGGACGTCGTCTTTGACACATTTGACGTTTCAATACCGCAATCAGTGCCAGAGTTCAGAAGGCCCAAAAGAAAAAAGAAATTTACGGAACCTTTAGTAATTTACGCGAAAAAGAAAAGATATTGAACATCATTCATTTCATACCATGGCTACAGTAAAAGGAAAAGAACAAGCAAAAAATCCACCTCCTCACTTATGAGCTTTGAATTACCAGAAAAGCACAATACGAATTGGTATATTGTAAATTATCATCATTAAAAATATATATAAACGTAATTCCTGTACATAGCTTTTTCAAAATGGTTGTTTCTGATATTTATTTTTTTTGTGTGAAAAAGGATTGAATAAAAAGTATTTTGTGGTAATTATAAAAAGAAAGACTCCATATAAATTCAGAATGAAAAGTGGCGGTGTTGTGCTGTCCTCCCTTTAAAGAGACCATGTTAGACTCTTCCGCCTTCTATAAGTTTAGTGGGACAGAAGGCTTCGGGGAACTATGAATAGTTTAAATATTTTGTATTCATTTGTATATACTCATTGGGGTTAATTTTTAAAATTGTTATTTTATTCCCCTCCCCCCACAGACATTGAATTGTACATATGGGGACTAGTCAGTATTTTCATAGAGACAGTGAGGTATTATGGTGGTTGTAGTAAGAACGGTACGGATGAATGTGGTGTTTTGGTGTAAGGAATATTGTTCGTACGATTGGTTCAGTGTTTGCGGCTAGATAAGTTATAGTTAAGACAGATGAAGACCGTCCTATTTTCCTCAATCCTCCCTTTGGCCATGTGCCACATTTCTGTATATTCTACAGAATAAATATCACTATGAATAGTTTAAGCGCTATTTCAAACGATACACTCTTACTAGACTAGTAATACTCTTCTGTTGTACTTATTGTTTAATGTACGATATATCTTCAAACCTGGCTTTTGCTATTTGTTAACCATTTATTTCGTCGCAACAGTTATAAGGAAATATCACGAATTACATTATTATTTAATCGAGAGTGTATTTAACTTTTCACGAGGTAAATATAGTTTCAGTCAGTTAAGTGTGATACGTGATACACGCTTAGGCGATTATGTCTCTTTCGATTCATGACTGACTAGGCAGAAGCTTTTCCCGCAGTAGGCTGCCGTTTCCTTCTGCGGTAGGCTGGTTGCAAGAATGGCATTATTACCAAAACTGTCTTGCTTTTCTACACCTATCTCGGAGGAGAACGGAACGATTCATACCTTTCTCAAGGTAAATGAAGTGACGAAAGAATTTATAAAAATCACATTACAAAATATCCACTCACATAGGCACACACACAAACACACATTATATATGCATGTATGATAAAA
Organism: Acanthosepion esculentum; assembly: GCA_964036315.1. Classification (NCBI taxonomy): domain Eukaryota; kingdom Metazoa; phylum Mollusca; class Cephalopoda; order Sepiida; family Sepiidae; genus Acanthosepion; species Acanthosepion esculentum. Next base: position 101,210,073 of record OZ038491.1, read on the forward strand.
ATATCAAGAATAGACAAAATAATTACGTAAGATGCAAGAATATTATGGAAGAAAGAAAATAAAACTTATAAATTATGTGTAATAAGTTAGAATTGTTTTTGAAAATGTAACATTTATTAAATTTTATGAGAATTCTTTTAAAATAAATCAATCCAATGGTTACATGAAGAAATGTTAATAAAATCGAAAATATTATAATTTAATGTCGGAAAATAAAATAGATTTAATCTAAGAAAAAATACATCAGGTATATGTGAAAGGAAAAAAGTCTGAATAATTAGAAGTGATAAAATAATTCATAATAATATTATTTAGGCATTAAGGGAAATATACAATTAAAATAAAATCTATAATTCAAATTTTAGCAAGATGTCGAACCAATAACTATTTCAATTTGATCTTCTTCAAGTAGTAACATAACGAAAGAAAGTGGATATGATAGTTTTATAAAATACAGTTTTTGATCGATCAAGTTGAATCGGGATTATTTAGCTGATTAAATATTCTATATATTTTCTGTTTAACATGTCTAACCATTGTTCCAGATTCACACTTTAAGCCCTTTCACCATCCGCAAATGACATACTGAGGTCAATATGTCAAAATAGGTCAACACGCTGAACCTTTCCCCCCACTTTCTAAAAAAGATAATACTATCTCTTGTTTTTAACACAGAATATTTTTTCCCATTTCATTCGAGATTTGGTTGTAGGCTTTGAAGATTGAGCGCAGCTGTCTTTTAGATCTCTCATGAAATAAACATTATTACCTATGGGATTTTAACTGTTTGATATTCTTTAATTAATGATAATTTTGCTCTGTCTTTTGACATAGGTCTCTCCCTGGATCTATATTCTCTCGGAAATTCCATACGTATTACCATATTTTATCTTTACGATATATATATATATATATATATATATATATATATATATATAGGGAGAGAGAGAGTGTGTGTATTGGGACAGCAGATAATTATTTAAAAATATATTATTAAACATAACAGGCAATGAATGAAAATAAGGACAAAAAGTGTCCAACATTTAGATATTTCTATTATTAAATTGGCCCTAACATTTCGGCTCACAGGAGACATCATCAGACTAGTTATCGAGACATGAAATAAAGATATCCACATTCAAATATGATAATTTGTTATTTTGAAGTAGAAAATTGCTATGCGACTGAACTATTTTCAGCAAAAGATATTAGTCGGTATTGTTACGAATAAAGAGCAATGAGTTCAACTCTAATTGCTAAATATTCTGATATTCTCAAAATTAATATAACTTGTTTATACTTTCTTACATTCCAAAACGGAAAATGTTAGGCAAATTAAAGAAAAAACAGTGGAAACTCAAAGAAAAATGAAAATGAAAAAAACAAAACAAAAACGAAAAATACACGTAAAAAACGCAAAAGTAAAATGAGATTCGATCATTTTCAATTTACATATTTCGCAATTGTTAATTAGTCATTAATTTGATTTGACTTTCTTTAAGATAGTTTAATATAATCGTCTTTTGGAATTAACGTTTCTTGGACCAACGTTGTATCTGTTCTGCAATCGCTTCTACAGATTCAAAAATTGTTTACCCCTATTTATCACTATAGATCAAAAATACGAAATTATTAGGTGTGGGCAAAATATGGATTTACCTGAAATTCAAGATATCATTTGAGAGATTCTCATTTACACATTATGTCACATGAAACATAATGATTTCTCCAGATATATTTCATATCAATTTTAAACACCCACACGCACCCAAACCACCATATATACACACACACATATATATATATATATATATATATATATATATATATATATATATATATATATATATATACAAATAAATAAAGTAAATATATATATATATATATATATATATATATATACAAATAAATAAAGTAAATATATATATATATATATATATATATATATATATATATATATATACAAATAAATAAAGTAAATATATATATATATATATATATATATATATATATATATATATATATATATATATATATGTGTGTGTGTATATATATATATTTACTTTTTTGTACTTAGACTTGTTTCAGTTTCATGTTTCATTTACCGTTAAACAGTGTAATTAACTGTCTGGATTGACTAATGTTCATAAAGAGAATATCTGCGTATCCTTAGAGGAATCTTGCCAGTATTCACTTTTCTATTTTGAAAAACACGCCTGAAACTATATATATATATATATATATATATATATATATATATATATATATATATATATATATATGTCAAAAGTAGTCTGAATCCCCTACTGTACAATGGTGAGTGGAAAATTCATTGAGGCCTTCAGTAATGATACCATCAAGAGAACGGTGAATAAGTTTAAAAGGAGGTGACAGTGGAGAGGAAAACTCGATCAGTAGGTGACAACGGTGGATTAGTGGATAGCGGCACGGATTCGAGGAATCGGAAAGCCGAATACGAATACCTGTCGAATCCGTTACATTCACTTACTTGCTAATATACTTGGGATAGGTATTAATCCTCTACTTCTAGCCCCAGTTGTGGGTGAATAGAAGGATAGACTGGATTCTATAACCTTGGAGGGATAACTGGTCTAGGAGAAGGACAATTCTGAATTCAAATCCCGCGGAGGGACGTTTGGGGAACTGTATTCGTCCCTTCCAAAAGTGTGGTTTGTTCTGCACAAATCCTTCAACAATATAATCAAATCATATGTGCTGGTGTCTGGGCTGTCGCTACCCAGTAGCTTAGCTGCTTGACCCCGCCATACGTCGAATACGACCGGAGAGTTCACTCTTCCCGAATAGAGTATTGTCCGCATTGGCGTTTTTATTCACAGAATAAGTGCGTAAAAATTCGTCTTTCTTTCAACAATACGCCAATGGCTTAGGGTGGAAAATGTTGCCAGCTGTTGCGGAATCAGTCAGGATTCGATGCCGACGTGAAGCAATCGGTGGTCTAGCCACGCTGATATTCGGTTGTGCACTCTTACAGCGAAGCACTCTGTCTGTGGATGACTATATATATATATATATATATATATATATATATATATATATATATCCTTGTGCGACAGATTTCCAAACAACTGATGAAATGACTACAAATGGCAAATATTTAGTGTTACCGCTTATTTTTCATGCGACACACTGTTCAACACCATCTAGTATATATATATATATATATATATATATATATATATATATATATCGAATTGAGTTCTCTCAGTCACTGTGTGTTTATCTAAAAGTAAATACGCTTAAATTCACGTTTATCCCTGCCGTGCGCCAACGGATTAATGGTAGAATCTCCGACTGACGACAATTCAGTCGTGTTCCTATCCTGGCTAGCCACAATGATGAGCTGTGATATATCGAAACAGTCTCTCTGTGGATGACAATATATATATGCTCCTAAAACATTTATTTCGGTTGAGCTCCCTGGGGATGGTGTGTGGGTTTGTAAACAGATACTATTACGGCTAATACTGCAAGACTCTTCGTTAAATCGATTTGAGTTCTATCAGTCAGTGTGCGTTTATCTAAAATTAAATACGCTTAATTTCACCTCTATCCCTGCTGTACGCCAAAGGATTAGTGGTAGAATCTCCAAACTGACGCCAATTCAGTCGAGTTTCGATCCTAGCTAGAGGCAACCGGACGTCTAGGCACACTGATGAGGTACGATACAGCGAAACAGTATGTCTGTGGATGACAATATATATATATATATATATATATATATATATATATATATATATATATATATATATATATATATATACTTAACTACTACTTTTGCGTGTAATCGTAATCTGGTTTGCATTTGGAAGTTACAGACTTAGATTAAAAAAGTAGATATTGCTAGCGAAAGTTGCAAAGTTATCGAGACAGATTCCTTAAGATAAAATGAACTTATTAAGTCAGAAAATCTTAATCTCAGTAACAATTATGCCTCGTTTACGTACCGAACTTCATGCTACTTGCGGTAAAACTAACAAACGTAAACACCTGCTGCCGCCTTCTTCATTCGCTTATTCACTTTGCCTTTCACTCTCCAACCTTGCTTTCTGATACTATTTTCATTGTCTTTTAAATATGCAGAAACTTTTGCTGAACTTATTGCATGATAGCTTGACTTATTTTATCCCGAAGCTTAGAAGGAAAATGAATCGAACAGTACGATTCGGCCATTTTTCACCGAGTAAACACATCTATACTTTTCTTTTTCTTCATACTTGTGTATTTGAAAAGATAGATACCAGTAGGAGAACTTTATGCCTCAGGGTAATTGTTAGCAGGTTTGTCTATCATATTATTAGACTGTTACAACACTGTATGAATAAAATTCTGAATTTCTCGAGTAATAAATTATATTTCAGTACAAGCGGAATACTTCCTTTTTTCTATTTACTCTTTCACTTGATAAAATGCCGAACCATTAATGATGCTAATATATTTTATACAGTTATTTAAATAATTACCTAGTTTCATTTACGTTATTTGATTTAATATACCTCTTTTGTCTATCTAAATTATTTGCATTCTGGCTAATGACAAAATCTAAGTTAATTTTGTCTCTACATCCGTATACCAATAACAGGTGACTTACGACCATAATACCTTCAAACACCGGTTCCCGTAAAATCCACGAAGTTAAACACAATCGAGTCTAGACTCTACTTAGATAGGCGATCGCTTGGGAATATCATTTGCTGTAAGCTTGGACCTGCGGTTGGTGTAATTTATCATGGTCCACAATTGTTATTTAGAGAGGCGAGTTCTAATTCCCGTTGGGTTCGTTATATTCACTTACAAGAAATACCATTGGGAAATGTAGGATTCTTCATCTTCTCCACTAGCTATGAATTAATTAGTAAGAGTTCTTTCACGGAAAATATTCTTCCAATCTAAAAAAGTTTTGGGGCTTTAAATAGCCGTTTCAGATCAGAACATCGACATAAACTTGATGAAAGCCGATAGGCTCATATGCCGAAAAGATAACGACACAAGTCTGCATGTAAATAGTATAAGTAATAATTCCTAATACCGTACGATCACTGAAGTTAAGCAAAGTCAAGTGTGGTCAGTAACTAGATGGATAACCGTTTGGGAATATCATGTACTGTAAGCTTGGATATGTGGATAGTGTAATGAATTGTTGAGTCTTGACTCAATGTTGAATCTCGCCTATTGCATGGAATAATAATGCAACACAAAATGTACTTAGAACAAGAATGTATTATAACAAGAAAGTGTACACAATAAGTACATATAGTATTTCTGTATATTTCTGGGAAGACGTTCCTGGAGAATGTGTTGACTAGTCGCAGTCGATCAGAGTCTCTAGTTGGATCTCGTGATTCCACTTCTCTTCACTCTCGTCTTCCGGTATCAACCATTATTTATATAGTTGGTAGTCACCTATGCAGATTAGGTGGATTCCACCACAACACCCCCCTCCCAAGCCTTGGAATCCTTTTGGATTTCAAACTGGCTTCTATATGGGATGATGATGGTTATTTCTTTGTAGATCCCCTTTGCATAGTTCATATATATATCTGTTTTTTTTTTCAATATCTTTTTCGTTTTGGATTCACGTCCAATGGTTCCGTGAACTTTCGTTTCCTACCGGATCTTCTCGGTTCATGAGCACTCTGCGGAGGTTCTACTTGAAAAGTATCATACATTACATCAATGAGATCTTCCTCCTCATCCGGTATACTTTCTTCATGCTCTAGCACGTAGCATTTTTTGAGTTGGTTCTGGTGTCTTTTATGAGTATTCTTCGGCCCTTTTATTATGTAAATCAGGTCACCGATTCTCTTGTCCACTATGCCTCGCTCCCAGAACTCAATGTTGTTTCTATAGCACTTGAAAAAGACCTTCTCTCCGGGGGTGTATCTTTTTCTAGCTGTATACCTAGTGTTCTTTATTCTATTTCTTCCTGGCAAAAGCTTGTCAAACACTGACTTAACTTTCCTAGCGAACATTAGTTCTGCTGGTGCCATGTTTGATGGTGTTCTCTGGTTAGGCGTGATTCTGTATACTTGTAGGAATTGCTGAAGCGCCTTTTCCGTTGGAACTCCTGAGGCTTTCTTCAGAGCGCGCTTTAACGTATCTACAAATCTTTCTGCGAGTCCATTGGATCTCGGATGATACGGCGGCGTCGTTATGTGGTTAATTTGATATAACTCACAAAATTCCTTAAATTCGTCAGAAGTGAATTGTGTACCATTGTCACTCAAAATACACTCTGGCACACCGAACCGTGCAAATAGTTCATGCAAAAAAGTTGTTGTGGTATTGGACGTAGGCTTTTTGCAGCGTAGTACTTCCGGCCATTTTGTAAAGCTATCTACCACTATTAAGTAGTAATAATCTTCTACTGGACCAGCGAAATCAATGTGTAATCTTTCCCACGGATGATCCGTCTTTGGCCATGGTTTGTGTACTATAGGTGGTGCCTTAGCTGCTAACGCACACCCTTTACATCGATGAACCATGTTTTCGATATCCACATCCATTCCTTTCCAATATACAAAACTTCGCATTAAGCTTTTTGTTCTATTAATCCCCGGGTGACCCATATGAAATTCCCGTAGGATTCTTTTCTGCAACTTTTTTGGTACTACTACTCTCTCACCATATAGTAAAATTCCGTCACAAATTGAATAGATCTCCTGAACTTTTTGGTCCTTTGCTACCATTTTACTTTTTATTCCTAAAATGAAATCATCACTTTCAGATTCTTTTTTGATTTCTTTTGATGTAACCGGTAGCTCTCTTACAATGTTGTTTACCATGCTTTTCACCTCATAATCTGCTCTGATATTTGCGATAATTGTTTCTTAGAATCCTTCATCTTTATTCGGTACGAGTCTTGATAAGGTATCCGCATGAATTATATTTTTAGATGATAGGTGTTTTATGTGGAAATCATAATTGAGAAGAATGGTTCCCCATCTTAACAGTCGATTTGCCGTGTAAACGGGTAACCATTTCTTTGACCCAAAAATAGTGATCAGAGGTTTATGGTCCGTTTCTAACCTGAAATGTCTGCCGTAGATGTACCTATGAAATTTTGTCATGCCAAAAATGATACTCAGCGCCTCCTTTTCTATCTGTGAATAACTTCGCTCTCCTGGGAGTAATGCCCTCGAAGCATGCGCAATTGGTTTTCTAGAACCATCTGGCATTATATGTTGAATACATGCTCCTATCCCGTATGAACTAGCATCACTTGCCACTACAATATCCAGTTTAGGATTGTAATGGGTTAAAAAGAGGTCGGACGTAAGCATTTTCTTAATTTCATCAAAAGCTTTTTGACATTCTACCGTCCATTCCCATGCCTTGTCTTTTTTCAGTAGTTCATTCAACGGAGCTCTTAGATTATACATTCCTTTAATGAATGCTTGATAATAGTTCGCGAGCCCTAGAAAACTCTGTAGTGTCGCCACGTTAGTGGGCATTGGCATGTTTCTAATCGCAATGGACCTTTCCGGATCTGGAAATCTGCCATTTTTGTTGATTATGTGACCTAAATATTTAATTTCCTCCAAACCAAATTCACACTTTGATTCTTTGACTTTAAATCCAAAGTCCTGAATCTTTTTAAATACTTGATTGAGGTGCTCTCGATGTTCGTCGACATTTGCACTCCTTACTATAATATCATCTAAGTAAGCACACGCAAAGTCTAAGTCATTCAACATGACGTCCATGGCTTGTTGAAAAATGGCTGGTGTCACTTTAATACCAAAAGGAAGCCTGTTGTACTTGAATAAACCCCTATGCGTGTTTATCCCTAGTAACTTCGAACATTCTTCTTCGACGGGAATTTGGAGATAGGCATCTGATAAGTCGATTTTCGAAAAAATCACTCCGCCATTTAGCTTGTTAAAAATCTCCTCAGGACTCGGTAACGGGTAATGGTAGTCCTTAATTACAGAGTTCAACCCTGTCGAAAAATCAACGCAGACTCTGATTTGGTTTGATTTCTTTTTTATGCACACAATCGGCGCAGCCCATGAATTAGATTCTACTTTTGAAATAATTCCCATTTTTTCCAACCTATCAAGTTCTTCGTTAACTTTCTCTACACTTGCGAAAGGCACGTTTCGTTTCTTTTTAAATATAGGCATAGTATTTTCTTTTAATTCAAATTTAGCTTCAAATTTGTTACATCTTCCAAGACCAGGTGTAAAGGTTTCCGGAAACTTTTTCTTTAATTCATCTTTAATGTCCTGTCTTGATTGCGTATTAGTTTTCTACTTTCCTGCAGAAAGAGTTTAACGGTTTATCCCACAATTCGAATGTTTCAATAAAATCTGTACCCAACAAGTTTTCTCCATTTCTCAGAATGAAAACTTTTATTTTTTTAACGATCCCATTCACTTTCATTGGAAGTACAACCTCGCCTTCGAAGTTAATTTGCTTTCCAGTTACCGTTCGAGCGAGTTTCGTTGACTTCATTATAGTAGGCCTTTTTAAAATTTTCCATGTTTTATCGGTCATTATTGTTAAATCTGACCCTGAATCGAGTTGAAATTTGATATTCTTTTTGAATATTTCAGTCGTCACATATTTCCTCAAATCTTTATCTGATTTGATATTCGAATTTGTTTGTCTAATTCGGTTCTTGAATTTTTTCGTTTTACAACAAGATCCTTTGTGACCCTTCTTTTGGCACACGAAACATTTCTTATTTCTATATGGGCAATTTACCTCCCAATGTCTTTCGTTACAACGTCTGCAATTATATGGTGGGACTTTTTTATTTTCGTTCTTTTTATTTTCTTGTCTATTATTATAATACGCTGAATTTTTTCTACAATTATTCTCTACTGGTTACTTTGACTGCTTTTTTATTTTTTTAATATAAGCAATACCAGCTTTTTCGATTTTTTGCGACTCTTTTTTTTAAACTTACGGCCCGTGCACACACCTCTGCTAACTTTTGCAGGGTAAGGCCTTGTTCAGATTCGAGTTTAGAAAAAACTCTACGTCTTATTTCGGCACTCTTACTGGATACCAGTCCTTGAGCAAAAATTAAGCACTTGAATTCTTCAACCGTAATCTCTGCTAATCTGAAATTGTCACAATGTCTATTTACTATAGATGCATATGTTAAGTAATCCTGATCGTCGGATTTAGAGACATTCATGCATAACCATCGCTTATGCCAAAGCGACATATTTGCTCCAAACAGCTCTTTTAGCAATTTCACTGTTTCCGAGAATTCCAATTCAGTTGTTTTTCTCGGTAGAATAAAATCTACAAATTTGCTATGTTCTGCTGTACCTAGCTTTCTTAGTAATAGACTGACTTTTCTTGAATTCGACCAGTTTTCACAGTCTGTGTAGAAAATATCTTCATATCGTTTAAAGTACGCTTCAAACGTTTTTTCTTCGTCTGGCACATAGTTGAAAGTTTCCAGCGAATTAAATATGGTGTTATTAGAATATGAAGAATTTCCCTCATTTGCCTGATAGTTGTTTAATTTCTCCAGTGTTAACTTTTGAATTTCCAAAAGTCTTTCTTCTTGTTTCTGTTGTCTTTCATATTGTTTTACCTGATATTTTTGCAGCGCTATTTGTTGTTTTTGTTGTCTTTCATCTAGTTTCTCTTGATATTTATGCTGTGCTATCTGTTGTTCCCTTATTAATAAGGCAAACTGTTCCTGCTGTGCTATCTGTTCTTGCTGACGTTGTTGACTCAACTGCTGGGATTTTAATAATTGAGATATGACTTTGGATAGTTCCTCCATTTTTCAGCTGATAGTGTTCATGCAACAAGGAATATACTTTTACTTTGTGTATCCACGAATATCATATAAGCTGACCAAAAAAATCGAAACAAACGTACGACTTTTTAATTTTATGACTTGCTTTTACATTCACGCCCGTGCTAATCAACTTTGGTATTTTTTTTTTCGTGAACAGAGATCGTCGGATTTTTTTTTTTTTTTTTTTTCGACTTCTGTTCGCGTATTTCAATGACAACGTCTGATTTTCTTATCAGAGGTAATTCGTCACTATATTGTTGAACAAATAATTTTAAAAAAATAATTTTTTAAAGTTTGTTACCTTTCAAAGTCGACACGGTGTATTTGTGCTCCTTTTAATCCATGCATGTGTTTGTAGTCGGCCAATTTTTCTTTTTAGCGGGTGTCTCGGTGTAGATAATTTTTTAATTTAAAATTACCGTTATTCGATTACGACACCTTTCCACTTTTTCTGAGTGAACGTTCCTTTATGCTTAGTCGTCTTTTAACGAGTTTTACATATCCAGAAGTTTAGAATCCTTCGTCGTTACGTTAACGTTGGACTTTGAATTAATAGTTTTTTTTTTTTTTCAGCCTGGGTTCTTCAATGACTTGTCCCAATTGTTGAATAGTCTCACTATTAATTCTTTCTTCTTTTCTTATGGTTCGTTCTACTTCTTTGCCTTTGTTGAAACTTGGCGTGTGGTTCGTTCTACTTTGTGGCCATTGTTGAAACTTGACGGATGGTTCGTTCTACTTCGTCGCCATTGTTGAAACTTGGCGTGTGGTTCATCTCATCTTCGTCGCCATTGTTGAGTCTTGACTCAATGTTGAATCTCGCCTAATGCATGGAATAATAATGCAACACAAAATGTACTTAGAACAAGAATGTATTATAACAAGAAAGTGTACACAATAAGTACATATAGTATTTCTGTATATTTCTGGGAAGACGTTCCTGGAGAATGTGTTGACTAGTCGCAGTCGATCAGAGTCTCTAGTTGGATCTCGTGATTCCACTTCTCTTCTCTCTCGTCTTCCGGTATCAACCATTATTTATATAGTTGGTAGTCACCTATGCAGATTAGGTGGATTCCACCACAACATGAATAATGGCTCTGAATTCTTAATCTGAGAGCCAGGTTTAACACCCGCATGGTTCATTATACCCTTCAGAAAGATATGGATCCATTATTTCTCCGTTCAGCTATCAGTAAGACGTGTAACATTAAACAATTATTATCATCTCCAGAAAAAAAATATTACAATCAAAAAACATTTTCTGGCTTGAAATAACCTGCAATGGTTTTACAAGCCGTGGAAAAGGAATTGATTAATCAATCAAAAACAACCGCCGGTATAACATCTGAAGCACTTGAGCGTCATGATTGAGGTATCACATCGGATCCGTACCGATTCGATAATTTCTAATTGAATTTCTGGGATTAAAAATTAGTTTTATTTACATTAGCAACATTAAACGAGGACGGGACTATGCTTTAATTAATTCAAATTCTTGTTAACATGATGATTATTAGAGATGATATTATAGACTCAAAGTTTAGGCCAAGTAAAATCTTCAAGTGTCCATTTTTGGATTGGCTGATGATGAAAATAACTGATATCAAATATAATGGTTCCACACATAAACCACGTTAGAGTAGTGGCTATACGGTTTTGTTAAACACGTCTTAATCTCATCTAGGGAGAATAATTCAGTCCCTGGATTAGGTCATGAAACGATACACACTAGTTCAGCAAGGGTTAATAGGATATGGAAATACCGAATCAAAATAACAGAATACTCAACAAATATCCGATGTCAGACAAAAATTTATGAGCACCTAAAGATGAGCAGATAAAATACATAATAATCAAAGTAAGAAAAATGTTATATATATATATATATATATATATATATAAATATACATATATATACATATATATATATAAATATACATATATATACATATATATATATAAATATACATATATATACATATATATATATAAATATACATATATATACATATATATATACATATATATATACATACATATATATATACATATACATATATATACATATATATATACATATATATATATACATATATATATATACATACATATATACATACATATATATATATATTCACACATATATATATATATTCACACATATATATATATATTCACACATATATATATACATATATATATATATATATATATATATATATATATATACACCTATATATATATAATAATGAGAAAACAACTGAAAAGTTGCAAATTAAAATAAAAAAATTGAATGTTTTTTTGTGAAAGTATTTATTTATATTTTTATATTTATATATATTTGATATTTCAGATCGCCCCGATCTTTCGTCAGAAATTAATTAAATAACGGTATTCAGAAGTTTGTATATATATATATATATTAAATGAAAATTGAAATAAAAACGTAATGGTTATATTAGTATTTTCCTTATAAGGAGACATTCGGCATTAATGCATCGAGAAGCCATTACTACCGACAGTTGAAATTTGTAAAATCATTACCTTAAGATAGTTTTTCAGTGAAATAGATTTCTTAAGTTCAGTACCTGTTATTACTCTTTCCACTACTGATGTACGTTTCATCCTTAGACTTATATATCAATTAGTATTGTATGTCACCGTCTTCATTGTGGTATTATTTTCTCTTTGAGTTGTATGTGATATCCATTTCAGTTGTTGCTGCTGCCTTCATGTGATGCCGTTTGTGAAAGTTTGGTAGACCTCCTTGTTTGTGATTTTGTCTCGAATGTCACCAAATTTTGGAAAAGTCTGTTCGCCAAGATCCGTTAGTTTCACTCGCTCAAACCTATTTTTAACTATACATCTGAGGAAGCAGTTGGATGGATTAGTTAAAAAAAAATAACGTACAACATTATCATTCGTTATCCTAGATATTAAAAAACGATTTTATTCTCATAGTTTCTAACGTGTAGTCAGAAACTGAAGGCTATGTTTTTGTTTTTCTTATTTTTACCTAACTTTACTCCCTGATATTGAATATAAAATATGTTTCTTTACGTGCATTAAAAAATGGTAAAACTATTTATTTTGTGATTTAATTACTATTAATTTATTTCGTTGTGTTTCCAAAAAAAACACATCCTCATAAGCTAAGATCGAAAGGGACTAAATATATTTTTCCCGCCAGAATTTGAAGTAGGGTTGCCATACTTGATTTCATAATTAGCATCTATATTAATACTTCTTACTTTTCCTATTCGAGCAACAACTCTGTTAAAATAGGTATTTATCCAAGCCATATTCATATATAATTCCTCTGGAGGAAAATCCATCCAGAAATTAAACTTGTCTTTTTTCCCCAGGTAAATTGTATGATAGTGACCTACGTAAATATGAATTCGTAAGTATAGCAGAATATTTAAGAAATTGCTCAACGCTTATCTCCCTTAAAAAGGCAACGCGTAGATGTTGGGTACATATTCCGATAAGGTTATTCTATCTAAAGCATTGGACAAATTAATAATCATATATAGCTGATGAAATTATATGATTCAATGCGCATTGAGCAAGTTAAAGCGTAAGATTGGCAGCGAGTTTACAGAGCGGAGTCAAATGTATTTGTTCCAGTTCTCTCTGTTACATTGCATTAGACCCTAGAACAGATTAACTGGATGCACATTGCTACAATGCTTCTCAATTCGCATTTGAAGCATGCAGACAGTTTCCTCTTCATTTCTTGGCATGTCCAAAAGATTCATTTAGCAGTGAGAAGATAAACTCAGGAGTGAAAGACAACCAAAAATTACCTTATACAGAATTCTGAACTAAAAGAATCCAACCCATTTGAAAATTTGTCATGGAAATACTGATAATGTAGCAACAGTGAATTGTTAAACCGTCGCCGTGGAAAAGAAATATGCCCCTAAGCGTCATCCTATATAATCTTGAAGTCTATCCAGCATTAAAAAGGAGATTCGAACAGCACGAAACCAGACATTTCAGGAAGACTAGTTTTGGGGACTAATCTGACTATTGTAAAACTAATCACATAGAAGGAAATGTCAATTACTTCTTGCAGCGATTTACTGACAAGAACTGTTTTCCAGTTTCTTGTGCAGTGCGTTGCGCATATGAGTTTCATTTGAGATTCAGTAGACCTGTAAAACATGGGGGCCAGTTATGAAGGTAACGGTTCATCGGTAGAGGAGGAAATCCATAGCCTGAAGAGTAATGGTGAACATTTGACGTACATAAAGTAAACAGTAATTTCCTCAATAAGCTTTTAGAGAGACCAAATGAAATGTTCCAATAAATGTCATGACACCTCTCTTTAAAATCAGTAATATTAAATTGTCATTTACATTGGAACTTTGATACTGAATACTTACTTTGAAAGAATTTTTATTATTTTGTATCGTTTCCTGTCGTCTCTGGATTCTATCGGCAATTATTCAGTCTCAAACTGCGTCACAGATGGAATAATCAATGGAAGATTTTCTTAGATTTTTCCTCTTCGATTTATTTCGTTGCGGAGACACAGTAGATGGACCACCAATTTTGTCAGAGGAGAACATGAGAGAATGGTAGAAAGGACAAATAACAACGAGCTGTTCAATCACCCATGCCTCTACGTGGCATCTATCAGTAAATAAATATAAGTACGAAGAGGCGTCTTCACTCTTCAATTTTCGCAGTCGAATGGCAGTGTTCGATTGTAAATTATTTTCACGCTGAAAATCGACCAGTAGCAAGATTGAACGCCGCGAACGTTGTTCAAAATAACCCAACTCAGTAAGGGCATTCCGAGTTCTGACCGGCTATACAGAGGCCTGAAATTTTTCTATTTGAGGTTGTTTAATATATCAAATTTCCCGATTAAATCCATTTTATTAAAGGCTTTATCTATTTGAATTTTCACATCGTTTTCCGTAGAATTTTATTCGCTAATTTGGTATGTAAAATATTCGACATTTTCATCTCAGCGGGTATTGTGCTTTGCAGGTTGAAGCTTATGTATTCAGTTTTAGATGCATTGACATAGATTCCAAGAATATTCGCAGCATTTAATATATGTTGTAGGATTACTTTAGCATTAGTAATGGCGTCTTCGGTTTGTAAGAAAAAATTCGTTTTACGAGTAAATATTTCATTAGTCTTGTTGAGAATAATAATAACGTCTGCAGATATTATTTAACCCATATCCGGAAGAGGAGATGGATTCATATATTTCAAAAGGCATTTGCGGGTAAGTGAAGATAAGGAAATCGGCTGGATTTCGAACTCGTTTGTTGGCAAAAAGATGACGAGTTTTAACAGTATATAACTCTTTCAGTAGCGTTTTTTTATTATTAGTTTTGTTTGTTGTTATCCATGTAGTTAAGCATACAAACTTCAGAATATTATGTCAGAACTGAATATGCTTATATTAGGTTGGTGCAAAAATAATGTCGTTTTTTGACGTTCAACTTCATGTGAGAAAACGACATTATTTTTGCACCAACCTAATATTAAACTATAGTCACCAATAAGTCCAGTTTTTCTTTCCTCCAAGAGGTAAAAAGGAATCAAGAAAAAATATTGACTTTATATTTAATTGTTTTCAAGTCATTCACAGCTAAACCGTCCGTTTCTGATTGGCTTTGTCAAATGACTTATTGCAAAATGTCGCAGACTGAAACCTCTCACTTCCGTTAAAACAAGTTGCTTGCTCACGTCTCATTCAGCGATTCCGCTTTCTTATTTATGTGTCTGAATAATTGGCCTCCTCTTACAATTTCGATCCTCCATAACTCATTTGCTGGCCGTGTGTCAATTGTTTATTATACGAACATTTAATATCGTGGCAAACGAACTCTTAATCGCTAAGCCTGACTTCACCTGTTAAGGCGGGATGGAGTCGTTTCGGAAAATTAATAGCAATTAATTGTCTTTTAATCATAAATCTTTTTCATTTTATTATCATGCCTGTGAAAATCCGAAAGCGAGCAACTGTGTTAGATGACTTACCCAATAAACAATGCGTTTAAGAATCGAAAAAAAAAGTAAAGTGGATGCCTTGTAAAGCATTCTAAATTAGAATGCGAAAAGATAATTTCAATGTCTTTGCAATTCATAATAATATAATAATCATAGTCTCCTAAATTTTGCTGAGCAAAGTACAGGGTCAAATGAGGAGAAATGGTAGATTGAAAAATTGTGTGCCAAGAAACCTTTTTTTTTTTTAAAGTGTTTCGTTTAGAAATTACCATTATATTTTCTGTTTCTAATACGAACATGTAAAGTTTTCTGTTTTAAAACGTAAAGTTTCTATTTTTAATCCGAACACGGAATTTATTTTTGTTTAAATCCGAACATCTAATGTTTTTTTAAGTTTCTATTTTTACTCTGAACAAGTAATGTTTTGCTTTTAACCTGAACTCGTAAAACCTTTCGTTTTTAACCGAACACGTAAAGTTTTCTGTTTTAGTTCAAACATGTAAAGTTTTCTGCTTTATCAGAACACGTAATCTTTCTGTTTTTTATCCGAGCACTTACTTTTTTCTATCTTTAACACGAACACGTAAATCGGGTGTAAATAAGGAAATATTGCAATAATGAACGAATACAGTGCAAATATAATAAAATTACTGAAATATTATGTGGGTATAAAAACTATATGAAGGAACGGTGCACTGTTACCATATTCTTAGGTTTTAATATTAAGTCGGTTGGTCGAATCATTGTCAATATTAAATAACTAGAACCTTGAAGTGACAATGAATCGAAAGTTTTCATAACTATAACTAAATAACCAGAAAATTTCAATCAAAATGTTTCGCTTAGAAGTTCATTGATTGATTTGCCAACCAATGTACAAATGACGAATGAGTAGATTGGGAAATTGTTTGTCATAAAACTGTAATAAGAAATATATGTGTTTGGTTTAGAAATTAGCATTAATGTTTTCTGTTTTTAATCCGAACACATAATGCTTTTAACACATAGAGTTTTTAACCAGAACAGTAAGTTCTTTTTTTTAACCCTAACACGTAAATGACGTATAAATACAGAAATGTTGCAACCGGAAAAGAGGACAGTATCAATTTAATAAAACATGATTTCATTTATCTGTATTTAAGCAATAATAAGAAACGATGCAGATTCTTGTTTTTTTAATAATTAATAGAATGGTCGAAATCATTCTCATTATTGCAGGTTATTTAAGTCAGAAAATATTTTTAGAAAGTAGGAATATTTTTTTCGATTTGTAATGGTTTACTGATAAAAGTAATAATAATTAACCCAAAGTTGCGAATGTAGGAGAAAATTCATACCTTTTTCAAGAGTATTTGCGTGTAAGTGAATATAACGAACCCCACAATTAGGAGCCATTATCAATTAAATCATCCGATACAACCAAGCTTGCAGCATCTGGTATTCACAAGCGCTGGTACATGTAGATACTGATCCGGTATGACGTTGCTTAACTTCCGGTATTTCAGCGTTTTCCTCCTGAATACCTGGTATGAGAATCTATCATTATTTACATTAGTGACTAGTTTTGTTATCTTTTTCAGTGTTATCACAAATTTTCGACTCATCTGGAATTGATTTACACTATTTCATTATCACCGTTATCCTCTTGTTCTTCGATTTCATCATTCAATCGCGGTAATTGCGTCCTCCGGGCTTCAAGATGTGTATATCGATTCGCGTAGCATACATGGAATTAAAAACTCTTCATTTAATATAGAGTGGGTACAGCTACCCTCCTTCCACAGCCCATGTCTTAGGATATCTCCAGCCGTTCTTATTCTATGTATTGTTCCTTTATTGTCCACTGATTCCAAGTATACATTGTCCTGCGCAGGGATCGAACTCACAATTATAATGCCACCCTCGTGGATTAAAGAATTGGCTAGTTGCTTTGGTAACATAGTTGAAGCATATCCTTGAGTAATACCGCCTAAATTAAACAACGCAATCTGTTGCTACTATATATAATCTGTTGCTCTTTTATTTCTCGATGAAGAAAATAGAACAACATATTCAAAGGAGTTGACAAATTAAATGATGAATATAGGCTACTATTCCTTATTTACAATCTGGGGTGTTAGGTGAACAGATTTAAGTGGTCTCTGTGTAAACAGCGTGATTGTTTGCTGGGGCTTGCTATCACTAGTCTCTAGTACTCCTCCCATTTTGTTCTCTCCTCTTCTATCCTCTCATCAATCATTCACTAATTTAAGTTTTTTTTTTTCACTCATTTTCACTCCATTAAAAACTTTGAAGAGAGGGAGCGAAACCGGTTGTTTTCCTCTTTCATATATTTTACCGCCAGTTTCATCATTATGCCAAGTAATATTCAGATTAATTTTTTACAGAAATATTACTTATTTACTTATCCATTTATTAATATTTCTTTATAATTAAGAAATTGAATTCCAAAAGTAGCTACACATTTGTATATAATTCATAAATATTACACATTACAGCTAGTGAGTCAATTCAATGTTATGAATTTCTTGAGCAAATTCTTTGCTGATGATTGACTTGGTGGACGTTACGACATATTAATTCCCGCTGTGTATTTTATCGTTGAAATCTATTTTTATTATATTTGAATTCGTAGGTAAACATTGGTCTGGTTTTTACTCGAGCTAGCAAGTATTCAGCCGAAAGCTGGCCCCTTTTGGCGAGGTCTTAACCCTCTGCAAGTGTTCCAGTCAGCGCTGTAAGTGTAACTATCTTCATTTGAAGATTGACCAACGGCTAAATATGTTGTCTAAACTGAATTTTAAATTTATTATCTTTTGAATAATTTTCAATCTTTTCTTTCTGGAATTTGTTTTTCCAATGTTTTTCGTGGTATCTGATGGAGTTTATAAATAAATATTTAAATATAAAAAGATCATCACGCATGCGCGAAATGAAAAATATAATATGCCGACAATTTCCCCGGTGTATATATATATATATATATATATATATATATATATATATATATATATATATATATATATATATATATGGTTAGTAGACAATAAAAAAAAAAAAAAATTACCTCATTTGGGGAATCGGTTGATTTCAATTTACGAAATTCGTTGGTCTTAATCAACCCCGGTGTAGACTAAGTTCCTATCGGAATTAGTAATTGAAGTGAAGGCACGAGACAGTGGTAAGGGGAGGGTGGAAGGAATTAGCCTTAAAGAGAAGAGGTTTTATATAATTAAACCCAGATATTAACTTTAATACAATTAGGTTTATACGATGAATGAAATGTTATTTGACAAAAATAAAAAGTGTTTAAAAAAAAACTTAAATTATATAGATAAATTTGTGTATAAAAATACAAAACCATACTTAAAGTAGTCTTCCAAAGCTAAGTTATATTTAAGAATAAGATACACAGGGGTTGGACAAAATAATTGAAACACTTGGTAAATTCAAAGAAAAATCATTTAATATGGAGTTGGTCCTCCTTTAGTCTCACATACAGATTGCGTTGTTTAATTTAGGCGGCATACAACTTTAATACATCTAGGAATGGAATCATACAGCTTCCTGACTTCACCCAGAGGGGTTTTCCGCCATACTTCCATTAACGCCTGCTCCAGCTCTTTAAGACGCGACTGTGGAGGATAGCGGCTCCTAAATTGTCGCTCTAAAATGCACCAAACATGTTAAATAATATTGATATCTGGAGATTGGGGACGCCACTCCATGTGCTCTAGCTCCCTTTCATGCTCTTCACACCAATTCTTAACCACTTGAACAGTATGTATTGGAGCATTATCGTTTTGGAAGATGCAGTCACAATCAGGGAATAAAGTCTGGAGCATTGGATGAATATGATCTCCCAAAATGTTTATATAAACTTTGCTGTTGATTCTACCATGTAGGGCAACCACTTGACCAAGACATTTCCATGATATGGTGGCCGAAACTATCATTGATCCACCTGCATCCTTCACTGTTAGAAGAAGGCAGTCAGGGCTGTAAGTTTTTTTGGGCTGCCTCTACACATAAACTCGCCCTGAAGTGGGGGAAAGAGAACAACTGGACATGTCTGAGAATATGACTAGCTTCCATTGTTCTGCATACCAGGCATTGTGATCTCTGCACCACTTCAACCTCTTGTGGAGAGAAGAGGTTTCTTTACGGCAACTCTTCCATGATATCCAGCCTTATGTAGCTCATGACAAACAGTTTTAGTAGAAACTGGACTATTCAGATGATTATTCAACTCAGCAGTCACTTTGGCCGCAGTAGTTCGATGATTTTTTGCGACATTGCGTTTAAATTCACGTCGGTTCCTCTCAGTAAGTAAGAGGTTTTGCCTTGTTTCTCAAATTGCGTCATAGTTCTTGATTTTGTAACTCTTGAAAAACCAAACAGTTCAGCAATCTTAGTGGTCGAGGCTCCTGCCATGCGAGCTCCAACAATTTGCCCTTTTTCGAAATCAGAGAAGTCAAGCATTTAGCTTAAATTTTACAACATTCTAAAAATAAATAAGACAAAGACATTAAACTAGATAAATAAACGTATTTAAAATACCTGCAATTACGAAGTTTTAGTTAAATTAAATAATATAATAGGTATTTCAAATATAGGAGTGGGATTTGCACCTGTTCCAATTATTTAGTCCAACACCTGTATTTAAATAAATTAATCATATTTAGATAATTTATATAAAAAGTAAGTAAAATTATACATAAAACAAGTTTACATTTAATATAAAATCAATAGGTCATATTGAAGAATGAAAAATATTTATAAATAAATCATAAGATAAAATAAATTATATAAATAGAAATGAGATGAATATGTAAACAAATAAATCATAATTACATTTGCGTTAAATCAAAAACAAGATATATCACGCTGTTTTCCTTGTCAACCTGAGACAATTATAGGTGTTCTCGATCAGGTCATACCATCTAAGACAGTGAGAACGATTCGCAAAATATTTGCAGTTTCATGAAATGCTAACACCTGAGACGATTACAGACTAGATTTAATTCCAATTTCCTCATTGTCGATGGTATAGACTTCAACATCCAAACAGGATCGAGTGAATTAGTGTCCTGAACCTCCAATATTCTTGCTACTTCAAACTGAAGGTAGGTGTAATTCTAAACCATATCAGATTTCTTTGTCATTGATAAAGTTCCCTGTGAAAATCTACATAATATAAGAGGTATTTTATTGTTTCTTTTTCAACAACGACAACATAAGCGCATTATTTCTGACTGTTGAAATCGCATAATATATTGCCCTGGTCGTTATTTATCCCCGTCTTTGGTATTTGGTCTTAGTGTGTCTTGTCCTCTTAAAATCTACAATTCCTAGATATGAATTAATGCAAGTGAGAATCAACTTTATCATGCAAGATATCGTTTCTGAGAACGCATTCCAAAAATGCTCATGATGTAGGCAATATTTGATACTTCCCTGCGAGACAACATGCACTTGTCATAGTCAACTTGGTAGTAGATAGGGACATAAATAGAGTTACGGGTATTACTCTTGTTTGCCTACCATTTTGGTCACAGGATTCAAGTCCTTTGTCTTTGGTTATGTTGTGACGGTCAAACCGTCTACGAAGCAATGAACTTTTCAGTTCCTTCTTCCTATATACTTATCTTATATCAGTCTTCTCTTTTTCGAGCTGTTTCGAATTTTCCACTAAAGTGTTGAATGCTTATTCGATATTTAACATTTACAAGTTTAGCGTCGTGTGTTTCCTGTTTACACGGGCTTCAATGAAATAGAGTTACTTATAATTATGGATTACAAATTGCATTGTCATCTTTGCTTTGGCGCAAGTTGTCATTTTAAAACAGCAGTCTGGACATCCAACCATTCCACAACTATACCTCTCCCTAGATACAACCCAGGTCACTAAAAGTGATCTTCAGAAAAAAATACTAAACCCATTATATACGTTTATATAATCAGTTCTTCCAATTGTTTGCCATGAGTGAGATGCAGCATATGACATATGTAAGTGTTTGTATCAAGTCCTCACAGTCAGTGCGGGTTTCTCCTGTTTGCCTTTCAAGCCTTCAGGTAGCTCGTATTTCTCTCTTCTTCATCGGCAGTATAGCGCACCTTGGCATCCTCCTGCCATAGATTTTCCCCGTTCCACAGATGAGTCAAATTGTCACCACTTTTATAAATATCTTGAGATCTTCAATAAACATAGTGTTTGATGGAATTATCTGATATTTAATTTCTCGAAATACATTGATAGTGATATCAAAACAAGGAGGATGTGTAAAAGGGACAACGTATAAATGTAAAATATCTTTTATCATAGAGAAGTTCCAATGTGACGGATTGCAAACGTATAAGTTTGTTTACCAGGAAACCATGCTAGATTGCATAAGGTTAATGGTATTATTTGTATACAACGTACATCTGTAAGCACATCACAAATGAAGCCTTTTTCAATGAAATGAAGGTTATACACATATTGTTTTATCGTCGGTTGAAAATTTCGGACTACAATTTTTAAAAAAATACCAAGTTGGTCTTTCGTACTCCGAGATTTTTCGATGGATTTATATTGGTCTAGTTTGTTGGCTTAGCGACATTTAAACTCTTTATAGGTTGTTTAAAGCCTACGTTTAATTTACTTAGCAGCATTTGTAATTTATTTTACAAAAATGCATTGTTGGCAATTTTATTTCATATGAAAATATATTGCTGGTAGTTTTACTATAAAATGTATTTTTATATTTTCATAGTGTTTTGACTCCAGTTTAGGGGATAATTATTTGCCCATGGGGAAGCTCTTCGGTGTTAATTTACAATCTGAGGGGTTTTTCTTTTCGCATACTTCATAACGTTTGTTCTCCTCTTTTTAACATTTCTTTTAGGAACAAATGTATTTTCAACATTTAAAACTTGTTCAATTCTGCATGTTCGTTAGAAACGTCTTCAGACGTAATTCCAGAGGGCGATGAAAACCCAGGTCGTTCCTGTTCAGCGTCGTCCCCATATGATCTTTAACAACCTTCACCGTGATAGTAATATGTGTGGCAATATTTGTCGATCTGCCACAATACCTCTTGTTCACAGGAACTTCTAAAAAACGGACCAGATTTATTTTTTAATATTTTTCGTGATCAGTGGACGCAGTGTGCGCCATCTCCGTTAAGGAATGAAATAACATTTCTGTTTTTGCTTAATAGAAAATTATATTTTGAGCGAACTGTATTTTGTGTTTAATTAACTATTTATCTGATTTGATTTTACTGTCATCATCAGCTTATGGTATCACATAGTTGTCTTGAAGAATTTGGTCATTAAATACTTTCAATTATTGTTTTTCGCCATGTTTGTATTTTTCCCAAACGCATTGATGGCAAATAACTATCTTGCTTAAATATTACTCGACTTTCCTGATATCGCTTTCCAGTCTCCTTTTCCCTACATTGTTTCCTTGTCAACTTTACATGTTACTCAGCTCCTACACATTCTCCTACGAAATACCAATTAGACTCAAAATCTTTATGATGTCAGTCGAAAAATGCACATACTTCAATACGAATTTGATGATTGGCACCTCTTTACTCAGCCTATAACCATCAATCTGACAAAGATAGAATGGAACCTGGATTTCATCTTTTCAGTTAACCATCTTACCACTCAAATGATCTGAAGGAATACGCAAAAGGACGTGTTTTTCTACCATGACCTACATTTCAGTCGTCTGTATTAAGCATAACATTGCCATATTCAGGCAGTGATGTAGCTATATGCTTTCATGCAAAACCAGTCTTCACGCCAGGTTCGCCAATTTCGACTTGGTATTGAAGACCATTCAAGACCTACACAATAATTGGCTTCAAGGAACTATTCAAAATGACAACTATCTTTTAAGTCCAAGTCATTATTTACAGGAATATTCAAATGGATTTATATCCCACGGGCTAAATTTCAATCTTCTGTATTACTCAATTCATTACATTTTTAGTTACTGGCGTAACTATATCCCCTGCCTCAATGCTAATCTCCACATAAGGTTCGTCACTTTCGGACTCGTTTTGAAGTTTTCACGTTCATGATAGCTGCTTTCCAGCAATAATTCAAAATGCTGCTCAACTACCTCACCCGATACTTCATCTTCGTTTCTACTTCTCAGTGGCATCCATCTACTTTAGAATGAATATGTTGCTCTTCCGTATTTCAGAGAAATATTCCCAATTCATTCAAAAGAGCAATGATAGGATCTCTAGTGTTATTTCTTCCCTCAAATAAATTCGCCATATTGCAGATCGGCAAAACTGTGTTGCACTTCTATGTCCATTGTCTCCTACCTCCTTTGTCTTTATGCATTTTGATGATCGGCGCAACTCATTTTCCAGTAGCAACATAAACACCTGTTTTATTATTATTATTATTATTATTATTATTATTTCCTTTGATATCTGGCGTTTACACATTTCTTTCCGGGACCCGCCCAGGGACCTAAGGTTAGAAATGGCATCATGACACTTTCCACTGCAATAAATAAAAATAAAAAAAATAAAAAAATAATTACATAGATAAAGCCCTTCGTAAAGTGTGGGCTGTACTTGTCAGAACAATTTTTTGTATCTCTTTGAGGCATGGACTTCCAGGGATCCTTTCAATCAGCCTACTGGAATCTTTTCCAACCAGTCCAAGGGCTCCGACTACAACAGGAATTGTTGATGTTCCCATGTGCCACATTTTTGAGATTTCGATTTCAAGGTCCTTGTATTTTGACAGTTTTTCGAATATCTTCAAAGACACATTGCAGTCTGTAGGGACTACCATATCAATAAGGAGGCACTTATTTTGTTTGTGGTCTCTAATAACAATGTCTGGGCGGTTGGCTTTGATTGTTCTGTCAGTGTGTATTGTGTAGTCCCATAGAATTGTAACAGGTCCTCTCTCCGTAACCGGGTCAGGGTGGTGTTCGTACCACTTTCTTCCAGTTTCCTTCACATAGGAGTTGCAAATTTTCCAGTGCAGATATTGGCCCACTCTGTCATGCCGGGTTTTATATTCAGTGGGTGCCAATATCGTGCAACCTGATATAAGATGATCAATGGTTTCTGGATATTTGTCACAGAATCTGCATCTTGGGCTAACACAGTATTTTAGAATATGTGCTTGATAATTCCTAGTTAACAAGCATTGGTCTTGTGCAGCAATGATAAAACCTTCAGTTTCAACTTTCAACCCTGCACTACGTAGCCACTGATGGGTGCGGTTTTTGTCTACGTCAGCTTGTTTGCTACGGGCAGAGTATTGGCCATGGAGCGGTTTATTTGCCATTGTTTCTTTATCTGGTCGGTCGAATTTGTCTTTGCATTCTTTTTTTAAGTATTTTGCAGTTTCAGCCGGTGTACAATGATGTATTTGAATTCCTGTGCCCATTTGAAACTCCATTTTGAATTTATCGGCTTCCTTTACTACAGAGTAAAGACACTTACTACTTTCATGTACCTTGACACATGCCATCACCCAGTCTTCTGTATTTTCCAAGTATCTTTGGAGGCCAATTGTTGTACTTTTCTCGGATAGTTCTAGTTGAACTAGTCCTCTGCCTCCTTCGGATCTGGGCACATACAGGCGATCAATATCAATATTATTATTATTATTATTATTATTATAATTATTATTATTATTATTATTATTATTATTTGTGTATGTTACGTTCCCTCTTTTGTATTCTGTAGATCCGGATTTGCATGTAAAGTCCTTAGTCCCTATAGGAGAATTGTCATTTGATAGCACTTTTCTTAGTATATACGATGATCTTGTAGGATGATCTGGGCAACTTGTTTGTTGATGATGTGATTTTTCCGAAAGTATGGGGCACCCAGTGAGGATCGAAATCATTACTCAGTCATAATTGTTTTAGCGAGACAAGCTTGCTAACCATTCCACGCCTCGAGGTGCCCAACTTGTTTGTTGATGTTACCTGGGACACTGTAAGTAAAAGTGTCCATTCCATTTCTCACGAGGCCCAGAGATACCATTAATTTTGGTAAAGCCTCAGTTTCCATTACCCACATCCGTTTAATCTCGATCTTCATGTTCTTGTGTATGGAATATTTCCAGATAATGTCCACAGAGGTGTTTCTCTGAGATGTTACTGCTATGTCAATAAGCATATACTTCCTGAATTTCTCATCTTTTACGATAGTATTATGTCTTTTGTCTTTTATTCCCATGTCAGTTTGAATTGGCCTGTCCCAGAGGATAGTGACATCGTTATTTAGGGTAACTGTTTCTGGTCATGGCATCTCTCAGTGGTTTCGATGTTATGCTTCTTGCATATCTTCAAGCGCACATATGTCTGTGCGTATACACATTTTTGCTAGTTCCGGACATCCTGAGAGCATATGGTCGAGTGTTTTATCATATTCTCTGCAGATGCTGCATTTCGGGTTAGTTGCATCGATGATTATGTGACAGTGATAGAATCTGTTTGCGGTGCTTTTGTCCTAAGCAGAAAAAATTCGTCCTTCTGTCTCAGCTTTCAACCCGGTGCTCCTCAGCCACTACGTATTTCCTGTTTGCCCACATCTGTTTCTTTCGAATTTTAGGTGTTTGCCATGTAACGCTTTGTCCTCCCAGTTTTTTTTTTAATTTCATTTTGACAAGTTGTTTTGCTTCCTGGTTTGCCTGTTTTTGATTCGATTTTTGTTGGTTGGATTTCGGGTATATGAAGAAGTTTCTTGAAGACTGCAACTTCTTTATTGTTTGAGAGGATTTGGTGTTTTACTATTTGTAGGAGTGGGTCATTGGTTTTGGGAGGTTACTTTTATTCCAATTGTTGCAGTTTTTAGAGTTCAAGTTGGATTAGACCTCGACTGTTAAAACTCTTGGAACGTACACTCTATCAAATTGTAATTTAGGGTGGTCCATCCTTATTTAGGTGAGCATTCTTTACGGTCATTAAAATTCTTTTTACTAATTTTGATACTCTGTATTACTAGGAATATAGCTAGGGCATTGATAACCGTCATTTTATTGGCCCAAGTAAGTTCGATTTCTAGTAGCAAACATATTCTCGTGTTATATTCTTTTCAGAACTTTTTCTTCCTAATTGAATGTTACATTCAGTCTCCTTCATTAATACTTAAGTATTTGTATGTACCATATACGTCTAGTCCCTTAATATAGTTGTTGATATCAAGGTCTAACTCTGTAGTTTTCCTTTCTCTACCACTTTGGAGGGGGCTTAGGTACATTTATCGATTACGATTTCCATCATAATAATTTTGCTGAAGAATTTGAAAATGGTGGGTAAGTTGTTCTGCTGGATGTCAGCTTTGAAAAACGTTTTAGGATCCTCAATATAGAATAAGTGATTCACGTTAACCATCTGTGACTTGTATATGCAGCTACAGTTGTTCTGTAGGCATCTGCATAGCGTAATTCAAAGCAGAAGAGTAGTGGTGACAATAAATCTCCTTGGATGATGCCGCATTTGATGTTGATTGGTCTTGATATCAATGACTCGTTTGTATGGTTTAGTTTTATTATAGTCTCCCAGATTATCAAGCTTTCTGTTACGAATTTGAATATTGTGGGACATACTCTGCCCACAACATTTTGCCTATACTCTATCCGTGAGGGTTAAACTCTGACGGACGCCTCTTCAAAGATTGTTTTTATTATTGTTGTTATTATTATTATTATTATTATTATTATTATTGTTATTATTTTATTTCCTCTCATGTGCCACATTTTTAGATTCCGATTTCAAGGTCATTTATTTTAATAGTTTTCTTTTTAATATCTTCAAAGATGCATTGCAATTTGCAGGTTCTACCATATCAAATGGATAAACTTTTTGTGCTTGCAGTCACTAATAAGAATGTCTGGTCGTTTAGCTATGATATATATATATATATATATATATATATATATATATATATATATATATATATATATATATATGTGTGTGTGTGTGTGTGTGTGTGTGTGTGTGTGTGTGTGTGTGTGTGTGTGTGTGCGTGTGTGCGTGTGCGTGTGTGCAACATGTCACACAATCAGTAGAACTCAATCATGAGTGTCATAAAATTTCTGCGATATAAACCCATAGATCTTGCCACATAACTCCCCAGGCTTCCACCCCCTTCTATATTATATATGGGGTGCAGTTAAGAGAAAGAACAAACAAACACCTTGCAACTCCAGAGATGAATAGAATTCAAGAATTTTAGCTCACCAACTTAAATAAGAAAACCGTCCACAAGTATCCGAAGTCGATCCGGGGGCATGGTTGAACCCAAATGTATCCATTTTCTTTAGTAATTCAGTATATTTTTGTGAAATTTTGGTAAATATATCTGTTAAAATAAGATGTGACTGTTATTTTAATTTTTGCTTAATTAAAACGACAATTTATCCATCACATCCTGTACATATGTTTATTAGGTTCAAATATCATATGGAATAAAACATGTAACACAAACGAACTCCTTAACATGATCTGCGGGAGTTACTTTCTAAATAAAGGAATAAATTAAGCATATCAGTAACCGTTGTCGAGTATCTTTTTCCTTTACACTAATCTCCACACAAGACATGCCACAACGTCCACTCAAGTTAGAGAGTTTTATGTGTGCTGTAAATGTACGCGGTGTTATTTATGTCGATGTTTGAAGAAGTTAATAATGTCGCGGTCGGGAAAGTCTTCTCTTGGGAGTCGATTCCACAAAGTAGATATTGGTGGGAAGAAGCTGTTCTGTGGTAGATTATTTCTCACTTATGTAATCCGAAGGGAATAAGGGTAGTTAGCATCAATGTACGCATCATGCAAGCGTATTACCTGGGAGGGTTAGAGTTACGTTAACCAAAAAAGAGGTTTGATTTTACATGGAAATAGTGAAAAGTTGCTAGTGGCTTGAGATTTCCATTAGTTCGAAAGTGGTTGTACGGCAGGAGCTAATTAATACGACACAAGTAAGTATAGACGCCTTTTGACTCTAGCAAACCTGGGAAGATGTGACTGAGAAGCTTCAGCCCATATAAGGCTGTAGTTCTCCATTTTTCAGCACGATCTGACTCTTGAAAATATAGAGAGTATTGGGAAGTCTCAGGTATTTAGTGAAGTCGCAAAGGTAATAGACAATTTGTTTTCCATATTTAGCGATAGATCGTATGTACGAGTTCGCTTTAAGGTCTGAGGTGAACCAAATTTCCAGTCGTTATTTAAGGCAGGTGAATGCTTCAGGGAACACATATTACGATAGACGGATATTCAGAGGTTGTTCGTGAATTTTTAATGGACTGGTATTAACGAAGTGGCAGTCATCCACGGGTTCATATATTTTAATGATATATAAACATATTTCGCTCATCGATCAAGTTTATGAGAGAATATAATGAAACAATTCACAAAACATTTTATCTTTTCATTATTTTATAAATTGATTTATACCTATTTCACAGATATTATATCACTTTCTATTAAGGTTTTAGGTTATCTATAAAGCTTCCTTTTTATAGATTTATCTTATTTCTATTATATGATTTAAGAGTGGAACATAACATCACAATTTTGAATTCTGTAAATTTCATGAAGGGAAGTTATTAATTTTATTTTCTCTTATTCTCAATCCCCAACACACAGAAAACGCACACTCTCTCTCTCACTCACTCACAGACACACACATACAATACATATATATATATATATATATATATATATATATATATATATATATATATATATATATATATATATATATATATATAGTGAAAGAGAGAAAGAGAGAAAGAGATACATACATAGATAGATACATAGATACTTAAGAGTAAATATCAAGATTATTTTTTCTTCGAAATTTTATGGATTTGTCAATACATCAAGGTTTCGTGTGTTTTATACATACATACATACATACATACATACATACATATATATATATATATATGTATATATAGAGAGACAGACAGACAGACAGACAGACAGAGAGAGACAGAGAGATACAAAAGGAGAGAGAGAGACTCACGTAAAAAACAAGACATTTGAACAAGTCATTAAACCAAATTATACGTCCGCTACGTTGCGGACATTTTTATGTAAGCCAAAAACAAACAAAAAATAGATAATCTCAAGACCACATTTGGAGTAAAAGTCTGAGTCAAAATAATTAACTGTCATTCTTAGATATTTGCGAGAATACAGTCATAACACTTACTTTACCTCATTATATATCTAAAAAAACAGGAACAGAAACGCTTACCACTTTAATTTTAACCGTTATTGTACGCGTAGTTAGAAAATAGTACTTGTGAAAAATTTCCCAAAGAGAGTAAAAGGAAATTCATCCTTCCGTCTACGTTTTTCGTAAAGAGCTTTATAATCCAAATCAGACACTAGTTAACAGTAGTTTTACTAACTACCACAACGACGAACATATTAGTATATTTCCTTACGAAATAATTAATAACAATATTGAGCATACAGACAAAAGCAATAATATTAACATCTAAAAAAGCCAAATACACGTCAAATATAAGCAAAATTAATTTTCACTCAAAAATATCATAAAGAAATACACTATGCCGGTCGACCTGAACAGGAAAAGTAACATAACTATCTATTATAAATATGTTAAAACATCTAACTTTATCATCAAAACTAACAACACGCCTGCAAAATTAATACTACAAAGAAGCGACATTATTTCAAATGACACACATATATATATATATATATATATATATATATATATATATATATATATATATATATATATATATATATATATATAACATGTTCTGGCCGTCGGATCTGTTAAAAAAACAACAATAAAAAACAAGTCATTTTTCTTACACATAGTGTAGCCTTTCATTCCATCCTAGCAAGTCGAACCTAACAAACGTTGATGAAACGAGTCGTTAAAATGTTTGTCTTCTTAGTCTCATTGTCTCTTAGTTCGCGCATATATATAAATCTATGAATTTCTGTGTATCTCTCTATCTTTCTATTTATATATCTATTTATACATGTACACACATATACACAGAAAACACACGCACACACAACCACAAACAAAACACGAACACACACACACACACACACACACACACACACACACACACACACACACACACACACACATATATATATATATATATATATATATATATATATATATATATATATATATAGAGAGAGAGAGAGAGAGAGAGAGAGAGAAAGAGAGTGTTTGAAAACCATTCATCTTTGTCCAGCTTCCAACAAAATGATAAGTTTTCAAAGACAAACTTAAAACAATTTGGGAACACAACGCCTCATAATGAAGGAGTTGGCACCTGTTCTAATTCTCATCCTTACAATTGTCTAAGCGATGTTGAGTTGAATATTGGGATTAAGTGCAGTCAAATATTAAAGAAAGATGGCTTTCCTGCCACTGCGGCTTTGTCCCTCGTAGAAAAGGAAACCTTTTCCTCCACTCGCGGAAACGTGTTGCAAATGATCCTCAACACTCGAGCGAAATGGCTCGACCACAATTTCCATTTCTCTAAAAATTTGCAAAGCACCTGCAGACCTAAGCAGACACATGCGGGATAATAGAAGTTGAGCACCACCTTAATTTAATGCCCCATCATTTGTTGCCAGTGTCGAGAGAGTATACCATATATATATATATATATATATATATATATATATATATATATATATATATATATATATATATATATATATATATATATATATATATATATATATATATATATATATATATAAGCTTATTACCCCACGCAAGGGGTTACAGAAGGTTTGGAGGAAGAGCAGATAGGAGTGGTAAAGGAGAGGCTGTGGAGAAAGATAGTGGATCGGTCAAGGCAAGGGGGTTACAGAAGATTTGGAGCGAGATCAGATAGGAATGAAAGGTGAAAGGGTGTGGAGAAGGGAAGTGGATAGATCAATGCAACTGGAGATGTCGATTGGCATTAAACTTAAATAGTTGGAGATTATATTTGTCAGGGAAACAGGAATAAGGAAGGGAGTTCCACAGGCGAGATGTGCGAGACATGAAGCTATTTGAGTAGAAGAGACGTCTACATCTAACAGTTTCAACGGTGACGGGGTGGGAACGGGATTCCAGCCTCGTAGGACGTTTAAATTCATGACGCCTGGGAACCAGCGAAAGCAGCTCCTCGGAGCAATTACCGTGAAAGTATTTGTAAAATAGACAGAGCGAGGCAACGGCGCGTCTGTGAGAGAGTTACTGCAGACGATATGACAGTCAGGGCCAATTACGTTGCATATCCGTCTCTGGATCTTATCAAGAACCCTGAGGCAAACAGCAGGGGCTCCAGATCATATACGGCAGGAATACTCTATGCAAGGGCGAATGGTTGATTTATAGAATTGGAGGATCGATTACGGGGAGAAAAAATTCCTGGCTCGACACAGCGAGCCAACTTTATTTTTCAATTTTTAAATATATTTTATTGTTCAAAACACACACATACATACAGACACACACACACACACACATATGATATTATAAATATAATTAATTCGTATGTACATTTAAAATGAATATATATATATATATATATATATATATATATATATATATATATATATTCATTTTAAATGTAAATACGAATTAATTATATTGGTATATTTTTATATTGCTTGATAATATATACTAAAATATCATTTTAATGGTTCATGCTTTATTAGTTTTTCAAAAGTAAATAAAGAAAATATTATATATATATGTATGTATATATGTGTGTATGTGTGCGTGTGTGTATGTTTGTTGCGTTAATAAACCATATATATATATATATATATATATATATATATATATATATATATATATATATATATATAGATATATATATATAGATATATATATATATATGTATGTATATATATATATTTATATATATATATTTGTATATATTTATATATATATATATATATATGTATATATATACACACACACTATATATATATATATATATATATATATATATATATATATATATATATATATATATATATATATGTTAGTGTGTGTTTGTGTGTGTTTGTTTGAGTGTGTGTATGTGTGTCCCAAAAAAAATGCCCCCTTTTTGCTTCGTGTCCTATTTTGTGTAATCAATGATGATTTATTTTAAATATGCATAAATTATGCATTTTTATATTAGTGAATGTTCATGCAGGTATGACCTCCATTTTCTGGGTTTCTCTTTCTATATTTTGAAATGGAATAATTCCATTGTTCAAATTGAAATTTAATTTCAATCAAAGAGAAATAAAATTATTCAGTGTACGTGGTTGTGCCATTTGATTAGATCGATCTTGCTGGTGTGACTTCCATTGCTTAGACCTCCATCAATGTAACCGACATTGTCTTTTTTTAAAATTTGGTTCGGCGTCATTCCATTGTGCCAATTTAAATGTTATTTATATTTTAAGGAAAAATTCACTGGTGTGTGCCCTCACCGGATAACCACTTTCATCAAATTTAAATATATTTATCTAAATACCCTGAGTATTGTAGTTTGAGAATATATATATATGGTTATGGAGGTACATCTCCAAAACCCTAGGAGCAATTTGATAACAAGCATACACACACATTCGTGCCGAATAAGATCATCTTAAAAACGTGATCGCCATATGTCAATTAGGAAATCTATCACGAAGCTACAAATTCATCCACGCCAACAAAAAATAAACAAACGAATTGATTTCTAGTTTCAACGGATATCTAAATATTGTGTTCATGTTAACATTATCGCTGCGAATAAACTCGTTATTTGTGTCCGTACATGAAATTGTATCAGAAAATTTCCAGCTTGAAACAACTCGGAGTCGACGTCATATTAAAAACTGCCAACTCATGCTTGTGATTCAATATGATAACAAGCTTTTCCCTTTTTGGCTATTTTGCTAGTATGTGAGGACGATAAATTCTACTTAGTATGTAGTGTATATAATCGACGTTGGGTCACATTTCAAAATTTGTTCTAATTTTATTTGAAAATCAATACTCATGTAGTTTTAGCAATAACACATAAAGAATAACCCATAAACAAAAGAAGTGATTACGAAAATAATGAAATAAAGAGACGGGCTACTGCTTTTTCCAAACGTATTAATGAGAAAGGTAGTGTAACAAACATGGCGGTATTCGAAAATAGGCTAATCGACTGTACTTTCTGAGACAATAACGCTTACTTGCTTTTAGAACTATTAATCGCAAACTTCTTAGGTATAAATTATTAAATTTCCATTAGAGTTTGTTTCGTAACGCTTGTTTAGTAAATCACAGTCGATTCGTTTAAACGGGCACGAGTACGCTTCAACTAATGTTCTGAATTTGCATATTTCTGTGTCCGGGCAAGATATATTCTTTGGCTCCATCAGACATGATTTTTGCAACCGGGACCTGTAATACCTCGTAATTACTCACTTCGAATTCCAGTAGTAAGACCGAACTTCCTGAATAACAGTTTCTCCCCAAAAATTACTACCGTATTGAATAGATTCTCAGCAGCACATTTTCCAAGATCACTATTATCTTGACCTCTGCAAATATAGAGTTTGAAACATAAGTGGCTGGCTACTTGTATCTGTTAATGCGCGTCTACTAAGACGGCAAGTAAACCCTTGTTGCAGACGCCTGTTCAGACACATTTTTGTTTATTCAATACCCACAGGGACCACATGTTGTTTATACTGCAATTATGCTGTTCAAATCTTAATTATATTTTCTGTGATAGAGAGCACGTTATCTATCGTGATCAACAGTCTGAACAGTACCGGCACGCTCATACCCTAGCACTTGTGGCTAGTCACTTCGTGCAAGCAAAAACATCGACGGCTGTCTGTGAGATCCACATACCCAAATTCACTCACGTGCTATGGTTTTCAAACATTTTCCCAATTATCACCCCCATCAGATTGATAACATCAAGAGGTCAAGAAAATGGTGGGATTCGGGTCGGGTTTCATGGTCAGAAAGCAACCGTTTTAACATCTCGGGCATGTACGCATAGTCTAGTTTTACCCGTTATATTTCTTAAGTGATCTCATTAATTGCACTGCTAAACATTAATTAGGATCATAAAACACCACGGAATAACCCCCTTTAATGACAGTTGGTTCCTGTATTTGGGTGGAAATTATTAGAAAGAAAAGTTAGATGATACTTCCTAATGCGGGTTCGTCGAAAATATTGGAACGAGGAATGCGATATTTATGCTCAGAAAATTACAAGAAAGATCAATACGAATGGAGAAGAAAGCGTGTCTGTATTTCCTAGATTATACAATGCGTTTGATAATGAATGCCACAGAGATCCGATTGAAACGATTTAGCAAACTTGGCATATTCTGGAAGGATGTAGAATAATCAAGAACTGGCACTAAATAGAAAGAACTGTAAGATCAGGATGTGCCGTCTCACCGGATTTGATCAACTTATACGGCGAGGCGATTCTGAGTGAATTAGAAGTCATACCAGGATACCTTATTGGCGGCCACAATCTTAACATAACATATACAGATGACACAGTATTGATAACAGACACGGAAAGATAATTACAAAACTCCTTCAAGAGGTACTGAATGAAAGCGAGAAGAAAGGATTACAGATCAGTTACCAGAAAAGAGAATGCATTGTTGTTAGAAAAAGGATGGGGCCAAAATACAAATTAGATATCAAACAAGTACAAAATTTTAAATATCTGGAAACGTGCATCTGAATGTGCATGTGGATGTGCAACGCCGATATTCGAAGGCGCTTAAGGATAGCCAGATATGCATTTCAGAAGCTAAGAGGATTATTAAGAATCAGTAAAAACTTAGAAAGAAAGAAAAGAGTAATGAACGGTTACGTCTTATCTGTCCTCCTATATGGCAGTGAATGCTGGATAGTATCCCCATAGATTTAGAGTAGGACTGACTCAAAACAAATGCGGTTCTACTGAAGTATGCTGACGATACATTAGAACGAACATCTGAGCAACATCGAAATTGTAGTGAAAATGGAAACAAAAAGATACTTATATTTAACTTCAGGGACACAGAACGGAAATGTCGCGACAACATAAAGAGTGCTTAGAACATTTGATAGTCACAGAACAAGAGGGACAGAGGAAAACAACACATGACATATATGAATATCGGAAAAGATTTTAGGAGAAATAGCCAGAATATACAGTATATTACTAGCTACAAATGGCGATGATCTCACTTCTGTGGAACAAAATTTTTAATAAAATTCTACGAGTTAATTTCTCGAAAAGGTTTCGAATGTTTCTAACTTTATCAATACCTAACTAAATAAGTACTAAAAATATTTTATTTGTATATCATTTATTAAATAAAAAAATATGATCTGAGTATATTTTCTTCCATCTTCAATCTCAGTATAAAAGAAAATCCCTCGAGGAGACAACAGGTAACTACTCTAATAAATTTCAAGTGAATTTTCACTAAGTTCGGCGTATCAAATGAACAAGTGACACTCGCGATAGAGCGCTACTGACGGCGTTTGTTTTTTCGACGTAAGAATCAAACATAAGCGATGTAGATTATAGGGATATGTGACAAACAAAACGGTTAATCTTAAGCATAAACAGGTTAAGAATGTATCATTGTTGAATGCATGCAGTCAGGAATCAACTCCCCAAAGTAATGGTTCTTGGGAAGTAATCGTTGGAGTAGAAATTATTTTTCATTTATGGAATCCCAAACGAGAGAGAATAGCTCGTCCCAGTGTATATAGCTGGAAGGTTTTTAGATGTGTTGTTAAGAAATTTTGGAACTAAGGCATATTGCTCTTTTGAAAATTTTCCATGGAAATAGCGATAGAATAGCGAGAAGCTTAAAGGTTTCGTCTGTGAAAAATACGTTGTGAAGAGGGAAATAATCCATTACCCACAAGTTCGGAGATAGGTGTTGTAAAATGCGGTAAATTTGTATCATCATCATCATCTTCATCATGATCAGTCCCTCCCCTTGTTTAATTGATTGGTTTGACAGAAGAGGAAATTTTCTCCAGACTAATCTGCTGGCAGTGGCTTGCAGGAGTTCCGACATTGTCATGTATCGTCCACTCTTTGATGTTGTCTGACCAATTCTTTCATGATGTTGTCCCCGCCTGCTCCCGGCTTCAAAATTGCATTGCAGGATGATCTTGAAGTAGTTGATATACAGGATACATAGAAGTTGATCCTTGCCTTGAAGATGGCCACTATTCAGATTGGGATGTGAAGACTGAATAGCTTCAACCCATATATGGCAACAGGACTCTAATTTCGGCCTGGTCTGCCTTTTGTTATGGTAGAGCAGATCTGGCGCAGTAGGGTGTACAGATCAGTTTCCCTTCATCTTTATCGATGGATCCCATATACAAGGTCCATCTGAGGTCTAGGCCAACTTTAAGTTTTAATAGGCCTTTATATCAAGGGATCTCCTTGAGATAACATCACTTTATGAGGATAGCCGAAGATTCCGAGTGTGTTGTTTGATGGAACGTACGATTTTGTCTCTTTATGACTTGAATGTGACCAGCCAGTAGTAATAGAAATTATCAGATAATAAACAAAGGAATCTATGGAGAGCCTTGATCACCAATGTTTTGAAAATTATTTTAAAATTGTGCGTATATATAAGTGCTAACAAAATAATTAATATTAATAAATTAAAATATACTTATATGAAAGCAGAGTTTTCTCATTATAACTAAGGTAATTTGATTATGGGTAAAAAAATGGATAACCCCCGAAAAAATATTTATCGAGTTTAAGCGTCGTTTATATATGTTTGTTGAAAAAACTAGATGGTAATTATAAATTACGTTCTGGAGGTGAGCACATTATTACAATCAAAACCTCTTCAAGGCAAGGATCAACTTCTATGTATCCTGTATAACAATTACTTCAAGATCATTCTGCAATGCAATCTTGAAGCCGGGAGCAGGCGGCGACAACATCATCAAAGAATTGGTCAGACAACATCAAAGAGTTGACGATACATGACAATGCCGGAACTCCAGAAAGCCACTGCCAGCAGATTAGTCTGGAGAAAATTTCCTCTTCTGTCAAACCAAACAATTAAAGAAGGGGAGGGACTGATCATAATGAAGATGATGATGATGATGATGATGATGATGATGATACAAATTTACGGCATTTTGCAACGCACTACATTAAATAGGTCTCATGCTGAGTATCTGTATTTGTGCGTGCGTGTATATATATATATATATATATATATATATATATATATATATATATATATATATAATGCGTATGTGTGCGTATATATATATATATATATATATATATATATATATATATATAATGCGTATGTGTGCGTATATATATATATATATATATATATATATATATATGTGTGTTTATATATATATATATATATATATATATATATATACATATATATATATATATATATATATATATATATATATATATATATATATATATATTCAACATCATCACTTAATAAGACCCCAGAGGTGTTGAAAGAAAATGGCTATTTTTGTAGTGATTTTATAACATATTTATGTTATAATTTTCAAATAAATAATTATATATATATATATATATATATATATATATATATATATATATATATATATATATATATATATATATATATATATATGCGTGTGTGTGTGTGTGTGTGTGTGTGTGTGTGTGTGTGTGTGTGTGCGCGCATGCGTGTGTGTGCGCGCGCATGCGTGTGTGGTGCGAATGATAAAATGTCGAATAAATTAGGGAAAAATGAAAATAGCACTGATATCTGATTTACTCAGATATATTTTCCAAAATTACACAAAAATATCTTGAAATACTAAAGAGTGAATTTATTCAATAAAATCGCCATTCGCTTCACCAACCGATTCCAGACGACTTCGGAATCTCCTGCTTCTCTTCTGGGCGGTTTCCTTGTTTAAGATGGATGCTGCCATAATCTTTGCAATATGTTCATCTCCAGTGTTGCAAGGACTTTTGTTGGTCTCTGTCTTTACTGCACCCCACACATATTAATGAATGGGGTTGCCGTCTGGGGATTTAGGTGGTCCCATGTAAGTTGTGATGTGGTCGTATAAATGGTCTGGCAGCCATAACTGGGTACTCCTACTTGCGTGACATGCATTTTCTTATTGCCAGACATATGGTCATCCAACAGCCACCCTCTTGACCCTGTGCTACATCCTTAATGTAAACCTCCGTGTTGAGTTGGAGGCCCTTAGGAAACAATTCGGGTATTATTTTCTTATCAGAACTATCAGAGTGAGTTTTCCGAGATCCCATACCTTCGCAATCGCATTTCGTCTAAACCAACTATTTGACTCTCCTCAGACTGACACTCAAACACGCTGAAATATTTATATTCGAACTTCCGGTGCGAATGCCAAGCAGTAAAGCATGCCATTTTTAATGTCTGGCGGAGTGAATTGCGTCATAATGTACCTTTTCTCACAGACAGTGTCAAACTGATTCTACTGTAATGTGCTGGCGACAAAATAAGAAAAAGAAAGAAAGCCCATATTTAAAGCTATATAATGACGACAATTTACCCATTCCACTATATATATATATATATATATATATATATATATATATATACACACACACACACACACACACACACACACACACACACACACACACACACATACATTATATACCTCCACAGCTTCAGTATACGTAATGAATTTTTAAAAATGAAAAAGCTTTCTTTACAGCTTTAACTGAATTAAAATTTACTATTTCCAGAAATGAGAATACGAAGAGTGCCACTAGCGCGCAAGGTGGTACGGAGAGTGAAAGTAAGAGTACAGAGGGGGGTTTAAAGAAATCATAAAAAGAAGGACGGGGGTCAAGTCCAAGGCATCAGAAGATGTCGATTGACATTACATTCATAGTATATTTCAAACAGATATTATATTGATCGGAATCGATTTATTTCTGCAAAATCGATCAAAGCGGCAACTTTTGGAACATTTGTAAACAAGAGTATTTCTCGGTTTTAAAAATAGTGCAAAAATAAAATATAAATTTCTGAAACGTTATTTGACGAAAATTAGCAAATTTAACGTTAAATTAATCCTATTTCCAATAAATATTACTTATTAAATAAAATTTTGTATACAAATATTTCTTATATATTGGGACATGTTTTTCAGACAATTAATTGACAGCGGATTGCCAGCCGACCGTCTTCATAGTTAAGTGTGTTGGAGCAGACGATAGAGTTCTAAGGATTTTCGCCGCAATGGAGGACAACACTTAAAACACGTGACCTTTTAATGACAGATTTATCGGTTTGTAAATCCATACTAGAGAAATTCTGCACGTATTCACAAATACAAAAAACTAAATACAAATTCTTTTTAATATATCCGCGGCCGATAGATTTTAATAACATTTATACATAGTTTACTTCATAAAAATATTTTGTGAGTATTATCACATTGAAAGATAGTTTTAGAAAATTGAAGAAAGGCATGTTAAAGCGCTTTCCTTTTACAAGGATATCGACCTGGATAAAATGCTGGTGGTTTTCTTGAATATTACAACAGAGTTAACTTGCTATTTATTTTTTAAACGCTTCTCGAAGCAGAAATCAGTCCCACATCTATAGCATTTTTCTTCTGTATGCCCTCATCTCCAAGAATATTGGTGAGCTCTAATACCCGTCGTCATATCTATTCATAGGTCTCCTTAGTGTCATCTGCAAATCTTTGAAGTGATCACCAACAAGATGATTGTTGATCAGCTAAAAAGAGATAAAGATCTGTGCGTCAAACAGTATGGATTTCGCACTGCTAGATCCATGGTCTTATCCGGCCATAGGGCACAGGATTTGTGCGATACAAGGCTATAATCAAATGATCTATACAAAAGTTTTAGATATGTCGAGAGCATTTGGCAAGGTGTGGCGCAGAGGATTGTTTAAAATCCCGTGAAGTGTTTTATCAATTATCAAACCCTTCCTAACAGTACTATCATTATTTACATTATTTATATTCCTACTATAGTCTCCAACTTTGATTTTTATCACTACGTCTCGGCCGCTGTGCACACCCCGCGTTCAAGTGCATATTCAGAATAACATACAAGGAATTCCGAACTGAACCATTTGTTTTAATCTACGGGATAGATTGTTCCACTGCTCATGCCTAAGTATATCGTCTAGTTTTATTTTATTTTATTTTATTTTATTTAGCACTGTTCAAGGGGCGCAAATATAGACTGTTCTACCAAGGGATTGACCTCACAATCACTTTGTTACCAAATTCGCAAACAAAGGCTCTTACTGACTAGGATATTTTCCAACAAATTTATTCAGTTGCTTGAATAAACTTAGATCTTTAAACCTAAACGTCAATGCTCATTAGGCTGACACTGTTGCTCTCCTCCGGCTGGCTGTAATATTATCGATTACTGCAGTCATTTATCAATTTGCTGTCATTTGCCTTTCTTTCTTTATTAGGAACACCTATATTGCATTATTTCAATCACTAAGCCCAGGATATCAATACACCTCTCTACCTGTTCCCTGTTTTATATTAACGATCTAAGAACATACTCATTGAATATCTATGCAGATGATACAACAGCATATGGGGCCACATCCAGACTTCTAGATCTAACCCCTGACATAAATCTACCAGTTAAATAATGGCGATAACTGTCTAGTTGTATTCGATGAATCAAAAGTCAAATTAGTACTGTTTACTCATAATCGAGAAGAATCTTTATACTGGTATCAAGATAAACGGTTGATTTTCTAGAGAGACTCCTTTACTTGAACGACTATTGGGACTCAAGCTTACCCTAAACCTTGTGGGAATCATATAGACGATTAATCGCTAAAGATGAAGGAAAAATGGTAGGTTTCCTCTATCGACCCAGCCAGTACTAGCGTCCACCTGCTTTGCACTAGCTTACCTACACCCTTGTGCAAATTAATTGAATCAAAACGAATAATTTCTTCATTATTTACTTTTTTCTCGTATTTTCCCAATTACCTAGTGCCCTTGTTAGTACTTTGTACCTCCATTCCACGATGTCGTTTTTTGCAGATTGATCATAGATTTTCGATTGGATTAAATCGGGATAGATTCCGGTCCAGTTTATAGTACTTAGTTTTGCTCACTGGTAGGCTTGCCAGTGTGATCATGCAGCGTTACAATTTCCATACGCTTCCTTAGAGTAACGTCCACCGCAGAAAATGGCCGTAGAACAACTAATCGACAGTCGAGACAATAGTGTCTGGGCGTGATCAAAATCTGATGCAATCATGGATGACGCAATAGTTTTCAAAGACAAACAGATTTTCAGACCGAAAATAGATTCATATTAGTGCACACCACTGTAAATAAGCTAATCTGATGAAAAAATAGTAATCGATTACACCCGGTCATTCCAGTGGGTCTAAAACTGACCATACAGTAAAAAAAAGGAAACTAAAGTGGTTGTTTCAGTTAATTTGCACAAGGGTGTAGAGACAGACGAAACCAAAAATGGAGTACCGCTTTTATACCTGGATTGGCCACGTCCGACCCTCGGTTGAATTCAAAACCTTTATAGTGGGACGTCTTTTTCCACTTTACA
The DNA here is from genome assembly GCA_964036315.1 of Acanthosepion esculentum. Lineage (NCBI taxonomy): Eukaryota > Metazoa > Mollusca > Cephalopoda > Sepiida > Sepiidae > Acanthosepion > Acanthosepion esculentum. The sequence goes on from OZ038491.1 coordinate 101,252,493, forward strand.
ACTATTTGACACAGACGAAACTTCGCAAGCTACTCATTATGCTATCGCTTATTCCATGTGAAAATTTTTCTGATGACGCCCATTTATTAGTTTCACTAGTTCACATTTTCACCTCTATTGCACGCCATAAAAATTATTCTGGCAAGAAGCATTTCCATACGTATTCCATTAGTTAGAAGGGTGTGTCACATTGAGAGCTTATACAAAAAACAGCTACTTTTTGTAAAATAGTCCCAAAAGGATGCTTTCCAGATCTTTATTATCTTAACCCTTTGAAATCTAGTGTCACTTCTCTCTCTCTCTCTTTCTATCTCTCTCCCCCCTCTCTCTCCCTCTCTCTCTCTCTCTCTCTGTCATTATGTACATATATATATATATATATATATATATATATATATATATATATATATATATATATATATATATATGAATTTCACGAGATTTCATAAAATTAAATAAGCAGATGTATAAAGGTATTTTATGAAGATTAAAAAAAAAATACAAATTTAAAATTAACTTCATTCGTTTGTGAATAAATCCTGAAAACTTCATTAAAATTCGATAATTATCTGAATACTGCAAAGATTTAAAATCAAATAGTTTTTCACTGCAAAAAAAAACTCCCATATTTATAGCATTACATTCTGGCATCGTATTTACGCCAGAAACAAGATTTTGAAACAGAATTTCGACTGTTCTAAAAAGGATATTTTTAGAATTAATACATGATCAACTTGGTCTATTAGTCTTTGTATAATGCTTTTTCTATAGCCAAAAGAGAAAATGATAATGTATTGAGTTTAGGCCAACGATATTAGCATGATTGTCTCCAGAATATATATGTAGTAACAGTAACAGACGACTGGCCTTTCCCCATAAACTGCTCTATCTTCCTCATCTTCTCACAGCTCATACAACAAATAACTTCACCAACACTCTCTGTTGATTGGCTTTTGGGCTTAGAACTGAGTGAATATATTTTAAAAAAACTAAAACACTTTTATAGGATATGATGTGTTAAACGCTATTGAATCTATGGACCAAATTTCCTTATTGTATGTTGTTATTCCGTCGCAGTTTACACAAAATGTATTGCCAAGAGCCATGGAATGGAAAATTATTGTTAGATTGCGCCACTTTAATTGGCGTGCTGAAAACATCCATAACGATATCTGTTGTTTTGTGGTATCTGGTTAGATTGAACGCCGTCTAGGATTCTCATGTCAAGCCGACGTGAATTATTTGAATTACAACACACATCATCATGGTTGTCAGACGGAAAATGTGACAACATTTAACATCCCTCGATAAACGTTTTCAAAAGAGTCTAGAGAAAGCATGTTAGAAAGTCTCTGTAAACAGGTCGTTAAAGATCGTGACAGGATTTGTTTCGCTACAATTGCGTGTGATCAAAGACAAAGGACGCTGCAGGAAAATTCATCTAGATTCAATGCAGTCAGTATAGAACGTCCTCCTCAATGCGGATATGTTTTTAGATATCCAATCAGTTGTCGCTACACACATGTGACGACGCATATGGAGGCAGGTTAAATGATGCATCAGTTTCAGAAATGCTATGTTCCTTCTTCTTACGATTATAACTTCTAAATTATGTGGACGCCGGTGATAATATCACTTACTTAGTTTCATATTTTAAAGTTAAAAACGTTTCTAAAATAAGTTTTCAAGTAAAGAGTTTTTCTTGCAAATAACAAAAAGGTTTTTTACTGATGTATAAATAAACGCATCCAGTAAATGCAATTAAAATTGGCGCCCATTTTAAAAAGCATGAAGCATTAAAATAATTTGATTTTCTTATGTATAATAAAGCACCTAGTGTACAGGAACCGTCAGAATTGACGTAAAGAAGGAATGTATAATATGTAATATGTATTATATTGTAAGTTATTTTCGATTAATCCAAGTACAATTTTGTAATTTAAAATAATTCGTTGTTAACGTTAATAATTGAACAGTGTACAATTTATAAACACCTAAAGAAATATTTTCATTTATTATCCCCGTAAATTTGACATATTTACAAATAAAATTATGTTTACTGCAAAAGCTCCCAAAGTAAAATATTATTTGTGTAAACTTTGGAAAGACTGAATATTCATTTACAGTCTTTAGATTAAATCTGTAATTTCTGAGTCTACTTATTTCTCGTCCTAGTACGAGTAACGTAACATCAAATAGTTTTAAGTTTATTATCTTGTTTCTCCCAAGATTTTTAATTATAAATTTAAAGATTAAAATTATTTTCTAAAAATGAACAAATCATGCTTGAAGTTATACTTGGCGTATTATATATACGAAATCTCTTCGATAGCGATATTAGTACGTGTCAACGTAACCAAGTTAGTAAGGCACAGGGTGCGTCATCGTTATTTTGCACATTGCCCCTCATTTTTTCCACACACAAAAAAGTAAATATATATGTTGCGTATTATGCATTATATCCACAGTGACATGTAAGGCTGTCATTGTGAGGAAAATTATGCTGGCAAATTCTTTAATATTTACACGCATTTGATCCCGATGTTCCAGTCGATCACGCTCAAGCCTTCATGACAGGAACCAGTTCCTTCGATCTGACACTTTTCCCAGGAAGAAAAGGGGAGGCTGCAGAGCTTCAGATTGTTTTGTTTTTGAGTTTGCCTTTGAAACGCATGAGTGGCCTTCCAATTGACCTGCTTGTTAGAAGCTGACCAAAGAAACGTTGTTTTGGAATATATTATCACCAATACGATATATATATATATATTTTGGAAGAAGAAGATGGTGGGGAGGAAAAGGCGGGGTAGTGCTAGCTTAGCAGCCGGACATGGTTAGATATTTCTTAAGTCTTGGAACTATGTAAATGGCTCTAACAGTGGGTTGATTGTTATAGAGTAGACACTAGTACTATTAATAATTATAAATCACTATAACATTGTCAGATGCAATAGGTGGATACAGCATACATCTTAAGTGAATTAAGGGGCGAATAGACATTCAAAAACAAATAACATACTTAAGGAAAAAGCTATGGATTATGGGAATGTTATAAAATCTTTTAATTTAGAATATGGGTAAGGTGTACCGCGGCAAGGTCCAGCCATGCATTTAGATCTTCGCAAAATACTTACTATCATGTACGCACTTAGGTACTAGTCTTAAAACTACTTGTCCAAATCTACATATTGACACATGGGTGTGTTTTCATATGTGAAATGAAACAACACTTCCTGCGTCAGCCTCCTAAAATCCATGTGGTAAGCGTTTTAAAGGGATTTAATTTTGTCTTTCTCCCTACATTTGAAGATAAGCTCGTTTCGTTGGTTTAATAATTGGCTAACATTTGTGTATGTGATTACATTTCGCGCATATATATATATATATATATATATATATATATATATATATATATATATATATATATATATATATATATATATATATATGACTAAATTAAATGTGGGAACTGCCAACAGAAAGCTAGACATGTGATCAAAATAAAACTCAGTTCGAAAAAGTAAGAATTCTAAGAAAAATTATTGCGAAATACTAACCTAACAAATACGGGAAAATAACAAACTAAAGAAAATTTCAAAAGGTAGATACCTACTTAAACAGTAACCAACAGTTCTCTATGCCTTGTTCATCAAGACAAATCGGAAACTCTGAACAGTATCACAATTCATAAGTGAATAAGTTTTTAACGATAATGTCTATGAGCTATTTAGGCCTTAAATACTCGAGGATTCACTAAGTAAGATATTACATAATGAGAGATACATTATAGGTTTTATCGCATATAAACTTTGATTACACGGATGAACTGAAGTCTCGAAGCATCTCAACGAATCTCTTGACATTATTGAGCTTACTGAATCTGCTGACACAATCCAGTTATTTAAAATGTTCATGCGTCTTTTTATCTCTGTTTTGGGAGATTCGACCATCTGTGTTACTGTTGACTAATTCGAACAACGTAATTATGAATTTTTTGTGCTAACTCTGCGAATAATAAAATGTAAATACTCTAACATGTTTTAGGTAGAAGATGTTGGAATATCAGGGCAAAAAACACCCGAACAATTTCCCCCAAACTTTGGAAATCAAATGTTTACCAACTTTCTACTTGATGAGTCTCGTCGAAGAAACTATCTGTTCTATCACGCAACTGAAATAAGTTATGGAATCTTATATGATCACCAGCGATTATCTTAGCACGCTTTATAATGTGACTTCAGGAAGAGGCCTTCCGAGATTTTGTTTTTATAAGAAGGAATAAGTGTTATGCTCGACTTCGAGGTGTGTATTTCAATGAGAAATAGTATTTGATCTAGTTTAATATATATCCTGTGATACATTGAGCTTCATCTCTTCGAAAATATATCAATATGAATGCATTATTATTTACACTAATTTCGATTATGATATATGCTTTAATATATATATATATATATATATATATATATATATATATATATATATATCCTTGAATGTTATAATGAAAATGCGACAACCATTATTCGGAAAAGAAGACGTTCATCTTTTACTTGAAAAATGCTTTCGCTGGCTGATTATTCAAATTGGATCAATTATTCCCAGGCAATTTTTTCCGGCTTTAACAAGTTTCTCTTTCTTTCCTATAGTTTCTTTTTACGAATCTACCTTCATTTCAGCCGTCCGTTCAAATTCGCAGTACAGCAAACAAAATAAGTCCGCAAAACAAAAGACAAACCCGAACGTTAAGACAGTAATTGGATTAAATAAGGAAATCGGAATTTTTCATGAATTATATTCTTCTTCGTTATAGAGACACACACACGCACATACTGTGGCGAAGTAAAAAAAAAAAACAGCCACACACATTGCTAGGTTTAAAGCACACAGGATAATTGACGGAAACGCACAAACATTCTCATACACAGGAGGAACGATCAATAAATTAGCGGCCTGAAACGTAGGTATTAGTAAACTTTTCATCGGATAAATTCTTTTTCGTGTATTCGAACATTGTTGTTACATTTGTCTCCTCTATAAAGTGTATAGCAATCGAATTAAAATATTTTGAATAAAAAACAGCATTACTTGTGTTAAATAATTAACGGATGGCCTATCCAACAATTTTCTCTTGTTATAATATCGCGGGTTCAGGTCTGTAGGCGAGCAAGATTTCCACTGTGACGAAATCCTAAACCTATTACTTCTGAATATCTGAGCGTTTTTATTGTGTGTTTGTATCCATCCCCTCAGTGTCTTTTACTTTGAAATATGGAAAAGCATGATTCATTAATATTTTGTTGTAGACAGAGAAATTAATAATTTTCTGTCAGAGATCACAACTCAAATCACATCACTTGGGTAGGAGAGTTGATCCCTTGACACCATTTCTAAGCAACCGCAATATGGCCAGTTCAAAACAATATCCACCATGAAGATGTTCTTGTCAGATAATATTTTGATAGTGGATATATTTTTTTATATGTGTGTGTGAGACATCTTCGAATATTTCAGCAAACTAACATTGGAATAATTCAGCATTCAGACCTGAAATGTCTTGGTTTCTCAGCTATTGGTTAGATGACGATGTTATTTTGCACGTCCATCCAATGGTCTGGAGTTCATTTATAACTCACAAATTGAATCACATGACTCAAGAATCGCTTCTCCGAAAAAAAAAATCAACATCATTTGTTCCCTAATCTTTGAAATCATTCAGCTACTATTTCGAATGTCAAGCACTACAAATGTCCGGGTTGTTCTCGTCAAAGGGGAAACTAAACAAATGTCACATTTTAAAACCTTAAAAACAACCAAACATGAATCAGATATCCATCTTGAACGAGAATCACTCCATCTCGGCATACATTCGAAGCCGAATAGATGCCATTTTTTAGACTAAGCGTGGAAATAATGCGTAAAATTTTCTACAACGTTTACCATGAATATGTGTGGAATGATCTAAAAGTAGGTTGCAAATTTTTATCTTCGCATTTATCATATTACTTTTCATTGCACGTGCTTAGAATTTTGCTGCCACATATGCCCCCTTGTCGTTGCTAATTATCTTGAATTCTACGATAAGAACCAAAGAAGAATAAACAATGTTATTGGCCCTGATCTGGCAACTCGCCTTCAGTCACATTCCCATCGCTGTAAGGTCGTCTTTCCAGTGTTTTCTATGAATACTTTCAT
>OZ038491.1:101261181-101283681 GCA_964036315.1 Acanthosepion esculentum
AACGATGGGAGGGGAATTCTCCAATTCGGGACAACGGTGAACGCAGTGAGAAAACGAACAATATGCAGACACAGAACTACAGAAGACGACACGAGAATATATAATAAAAATACTTCATTTATAAAATATACAGTTTATTAAATTAAAGGAAATAAAACAAAAAAAAATATTAAAAGGGATTAGAGGACAATTGCTTGGTCAAACATATATCAATGCGACGAAATACAGACAAAATTAATGACATTATGAGATTATTAAATATATATATAAATACATGTACAGACTTACAAATTGTAGGGATCGACGTCGATCGATTGTTATCAGAAATAATGTCCGAAAGAAAAGATGTCCATTCAATTCTCGGAGCGAAAAAGTTGGAGTTGCTAATGTCCTGATATAAGTCCTTGATTAACGCCGTTCAATCCTTGCTGACAGCGAGTAGTATACGCAGATAAACCACAGGTGTATAGACGACTTGGGTTTGAGAATACCGTTCACGATGCTTTCGTCGGTCATTCAATTCTTGGTGACATCCGATATCTCTGAAAGCAAACAGCTAAGTCCAGTTTTGGTGACGTCTGATTCCTCTGAAGGCAAACAGCTAAGTGTAGTTGTTATATCACAACACGCGCGAAAAAAATACCGTTAGGAGTTAAGTCACGTGTTGGCATATGAAAGTGAGTAGGCGCTCTCCATTGAACACTATTAGGGTCACTTGTAATTAAAAGACAAGCTGCATTGCTCTGGCCTGCGATCAGAGACCAGACAGGAGGTGGGGGAAAGGGAAAGGTTCTCTTCTAAGAACTGGCTTTAGTTTAACCGGGTACAAAAATAAAATCCATAATCTGCATATTCAAAGAAATAAAGAGACGACTATTATTCTCATATCTCGTCATAAATATGTAAGGTATTAAGAATATACTTTTAAAATCTAAGGTGTGGGTACAATTATTGGTCTAACGTAATACCTTCTTCCCCCTCCCTCCCCCCCAAAAAAAAAACTAAAAAGATCGCTTGCGATTCTTTTTCAACACCAGAGGGAATGGGATTTACTTTAAAAATAATAGATTTACTATTCTTTGTTCTTTTTTATCAACCGTATAATCTTTATTACGTTAGCAGCACGATAAAGCGTCCGCACATACGTTGTCAGTGACTCGAATATGTCGAATATCTAGACTATATACTTAAAAAATTAAAATCCAATTTAGTAGTCTTCTATTCTTACTTTCCATGCGATGCAAGAATGTGACAGGGTTGTGGTCAGTGTATACTGTGGTTGGATGGCAGGACGAATTCACGTACACATCAAAATAATGCAGGCTTAAGACAAGGGCTAACGTCTCCTTCTCTACGGTCGAATAATTTCGCTTGCATGAATTAAACTTCCACGAGAAATAGCTTACAGGGTGTTCGATGTTATTAGAATCGACTTGAAGTAGAACGGAACCCATTCCAACATCACTGGCATCGACGCCAGGCTAAAAGTTTGAGAAAAATCCGGGGCCTACAGAATAGGGTCAGAACATGACAAAGACTTAATCTGTTCGAACGATCTCTGACAGGAGGTGTCCAAACAAATTTGGCTTTCTTTTATAACATCTGGGTGAGCGGTGACGCTACATCAGAAAAAGTTGTGTGTGAATATATATATATATATATATATATATATATATATATATATATATATATATATATATATATATATATATATATGACTTAGGTGATATTGAGGATACTCAGATTTGAATCGAAGCCCCGCTTAATTATTAATCTGTATACATTTCCATTTTCAGCTACCGGCCTTAATATTCGAGAAATGTCAATAGAGAAATAATAAAAAATATATCGGATTAATAAATAAAAAGTCCATCCATCACTTCACGCAAACACACGTGCATACATCCGCGCGTCCGCACACATAATCAAACATACAGAAACAGACAAATCCACACCTACTGATATATACAGGCACGCACACATACACGTACAAAAGAGAGAAGATGCCGATCGATGTTGCATTTAATTTTTTTATACTGTAGTTTCAGCGGAATAATTAAATTGAAGGGAGTTACACAAGTGGGAATTGCGTGAAAAGAATCTATGGGAGTAGAAGTGGCAGTTACATTTAACTATTTCTGCATTAAGATGGTGTGGTCTAGTCTAGTAGCATATTTAAATTCATGTACACAGAGTATAAGGGCTCGTCCGAGCAGTTGCTATGAAAATATTTGTAGAAAAGACAAAGGGAGACCACCCCACGTCGTTGAGAATGTCAAAATTCATTGACCTGTTTCCAGGAACATACACCAAAATGAATAAAGTCGAGGCGCCAAGTCAGGATCGATTACCTTACAGAACCTTCTTTGGATTCTCTCAAGAACATCGAGATGCATAACAGGAGCACCAGACTTGAAGTAGCTAGAGTATTAATTGCACGGTGAAAAGTGAAATTTCCTATGCATTAATGAGGAAAAATGACTAGGAAATTTCGACATTCACAATACGTGCGGAATGCATGAGGAGGAAATTAAGATTATATGAAATAATATATATAACGGATCCGTTTTTAATTTATGCAATGGAGCCATAGGCTATATAATTCAATCCTGCAATCTACCTATGATCATCTACCAAATACAACCAACCTCAATTTGTTGGAATCGACTGATTCTGATGTATGCAGTTTATGTCAAAGTGACCGAGGACATTTACGTAACTGCTTCTTATATTCAATATGCATGTCCACATTTCCTATGTACGACACAAAAATATCGATGATTTTAAACAGATATGTTTGTAGTAAACAACGTTAATATAACTAAAGTTTATACTTATATATGTATGGTAAAGCGAGGTACACTAATGCACGCAGTAGGTTGATGCATAATACAAATTTCAAAGATCGAAGCGTCTATTTGTTTACAAATGTTACGAGCACATGCGTTTTTAGTTTTTCCTGTTACATTCTTGCATTTGATTATATTCAGCGACAATTGGAAAAATATCGCATCAACTTACCCATATATATGTTTAAATAAATACTTATTTACAAAATATTCCTTCACAGGATGCGACGGGTAGATTCTCAACATTTTAGTGTTTTATTTTCGCGCATATGTTGTTTTTTTTCTTTGTCGTTTACACAGTAGAGTCAGTTGGGTACCGTCTATGAGAAACAGAGCAAAACGACGCAATAAGCTCCCATACGAACTTATCAGAGAGTTTTGGTGTCAATCTGTGGACAGTACTGAGGATTCGGAAAGGGTTGGATATGTTCAATGGAAATTACAAAGGTACGGCAGCTCGGAAACTCTGATCCTACTGACAAGAAAAAAACTCCCGAATTTGTTGGTGAGATTAAAGTCATGATTGAAAATGATCCATCCTGGTTAATCACGTTTATAACCAGGGAGGTAGTGGTGCCCTGGGTCAAGTGGGCTGATGCTGGAAGGCCCCATGTCTTGCGTCACAAGTAGGAGAAAACAGTCATGGCTATCAGACAATTTCTGTGAGCACATTACTCCTTATATCTTGTCACCTAACACTCCAGAATGAACCACCCTTGATTATTATGTGTGAGGGCGCAGGTGAGCGAGCGACTAGCAAAACACCTTGTAACCACAACGATGAACTGAATGGAGGTTTATGGTAGCATTTAGCAAATTAAACAAGGTGTCTTTCCAGAAGTGTTGACGGAGATTCTGAAGTAGTCTGGATGCCGTGCTTGAACACAATGGTGATTTTATTAAATGGATGTACTCTTTATTATTTTAAGTTATGTTTGTGTAATTTTGTTGAATATATTTGTTAAAATGAGATAACAGTGTTATTTTCATTTGTTGCGTAATTTAGACAACAATTCATCCATCGCGCACTGTAGTTTCATCATTATTGCAGTATTGTTTATACAGCATAAATTGCTCTATATTTCCGAGTGACAGAGATATTCAAACAAACAGGAATGATCGGTATGCTATTTGCATTTAATCGCATCCGATATATTTTCAGTTTTTTCTTATTTCTTTGCATTTATGTGATATTGTTATTCTTATTGTCTTATATTCCACCTGTAGCAGGCAATTAAGAAAATGAAGAAAGTAAAGCATTTCATGGCAGCCAATAAATTAAGCAAAAAAAAGACACATTCAGTTTGTATTTGCCATCTACAAATAATCTCTAACAGCAATTTTTAATCAAGTGCACCGCTAAATTCTGATTTTAAATTTCTTTTAAAATTTTAAGGCTAGCGATTCTAAATCTCAAATTTAATCTGCTAGTATCTTGTCTCATAATAAAATATTTTATTCAAAATTCTCTAACATTGGCGAGTTTATGCATATTTTTTTAAAATAATTTTTTATTACAGAGAAAACGTAATATTTTTAGTGATATGTATGAGAAATATGGTTTTAATATTCTCTAGGCGGCACTTGCTATGTAAATTTAAATGTCAGATCGATAAGAACCGATCGTCAATAACCGTATATTCATTTTAAATGTTTAATTACTTTCTGAATTGCCATGAGTGCTTGGGAAACATCGTGAGATCTCTTCTCCCCCTTTTTAAATGATTTTCCCTCTGTTCTAATGGTTGACATCTCCGTCTAGACAGTCAAGTCTACACCTGGCACGACAAGCAATTTTCAATAGCACGCAGCCGCAAATGACACCACGAAGTCCGAACCGATAACAACTTCACCGCATAGAAGATATATATGTATTTCAAATTTAATATATACTAAAGAATATATACTATATATTACTATATAAAATATATCGTAGAACGGATATAGTGACCTTAACTAAAATATGTAAGGGACTGACTTGTCTTGAATTTTAACCTAGCACACCAATTCCATTTTCTGCGTTGCATGAGCGTTACACAATAGGCATATTCTCACTAAGCATCTCCCCTGTTAGATATTCAGACGTACAACACACCATAGTTTAACCGGTTCAGAGATTTAGAGATAAGACAACCCATGCCACGTATCGATGGTTGAATCATCTTCATTCAAACAGATTCCTCCCATCAAAGAATCAGTAAATTGTCGAACAGACTGATGAAAGAACGTTTCTCCAGTCACTACAAACATGACCTCATCAAGTCTTCTGTCAACTGTTTTCTATCCTCTATATCCTCATAACATTTATTTTCCTACTATTACATCTATACAGAAAACTCATTCAGTAACGTTACAGGGTCTGGAAATTTCTATTGTTTCCAAGGCCTTTAATCTGGTGCTTTTGAGGAGAGTGGAAACAATTCTTAATCACTGTTGCTCCTAGGCCCACCCTGGCACGGGTTGGTAGCACCTGTTAGTGTCCCAGAAATGGGAACATATTTAACCCCAAAATAGAGGTCAACACAATATGAAAGCTTAAACATATTTATAGAAGACATAACAGCACTAAATATTGATATTAAAAAATACCAGTAATACATCTGTGTAAAAGAAATTAATAATGTGCCCATGAAAACCAAATTTAGACATTAAATGACTCATACGAAGTTGATATGCTGGTAGGCAAACAAACAAAGAAAACTTGTATTTTGGGCACTGATATTAAATATAGACATATATAATATTAATATAGACATTGCTTTTTTCACGAAATTACATTAAGACTAAAAAACGTTACCTGTAAAATGTCAATTCCGTTTAGGGCTTGTAGCCATATCACGTTGATTACCGGTTCTCTTATGATCACCTAAGTTTAGCAAACTTCATATGGTCGGTACCTAAACAGGTGACTTCATTATGTAAGGTTGGATTTGCGGTTTGTATTAAAGATAACATCGCGTAATTGTAAATCGTATAACCATATTCATATTTTGGTCAACTTCTTTATATACACTTACATGAAAAAGATCGATCCATACAGTTCCAATATATGAATCTATTTCCTCTCCCACTGCTATGTGAGAATAAGTAGGACTTGTATCAGTAAATCATTATCTCCAAGGTTCATACAATTAAAACAATATTTTTGGTCTTTAAATAACCTTCATAGTTCGATAATCCACAAAAATAAAACAATATATCCTCTGGGTTCAAGTACACAATGTTCGTTCCATGGACTGAACTCACACATGTATAAACAAATTCACGAACTAACGCTTTAATAGACAATATTTTCCCATATATTCGCTGGCATAATAATTATCTGTTCATTCCCTGGGCCGGAGAGTGTGTACTTTGAGCTAGTGAAAATGAGACGAATAGTATCCTAACAAAGGTTGAAATAAGAATCAGACGAGAAATCCCTTTATATAGACAGTTAAACGAGAAAAATTTCCCCTCGGAGATTAAATAAATAAGACAATAGACAGCAGCTAAATAATATCGATACAGAGTTTTTACTATTCATTTCACTACTATCGCAATTTGAACAAAGTTGATGAACTCAAACATATTCAGTAACATTTACGAGACATTCAAAATGTTGCACTTTTATTTAGTTTTTATGGAGCGAATAAATGAGAAAAACAAATCGATCAACGGAAAGAAAAAATGATGAGGAAAGTATATAAATATATATGAACTTAAATGTAAGAATATGTATTTCTTGCTATTTAATTAGGCACCTTGATAATATGGAATCGATTTTATGAAAACTTTCCTATGACAGCATACTTATTATAGAGATAATGGACGCATCTATTTTAATATGTAATTGTGATTCAAGAAACAGTCAAAAGAAAATATATTCTTTCCTTTATTTATTTTATTACAACTGAATTTAGAATCGTAAAAAAATATTTTTACAAATATTTCATATTCCAAAAGTATGTATTATTTTCAAATAAATCATTGCTATTTCTGTATCTCGCTACCGTTGAGCCCATTAAGAAATCCACAAATAAACCACAATCAGTTTCAAAAAGATTGGTACAAGCAAAATGATTTTCATTTCGAAAATTGCAAGAAACTCGTACACATACATTTGTGTTAGACTTCATGAATACCATTCGTGTTGTCCTAAAGGAAAATGTTTTTGTGTCGCCTTTTCCCAGAAGTTAGTTTGTGTCGGCTGCTTGGCTAGTCATTGTTAATTTTTCAGAAGAAGAAAAAGAAGAAAATGTCTCGTGTTACATCAACCTCCCTTTCGTAATATGTACAACGCTTGACCAGTCATGAATCTTTACCGGCCAGTCAGTGAAAGGCTGGAAGAGACGATAGTATCCTGACTCATCGTAAAGTATGGGAATCGTTCCAAAATGCATGCTGGATTTGCGAGTAAGGGAACATCTCTATAATATCCGCTAGCCTTACTTTTTCAGGGTTTAGGAGAAGGCATGTAATATAGCATATAATTTTTTTAAAAAAAGCAACATTTTCTATAAAATTAGACACGTTCACCTTACTTTTCCGTACCGTCATTATATTTGAAGCAGGTATTATTAAGGCGCCAAACCCACACAAATATGCTTGCTGCTACGCTAAATGATATGCATTCCTATTATTACTCGTACATGCCATCAATATATCCTGGGGATTGAATTATTGCTCCTTCTCGGAATAACGTTTTTTTGCTGACATGAAGTGGAAATCAATTGATAGTATAACTATAACGATGCTAGAAATGTTGTTTCACTGTGAAATACTAGACACTTTTTCGTCCGATATTTATAAGTCTACCATTCGACCATGCTTTGACTATTGCTGTCACACATGGCCGCGTGCTCCTATTTAGAGATCCTTGAAAATCCACAAAGAATAAGTAATGTTACTGGTCCTGACCTGGCATCTCGCCTTCAGTCTCTTTCCCACAGTGCTAATATAGGATTACGTTGGATTTGCTATGAATAGATTTACGGTAATTGTCCTTCTAAACTTTTCTCTGTGGTGTGTAGATTTTATGAAGTTGAACGATGAATTATGCAAAGTAGGAAAAAACAAAATTATTTGTACAGTATGAAAAATAGAAAAAAATGAATAATTTTCACAATATCAATAGTCCCTAGCATGGCCTTTCATCTGTATAACTTGCTGAAATCGTTTTATAAAAGTTTTCATAGCATTTGTGTACGAATAATTTCGTCATTGACTGTATGTTATAGTAATTAAATTAATGATTTTTATTAAGTTTATGGTTCTGAAAACAGCGGGTATTAATTATAGATATCTATATATCATCGTTTAAAGCAAAAATCTCCCAAAGTGGACCAGGATCTTTAATATATTAATCAAGAGAGAATCGAAAATATTCATGCATTTTTAATGTATTGTGCGACGTGAACGCAGCTGATGTTACTGGCATATGATGTGAACGCGTGATTTCTACCTTAAACAGGAAGTTTGTTTTTCATTGCAAATCCAATACGTCTGTATTTTATTCCCTTTCCTGTCATTATACCCCAACGTTTAGCTTATTAAAGTTTTTAACGGTTTCTGTAATCATTTCATTTTTACATATCCCGGACAGCGGATATTTCAATATATATTAATACTTATAACAAATAATTGTTAATAATTAACAATTATATTATATCTGATAGGCTCAGGCATTAAAATGAACAGTGTTAAAATATATATTTCTTGTGAAAGAGAATTAAGGGATCGCTCTTGATGTTGCAATAGAAGACAACCAAAAGTAATTTCGCATTCATTATTTTCAGTTCTTTTAAAAAGATATTTTAGGATAATGGTTTCATCATCGTTTTTCTTCAAACTTTTCCGCCATATTTATTCTTCATCTCTGACTAATTCCTCATTCTTCATCTTTGCAAGATTTCTTATCCTTCATTTCTACAAGATTTCTTATTCTTCATCTTTTCAAGGTGTCGATTCTTTATTTCTGCAAGATTTCTCATTCTTCATTTGTGAAAGATTTCTCATTCTTCTATCTCGTTTCTATTAATTTCCGTCTCATTCTTTCACCACAACGTTAAGATTTATTTTCCGTTGCAGGTCTACATTTTTTGTATTGTTTTCATTAATGTAATGCGTCAGTCGGGGCAATCATTTTTCTTTTTCAATTACTTACATGTTCCTACTTTTCATTCTTTCTTGTTCTTCTCTTTCCTTATGTTTATCTTCGTTATTTTATTTCACTTTTTACATCTTTTATTCTTTATGTTTCTTCCCATTTTATTTTATTTTAATTTATCTCCACCCTTTTTGTTTTGCCTCTTTCATATAGCATTCTTTATTCTTTTCTTTTTCTTTCTTTCTCAGGTTCCATTCCATTTTTTTGTTTCTCTTTTCGTCTTCTTCTCTTTCTCTTTCTTTTGGATTTTCTTTCACCATTTATTTTTAAGTCTGTCTTTATTGTTGTTGTTTTCCTTTCTTTTTTTAATTTTACCATTGTGGTTGCCTTCTTTCTCTATTTCTCCTTTGTCCTCCTTTCTCGAGTTCCTTCTCTTTCCCTTTTACTTTCGATCTTTACTAACGTTCTCCTTCTTTTCCCTTATTAATTTCATCATCTGTCATTTGTTTTTATACGTTTGTTTGTTTCCCAACAATTTGGTTTTACCTGGTTTTTATCTTTGCGATTTTTCTACTTGCTGTGTAAAATTAATTCTATTTTGAAAAGGATCCTTAAAAACGAAAAAAAAAAAACGTTCTAAGGTTAAGAATTGGCAAAGGAAATCGAATCAAAAAAACGTATTCAAATAAATTTCATGGTGATCTAATCTAAGATTTTCACAATTATTTATTGACCATTATTTTGTTTTCTTCCTTTCCTTTTTAAACGTTTATTTAATTTTTCTCCCTAACTCGTAATATTCGGAGCATTTCATTTGCATTTTGAAACGCGAAAAACAATTGCATTTTTCGACATTTAAACAAAACATTTTACATTTACTTCTTTACTACCTATCGCATTCACCGATTCAAAATTTACCCTTCTCAGTTTTATTTGAAAGAAAAATAAAAATAAACCGAGGAATTGAAATTCGATGACGATGAATTATCGATTAGTAGATAAGCGATTTCTTTTGTGGATTTAGAACTTAGCAGATGAGGAATGTTGCATTCAGGAAGCTTTTAAAATGGTTCATCACAAAAGAGACAAGAGATTAATAGATTTTTTTTATTGTAAGTATATACTGTTTATCTTACAAACGAGAGTAGGAATCCTCGTTTGCATAGAGATATGCACAATGATTTTTCATACACACAGAACAGAAAAACATACACACACACACACATATATATATATATATGTGTGTATATATGTATATATATATATATATATATATATAATTATTTATTCGAAAATTATAACATAAATATGTTATAAAATCACTACAAAATAGCCATTTTGTTTCAACACTTCTGGTGTTTTTTATATTATGTATTTAGGTAGCAATCCTTCATTGATGGATGTTTCATTAAAAACGAAAGAAAAGATACTACGGTTAAGATTTTCATTTAATTTTTCTTGTGTTCGCACAAGAGCTTTTTTTTGTGGGGACACAGGGTGTGCAGAAACTGTCCAAATGTTCTAGTGCTTTCGGTTATACACAACTACATACATATCCAGACGCATTATGTTACACCTATCTGACCATAGCTCCATTAGAATCCATTTAAACAGACACAAAACATACTATTAGAACAAACCAAACATAATAAACTCATCCACTTGTAAGAGAAGATTAAAGTTAATGGAAGCGCTAGTAATTAATAATTAAAAGCCAACATTTAGCAATATTAAGTACGAACTTGGCCACAATGTGCTAAATGTGGTCGGAAAATAAAACATCTATATAACATAATAAATGCATACACATAACACACACACTCGTTTAAACTGAAAAATAAAATCATCTTTGATAATGGTTAAAAGTATAGCTTAAATTTTCTACACACACTGTGTCCAAAAAAGAAAGCTCTTATGCGAACGCAAGAAAGATTAAATGAAAATCTTAATCGTAGTACCTTGTCTGCCGTTTTTAATGAAACATGTATCGATGAAGGATTGCTGCCTAAATTGCAAGGTAAAACTATGTATACAATTTAGAGTTAATTCATTTCTTTGATTTAATGAAGATTTTTATTGAATCAGATAATTTCCAATTGTTCATGTAATTACAGAAAACAGGGTTCATATAAAGATCTATATGCTCTTTTTAACATATTTAGAAATGAGTAATATATAATTACTTGAGGAGACGCATCGAAACACAACTATAATTTTGTAGCGTTTTTGACATGTTTTCTGTGTAATTTATATATATATATATATATATATATATATATATATATAGTGAGAGAGAGAGAGATATAATCAAATTTCGTGGAAAAACGACTGACAATCCTCTGTGACAAACGTATTATATTTTTTGTCATTCGTAAAATATTTTCTTTATTATTGAATTGGTTTCTTCATATATATTATTAATGATTCCGTTATTTTAACCGTTTCATGGACGTGAATAAGACTATCATGGTCTCATATTCTACAGGTATTTTTGGGACAAAGTTTGGTAGGTCTTTGTGTGAATTTAAATAGGTCCCAATAGAGCTATGGTCCAACAGATGTCAAATGAGTCTTCGATGTTTGTGTGTGTTTGCCTGTGTGCGTATGTATCTGTGTGTCTCTCTGTGTGTAAGGAAAGGCGTCATGGTACAAGTTTTCGAATCTCAGCATGGACGATTTTCAGGGAGTCGATGTCTTGGTCGTATTGCTAAAAGGAGCTGTCATGGTGTGCATAATTGTTGGAAATGTCTAAAAACAATAACGTCAGTCGACAAGCCTTGTGAGGGAAATTGGTTTGATGAAACTATTCAAAAGCCCTCGACCGTTCATGGTTATACTGGCACGTGTCATATTGACAGTGATATTAAATGCCTTGTACAAGCTGTTGATCGCATCACATGATGCATTCTCTTCCGGATACCGTAAATGCCTTAGCTAGCATAGTGGCAATATAAAACACAGGTGGGTTCTAGAGGTGTTTGACAAACATAAATATGCATGAGAAGGAGGAGGCTGCTAAAGGGCCTGTCTATACGCCCAAGTCAACGAGTGTCCTCGTAAACAACTAAGCAGGAATTGATGTTATCATTATTGTTATTGTTATTAGTAGTAGTAGCATTTCTATTATCCATTTACACACAACAACACACAAACACACGCACACGCGCGCGCACACACACACACACATATATATATACATACAAATATAAAATAAACAAAGCAGTCATCACTTAGAGGCGAAAGGCTGTTTCATGCTAGACACAATCGTCAGGTCACTTGTCTAGCATGGAACAACATGTCGCCTCTAAGTGTTGACATCTATGTTCATTTTATATTTACGCACGCTCTATCTCTGATATTGAGCACTTTATTACATAATATATATATATATATATATATATATATATATATATATATATATATATATATATATATATATATATATGTATCTGCATATACATATTACATATGCTGATCACTTCATCCCCTAAATATAAATTACATTAAACTATACTTCTCCATATATATATATATATATATATATATATATATATATATATACACACACATATATATATGACTCTCTGTCTCTGTCTCTCTCTCTCTATGTATATATATATATAAATGTGTGTATGTGTGTGTGTGTGTGTGTGTGTAGAGAGAGAGTACTGTGAGAAAATTGTTAGATTTTCTATTCCGCGTATAGGCGTTCTATTCTTTTATTTTTTTTATTTTGTCAGTTGCACTCTATATTAGTGTCAATTGGGCAGATAAAATTGTCACCATTACGCAATTCCTTCTGCCAGAAAATTATAAACGGCATGTTGTACTGCTTGCCATTTGCAATGGAAAATCCAATACAATTTCATAGTGCTTGGGTTTCAATCTAAATTTGATCAGTATAATGGGGATTCTGAAAGTACGACTGCTCGGAAAACACCCTATGATCTTTTTGATAAGAAAAGAACTCCCGAAGTTATAATTACCTCAGACTCAACATACCTACTCAAGTGCCTTTAGGAGGTAGGGCTACCTTGGGTCAAAAGAGTTGCCCCGATATCAACAACAGTACCCTTGCCACACAAACAGGAAAATCCAGTAATGGCTGTCAGAGAATTTTTGCGACACAACACCCTTTATATATGGCTAAATATCTTTCCAGACATCAACTCCCTCGATTATTATTATTCAACAACTTAAACAACGAGACCGCCCAGAAAAGATGCAGGATATTTTGAAGTCGACTTACTTCTGTGGTGGAATCCAATGGCTATTTTGTTGTATGAATTTAATCTTAATTGTAATTTTGGTAAATATATCTGTTAAAATGAAACGTCAGTGTTATTCCCATTTTTGCGTAATTTAGAGGACAATTTACCTATCGCATTCTGTATATCAAGTAATAATCTGGTTGCTAGCATGCACGCACGCCTTACAGAGGTCATTAGTTACTGATCACACCAGTTTATTCGCCTTCTCCCAGTGAGTTTCATAATAATCCATTATGTGACGGTGCGAGTATTTATGAAAGAAATATCCCTGTCGTCTGCAACAGGGATTATGTCCTCCACTAGAAGCCGTGTGCAATATTAAAATTGTACATAAGCTAACCAGTTAATTCTTAATATGTGATGATACCAGTAAGACGGCCTAACATAATGATATGTGGTGTGCCGCGAATTTTAATATTTTCATTTGTTTTTGTAATGATTGGGGACATTAATGGATCCTAAACAGGTTGCTGCCGTCATCGGAAATGATTCATAAAGATCAGGAGAAAGGACAACTAACTTTGAGATATTCAGTCTGAGGAAAACCTATTCTTCCTCGTATCGGATTTTCCTGTTGAAATCGTTTGAAAAATTAGCGTTAATGTGTGTTGAGGAAAATAGCATATTTAAAAAACAAAAAAAACAAAAAACAGTTTTTAAGAAAAGTGAATTTCCAATGTAATATTTATCGTTGTATCCATTATCGATTGTTGTTTCCTTTCTAACCTTTTGTCTAAGATAAACTGGAGAGTCAACAATTTGATTATATAATTGTTTCCTCTTTAATGTACATTTGCTATCCATTTTAGTAGTTGCCACATTTGAAATTCTCCCAGTAGGTGAATTCTTTTAAATTGTACACATCATTGTGATTCTGCAGTAACATTCCACAGAATTTCATGAATGATGATCCTGTCTAAACTTAGGAGGGGATCATTCGCTCGATGTTTTTTAACATAAATAAGATCATTGCAAACAGCAATTAGTTTAGGCATTTCTCGCTGTGTTGGACGACATGCCTAACATCTATTTTGAGAATCTCTGAAGGGTAACGGAAGTCATGATATTAAAAGTTCAACAATTTGAAACAACATCCAGAAACAGGAATTTTTGGTTTTCGATTTAATCTCACTGCCGCGGGGTCGAAATATTCGTACATGAAAGAACAGTGGCCACAGAAGTGGTCTCTTGATTCGAATTTGTTAAGATTCAAAACCTTCTCTCCCAAAAGAAAGATTAATACATGTCCATCATTGCACAAAAAAAGCACAATGCTTCTTCGCTACTGCACAGGTTTCGGCGTGAAATGTTCCTTTGTGCGGGAAATAGTTTTCTCCTTGTTGTGGTAGGATCCACGTAATTTGCATAGTGAAGTACCGACGATATAAATATGGCTGGTACCGGGAAGACAGGGAGAAGAATCAAGAAATTCACTAGAGACTCTGCCCGACTGCGACATAGTCAACACATTCTCCAGGAACGGTCTTCCCAGGAATATACAAAAGACTTGTTTAAATACATTTTTTCTAAGTACATTTTGTGTTGCATTGTTATTCCATGCATTAGTCAAGTTTCAACATGGCGACGAAGTAGAACGAAACATACGGAAAAAAGAATTAATAATTGAGAGTTTTCAACAATTGGCTCAAGTCATTGAAGAACCAGACTGAAAAAAATATTAATTAAAAGTCCAACAGTTAACGTAACGACGAAGGATTCTGAACTTCTGGATATGTAGAACTCGTTAAAGGACGACTAAGTATAAAGGAACGTTCACTCAGAAAAATTTGAAAGGTGTCGTAAACGAATACCGGTGATTGTAAATTGAAAAAACTATCTACAACGAGACACCCGCTAAAAAGAAAAAAACTGGTCGACTACAAAACATGCATGGAAGGAAAAGGAGCACAAATACACCGTGTCGACTTTGAAAGGTAAGGAACTTTAAAAAATTATTTTTTTTGTTTGTTCAACAATATAGTGACGAATTATCTCTGATAATAAAATCAGAAGTTGTCATTGAAATACGCGAACAGAAGTCGAAAACGAAAAAAAAAGTCCGACGGTCTCTGTTCACAAAAAAATAAATAAAAAAAATACCAAAGTTGATTATCACGGGCGTGATGGAAATGTTGTTTCGATTTTTTTGGTCAGCTTATATGATATCCGTGGATACACAAATTAAAAATATATTCTTTGTTGCATGAACACTATCGGCTAAAGATGGATGAATTATCCAAAGTCATATCTGAATTATTCAAATCCCAGCAGTTGAGTCAACAACGTCAGCATGGACAGTTTGCCTTATTAATAAGGGAACAACAGATAGCACAGCAAAAATATCAAGAAAAGCAAGATGAAAGACAGCAAAAATATCAAGAACAACAGATAGCACTGCAAAAATATCAAGAAAAGCAAGATGAAAGACAGCAAAAATATCAAGAACGGCAAGAGGAAAGACTTTTAGAAATTCAAAAGTGAACACTGGAGAAAGTAAACAACTATCAGGCAAATGAAGGAAATTCTTCATATTCTAATAACACCATATTTAATTCGCTGGAATCTTTCAACTATGTGCCAGACGAAGAAAAAACGTTTGAAGCGTACTTTAAACGATATGAAGATATTTTCTACACAGACTGTGAAAACTGGTCGAATTCAATAAAAGTCAGTCTATTACTAAGAAACTAGGTACAGCAGAACATAACAAATTTGTAGATTTTATTCTACCGTGAAAAACAACTGAATTGGAATTCTCGGAAACAGTGAAATTGCTAAAAGAGCTGTTTGGCGCAAATATGTCGCTTTGGCATAAGTGATGGTTATGCATGAATGTCTCTAAATCCGACGATCAGGATTACTTAACATATGCATCTATAGTGAATAGACATTGTGACAATTTCAGATTGGCAGAGATTACGGTTGAAGAATTCAAGTGTTTAATTTTTGCTCAAGGACTGGTATCCAGTAAGAGTGCCGAAATAAGACGTAGAGTTTTGTCTAAACTCGAATCTGAAAAAAACCTTACCCTGCAAAAGTTAGCAGAGGAGTGTCAATGGGCCGTAAGTTTAAAGAAAGAGTCTCAAAAAATCGAAGAAGCTGGCATTGCTTATATTAAAAAAATTAAAAAAAACAGTGAAATTACCCATCAGCAAAAAATTGGAGTAAAAATTCGGCGTATTTTAAAAATAGACAAGAAAAATTAAATAAAAAGAACGAGGATGGAAAAAAGGTCCCACCATATAATTGCAGACGTTGTAACGAAAGACACTGGGGGGTAAATTGCCCATATAGAAATAAGAACTGTTTCGTGTGCCAAAAGAATGGTCACAAAGGATCGTGTTGTAAAACGAAAAAATTCAATAGCCGAATTAGACAAACAAATTCGAATATCAAATCAGATTGTGATTTGAAGAAATACGTGACGACTGAAATATTTAAAAATAATATCAAATTTCAACTCGATTCGGGTTCAGATTTAACAATAATGAACTATAAAACATGGAAAATTTTAAAAAAGTCCTATAATAATGAAGTCAACGAAACTCGGTCGAACGGTAACTGGAAAGGAAATTAACTTCGAAGGCGAGGTTGTACTTCCCATGAAATTGAACGGGATCGTTAAAAAAATAAGTTTTCATTCTGAAAAATGGAGAAAACTTGATAGGTACAGATTTTATTGAAACATTTGAATTGTGGGATAAACCGTTAAACTCATTCTACAGAAAAGTAGAAAGTAATACGCAAACAAGACAGGACATTAAAGATGAATTAAAGAAAAAGGTTCCGGAAACCTTCACACCTGGTCTTGGAAGATGTAACAAGTTTGAAGCCAAATTTGAATTAAAGGAAAATACTATGCCAATTTTTAAAAAGAAACGTAACGTGCCTTTTGCAAGTGTAGAGAAAATTAACGAAGAACTTGATAGGTTGGAAAAAATGGGAATTATTTCGAAAGTAGAATCTAATTTATGGGCTGCGCCGATTGTGTGCATAAAAAAGAAATCAAACCAAATCAGAGTCTGCGTTGATTTTTCGACAGGGTTGAACTCGATAATTAAGGACTACCATTACCCGTTACCGAGTCCGGAGGAGATTTTTAACAAGCTACATGGCCGAGTGATTTTTTCAAAAATCGACTTATCAGATGGCTATCTCCAAATTCCCGTCGAAGAGAAATGTTCGAAGTTACTAGGGATAAACACGCATAGAGGTTTATTCAAGTACAACAGGCTTCCTTTTGGTATTAAAGTGGCACCAGCCATTTTTCAACAAGACATGGACGTCATGTTGAATGATTTAGACTTTACGTGTGCCTACTTAGATGACATCATAGTAAGGAGTGCAAACGTCGACGAACATCGAGAGCACCTCAATGAAGTATTTAAAAAGATTCAGGACTTTGGATTGAAAGTCAAAGAATCAAAGTGCGAATTTGGTTTGGAGAAAATTAAATATTTAGGTCACATAATCAACAAAAATGGCAGATTTCCAGATCCGGAAAGATCCATTGCGATTATAGACATGCCGACGCCCACTAATGTGGCGACACTACAGAGTTTTCTGGGGCTCGCAAACTATTATGAAGCGTTCATTAAAGGAATGTACAATCTAAGAGCTCCTTTGAATGAACTACTGAAAAAAGACAAGGCATGGGAATGGACGGTAGAATGTCAGAAAGCCTTTGATGGAATAAAGAAAATGCTTACCTCCGACCTCTTTTTAACCCATTACAATCCAAAACTTGATATTGTAGTGGCAAGTGACGCTAGTTCATACGGGGTAGGAGCGTGTATTCAACACATAATGCCAGATGCTTCTAGAAAACCAATTGCACATGCTTCGAGAGCATTACTCCCAGGAGAAAGAAGTTATTCACAGATAGAAAAGGAGTCGCTGAGTATCATTTTTGCCATAACGAAATTTCATAGATACATCTACGGCATACATTTTATGTTAGAAACGGATCATAAACTTCTGATCACTATTTTTGGTTCAAAGAAAGGGTTACCCGTTTATGCGGCAAATCGACTGTTAAGATGGGGAACCATTCTTCTCAATTATGATTTTCACATAAAGCACCTATCATCCAAAAATATAATTCATGCAGATACTTTATCAAGACTCGTACCGAGTCAAGAAGTAAGATTCGAAGAATCAATTATTGCAAATATCAGAGGAGATTATGAGGTCAAAAGCATGGTAAACAACATTGTAAGAGAGCTACCGGTTACATCAAAGGAAATCAAAAAAGAAGCTGAAAGCGATGATTTCATTTTAGAAATAAAAAGTAAAATGGTAGCAAATGACCAAAAAGTGCAGGAGATTTATTCAATATGTGACGGAATTTTGTTATATGGTGAGAGAGTAGTAGTACAAAAAAAGTTGCAGAAAAGAATCCTACGGGATTTTCATATGGGTCACCCGGGGATTAATAGAACAAAAAGCTTAATGCGACGCTTTGTATATTGGAAAGGAATGGATGTGGATATCGAAAACATGGTTCATCGATGGAAAGGGTGTGCGTTAGCAGCTAAGACACCACCTATAGTACACAAACCATGGCCCAAGACGGATCTTCCGTGGACAAGATTACACATTGATTTCGCTGGTCCATTAGAAGATTATTACTACTTAATAGTGGTAGATAGTTTTACAAAATGGCCGGAAGTACTACGCTGCAAAAAGCCTACGTCCAATACCACAACAACTTTTTTGCATGAGCTATTTGCACGGTTTGGTGTGCCAGAGTGTATTGTGAGTAACAATGGTACACAATTCACTTCTGAAGAATTTAAGGAATTTTGTGAGTTATATCAAATTAACCACATAACGACGCCACCGTATCATCCGAGATCCAATGGACGCGCAGAAAGATTTGTCGATACGTTAAAGCGCGCTCTGAAGAAAGCCTCAGGAGTTCCAACGGAAAAGGCGCTTCAGCAATTCCTACAAGTATACAGAATCACGTCAAACCAGAGAACACAATCAAACATGGCACCAGCTGAACTAATGTTCGCTAGGAAAATTAAGTCAGTGTTTGACAAGCTTTTGCCAGGAAGAAATAGAGTAAAGAACACTTTGTATACAGCTAGAAAAAGATACACCGCCGGAGAGAAGGTGTTTTTCAAGTGCTACAGAAACAACGTTGAGTTCTGGGAGCGAGGCATAGTGGACAAGAGAATCGGTGACCTGATTTACATAATTAAAGGGCCGAAGAATACTCATAAAAGGCACCAGAACCAACTTAAAAAATGTTATGTTCTAGAGCATGAAGAGAGTATACCGGATGAGGAGGAAAATCCCATTGATGTAATGTATGATATTTGAACCGATAAGATCCGGTAGGAAACGAAAGTTCACGGACGCATTGGACGTGAATCCAAAACGGAAAAGATATTAAAATTAAGCAGATTGACATATACATATGAAGTATGCAAATGGGATCTATAAAGAAATAGCCATAGTCATCATCCCATATAGGAAGCCAGTTTTAAATCCAAAAGGGATTCCAAGGCTTGGGATGGGGGTGTTGTGGTAGGTTCCACCTAATTTGCATAGTGAAGTTCCGACGATATAAATATGGTTGGTACCAGGAAGACAGGGAGGCGAATCAAGAGATTCACTAGAGACTCTGCCCGACTGCGACATACTCAACACATTCTCCAAGAACGGTCTTCCCAGGAATATACAAAAGACTATATGTAAATATTGTGTACACTTTCTTGTTTAAATACATTTTGTTCTAAGTACATTTTGTGTTGCATTATTATTCCATGCATTAGTCAAGTTCCAACATTCCTTGACACGTTTATCACTTTCTAGAGAAAAGACTCCTTTAGAAATGAGACGATTTCCACCAACATGTAAGTTCCAGAAAGCGTTTTAGATTTGTCGGCAAAAATACTAGAAATGCCACGTTGCATCAACCAGAAATGAACGAAAATAGAAAAACGACATTACTTCTATACGAAAAGACAAAACGTTAAATATCAGCTAGACGAAACGCATGGTGTTTGCAAGAGAAACAGCGAAATGCACAAATTGGTGATACCATAAACAAACAAGTACAGCAATTCAAATGTCTGGGATATATTTTAACATAGATATTTGTAAACATCTATCTATCTATCTATCTATCTATCTATATATATATATATATATATATATATATATATATATATATATATATATATATATATATATATATATATGAAAGTGAACATAGAAGTGAACACTTAGAGGCCTGACGATTGCGTCTAGCATGAAATAGACTGTCGCCTCTAAGTGTTGACTTCCATGTTCACTTTTATATTTACACACGCTCTATCTCTGGTATTGAGCACATTATTCCATAAATATAGCACATCTTAAGACTATATTTCTTCATATATATATATATATATATATATGGAGAGAGAGACAGATAGATAGATATATAGACAGAGAGGGGGGGAAGAGAGAGAGGGAGAAAGAGAGTAAAAATAAATAAAAATTACAGTCGAAAGATAATTGTTAATTCACGACGTTTTAAATATTTAAACTAAAAAAGAAACAAATAATTTATCAAAATAAAACCAATTTAAATAATAATTGCATAAATAAATAAAATTTCGATAAAAACATTCTCTAGCTTTCATTCATCCGGCAATAAGCTTTATGAAATTGGCTTTAAAATATTTTAGAGAGTTTTTAAAATTAAATTTGGAAACTAAATTATATTTTTTCCTTCCTTTTATTTCTATTTATAAATAAAATAGCAAAATTAAAACTATAATTTTGCCTTCGTATACTCCCTCAAGTGTGGAAACGCCATGGTTATAAAAAGTTTATGTGTGTGTGTGTTTGTGTGTGTGTTCGCGTGCGTGCGTGTGGGTGTGTGTGTGCGTGTGTGTGTGCGTGCGTGCGTCAGTGTGTGTGTGTGTGTGTACACAAGTTACATGCGAAGTGTGTTAAAATGGGCAGAAAAAAACTAATAAATACCAAAAATGTTATATAAATAAAAACAAGGGGAAAATCAACACAGTGATGAAAATTAAATAAATGCAAAAAAGTGAAATTTAAAAGTACCGATAAGTGGGAACTGAAGAAAAAAATCCAAGATTTTGAGAATTTAGGCCATTTTCGGAACATGAAATAGGAATGAAAAAATATTCCGGCCTGTAACCAAAATAAAATATGGTATGAATTTGAAAAAAAAATATATGGAATGGCAAGAAATTATGGAAATGTATTAGCCGCAGCGGAAAAACAAAAACAATATTAAATCCAGCTGTAGAAAAAAAAATATGAAAAGTTATTAAAGAAAAATGTAAATATAGAAAGAATTATGATTGGAAGTAAAACTTAAAAACTGAAATAAATATGTTGACGAAAGAAAACTGAAATTAACAGAACCGTTAAGTAAATTTTATTTATTTTGTAAAATAAATGCGTGAAAAACGAAAATCTGCTGAAGTTATGAATATGAAGGAATAAATATGTGAACGACAAGAAAAGATGTAAGACAACATTAAGCCAAACTGAATAAAGGTAACTGTAAATAATAACTGATTTAAAAAAGAAAAATGTATAATGATACAAATACGTTACTATTAAACGTTGTCGACAGCAAAACTTTTTGTCTGCAATATAACTTATAAAATCATATAAAAAAGAAGCTTGTAGAGAATGAAAAACAAAGATGAATACGCTACAAGAAATATGCGAAAATCTGATTCCAATATCGAATCCCGATTTATCAGAATACAGCTGAATACTGCAAACGAAAATTATGAAAAAAAGAACGGAGAAACACAAATCATTCATCGTGTGTTCAAAGAGAAGAAAAACACAAAGCGAATCGCGACCAAAACATCTAAAAGTAAATAATCAGTTAAGAAACAGATAGAAAAACAGTGGAATGAATGTTGATTTGAAGAATTGCGGGAAAGAGAAATTAACATATTACAACGAAAATGTGTAGAAGACAAAAACGGAAGATATACTACAAAAGTAAAGAATATATGGAAAGAATGATAAAAATAATATTAGAACTATGAATAAAGGAATTCGGAAACCAGAAGAAGATGCAGTATTGTAAAACGCCAGTGAGAGTAACATGAGATGCAGAATAAAAATGAAAGAAAATATATCGTAAAGCTAAATAAGAAAAGTGTAAAATGAGGAAAAGAAAGACAGATAGAAAGAAAAGAAGCCATTGAAAATAAAGTTTAATGCATAATGAGAATAGCGTTAGACTCTGATGAATTTGAGTAAAACATATGAAAAGACAACAGCGAAACAAATTAGC
>OZ038491.1:101286181-101301181 GCA_964036315.1 Acanthosepion esculentum
GTCGTCCTTCACAAGTTATTCTACATGTTCTAAGAACTTATAACCCCATAATCATATTAGGGAAATTAAATCATAGTATAATGTGAATATATTGTATCGTGAATATGTTGTTAGTTAAATATATTGTAAATGAGGATATATTATTAGGGGAATTTATAGGAAATAGAGAGCAATATTTTGAATGTAAAATATTTGAACGTTTCTTATTTAATATATGTTTTATTAATTTCATCAATAAAAATTCGGTGACTAAAAAAGAGAAATTCTATCCTACTCGTCCCTATCTTCTCTTTTATCTAACGAAATTCAATCTTGCTGTCTATTCCGTTTCGACAATTTTGCCACAAAATATTATATATTTCTTTAAATGTACACAAACTCACATGCACATTCAAAAAAATCAGAGTAATCATAGTCCACACAAGAAAAATGTATGCACACTTCGGGAAAGAAGAAAATTTTCTTTCGTAGTTTTATTAGATTTCGATAACACTGTTTGCTGTAGTACGATATTTACTCGACAGATGCTATTACCCTCATGGCTGTTAATCAACAAAGCTAACCAGTGTTAACCTCGTGATGTCTGAATCAATTTAATATTACAATGTCTCCCAAAAATGTTTTCTTTCCTGAGATGGGTATACATTTTTGGCAAACACACTCTCTCTTTCTCCCTCTCTTTCTCTCTTCTCTCTCTCACTCTCTCTCCCTCTCTCTCCCTCTCTCTCACTCTCTCTCCCTCTCTCCCTCACTCTCTCTCACTCTCTCTCTCTCTATATATATATATATATACTATATATACATATATATATATATATATATATATATACATATATATATATATATATATATATATATATACATATATATATATATATATATATATACATAGTAAGGTAATGATGATTTTACTAATCCTTGTAGATAATTTCAAATTGGATGTGAACCAAAGAGCTCAATGTAATGCCAGAGCAAATATTAATTAAATAATTAATAAACAGACATCCTTAATGTTCCATGCATATAATTTATTTCACCAGGTAATATATCTTTCCTGGTTCATCAGGTCACATTTCTAGTCTACAAAAGAATTATGTTTCTTTTATTTTAAATACAAGTTTTTGAGAGATGGTTTTAGATTGATACAAGGTGACAGAGATGGCGGAGAACTATGGAAAGGTCTATCTTGGAAATGTAAAATAGTGATAGTGTTGTTTTTAGACCATCATTATTAATTTTATTAGGTTAAAGTGTACTCAGTTAAGAGGCCAGACAATTTGATCTCTTAAATAATTTTTACACAGGTAGGGAAAAGAAGAAAGAAAGGAAGACATAATGTAGACATAAAAATAAGATATTTCAAAAAGGTAGGAAATTTTTGCCAAAATCCAAAGAAGCGTCTGTAATTTTATCAGTCCTAAACACATTCTCATATCCAGTTACTCCTCCCCGACGCTAACGTAGGCTTTCTGTGTTATTTTTCAATAATTCTCTCCTCATACCAAACGTTATAATGAGCTTTCTTACTTGTAACGTAGACTAAGGGATTTTAAATTTAGTACTAGACTGACATTTCAAAATTTATATTTTTGAAATAAATACATGTAAGTGTATGTACTGCTCTCACAATTTCTTATTGCCACTAGAATACTTATACCGTCTTCTTGTCTCCTTATGGCTTACGATCTTGAACAAATTCAGAGCAACATCAATTCTGTATTCTTGAATCCTGGTTTTTATTGTTCTTTCATCTCACTGAAGTCTTATCGTTCACTTTCGCACTCACATACATCTTGCGCCTTAGTTACGCTATCGCCTTGCTCGCGATGGAATGATTAAATAACTTCGACGGAACCCGCTCAACTCTGATCATCGCGATTGTCATATTCCCTCACTATCACAGTTCTCCCCCACCCAATTAGCGGTGACGGTGATGGCTGCGAATCAAAGAGATTTTGACTACGCTAATCTCGTGAATTTGATTGTGGGGATGTCGTGTTACTTCCTCCTACTTACATAACCCAATCATAGTTTACGCTCTCCGGACTATAAATAATCTTCGATATTTTTCTCAGTCTTTTTTTATCTAATCCGCTTATTCGTAATTATGTAAATATTTCGGAGAGAACGCGTTCTCTTTGGGAGAGGCATGGTCAATACACATTCGCACGTACGTGCGCATTTCATTTACTTTTAACCCACACGGTTTTCACATACTTTTGATTCATACATCACTGTCTTTGGCACTTATATACCTTTATTAATAATACATTATCAATTGTTTGTACATATGTATTGGGTAGTGTTTCTTTCCATTTCTTTACGTGGTCTCGCATTCCGAGTCAGCGTTTTTTGTTGTTGATATATTCATGATTCAGCGTGCTATTCCCAATTTCAAGAACCGACGTTATAACGCGCGCAACTAGTTGGGAAACACATAACCACTCCGCAACAATGGACGCATCTGCGTGACGAAGAAGCCCACACATTTGTTCAGAAGCCACTCCTTGACGGCACAGAGGCCTGTCTCATGCTTGATCAGACAAGGTCTTCATTGGCTATGCTAGCCTGAGTAGCGCTGCCATCTTCTGACGGTTTGGACAACGTGTAGAGATATGACTATTCTGCCGGTGAGATCTGCTCAAGCTTACCGAAATACGTGGTGCTCCAGAAGTTGGAAATCCAGACGGCTTCACTCTTCGGATCTCTGGTGCACACAATCAATCTACCATGACAAGGACTCCTCTACAGATATATTCTGTCTGCGAATATATATACATATAAAAATAAAATATATATATATATATACATATCTAGAGTCAAATCAGAGAATTCATTACCAGAATCGAGAAGAAATTGATATAATAGGCCAGTGTTCGGCAGATAGCGAATACAACGGAAGAGTAGCGAATTCAATATGAGAACAAAAAACACTAAGATAAGAGAAGAATTGCCAGTAAAATATGGACAAGAATCGAAAGAAAAAACGAAAAAGAAACCAATATCTGAATAATCGAGGCAGATTCCATTAGTTCTGAGTTCCTCGCAGATTTTTGCACATATTTCATTGCGACAAACGATATTAACTTTTGGTCTGACAATGGCATGTTTCTCGAGGCAGTGTCTAATCCGATTGACACATCAACCCGATAGTTCTTCTTCTTATCTTATATAGGAAATCAGTGTTATATACAGAGAGATATGTAAATATAAACACACACACACGCACACACACACACACATATATATATATATATATATATATATGAGTGCATCGGTGTTTTTATATGTGATATATCAGTGGAGTTTCGTTATATATGTTTATGTTTATATATATACATATATATATATATATATATATATATATATATATATATATATATATATATATATATATATGAATGCGTTAGTGTTTTATATGTGTCTATGTCTGTGTAACTTCGGTATTTAGCTTATATATGTTGATATATATATATATATATATATATATATATATATATACATATACATATATATATATATATATATATATATATATATATATATATGAACTTACGTATATATAAACATGTGACAGTGTCTGTTTTTATACTAGTGTGTGTGAGTCTACGTACGTTATACATGTTGCTATATATGTATATTTATATATACATATGCATATGAGCGTAAGTATATATACATACATATATAAATATATATATATATATATATATATATATATATATATATATATATATATATATATATGTGTGTGTGTGCGTGTGTGTGTGTGTTTTGTGTATCTGTGCGTATATGTTTAATACGCCAGCATTAGCACGTTACCGCGTCAATATATGCAAAAAATATGATTCGGTATATATATATATATATATATATATATATATATATATATATATATATATATATATATATATATATATATATATATATATATATATGCTTTAAATTAATCACGTATTCGACGCTATGGATTGCGAGTGAAATAACTAATGTAGAAACACTTTTCAATTATAGAAATCTTTGATTTAGATGTACAAATTCACCTATTGTATCAGACACTATATGTGTCATGATGTATTCACTTTCTAATTAGGAGAACATGAAAAAAGATAATTTTATTCTCCTAATATGATTTAGCTTGAGAGCCGAAAACGATATGCTAATCTCTGCAGCAATATTTTCGTCAGAAATGGCAAACTTTCTTTTTGGTATATCATTGATTTCTGTGAATGAAAAAGGAGTTGTGTCTGTCATCAGAAATCCCAAGAAATTACTTCGATTATACGCTACTGTTTTGTGGTAGATTATCAGGCTATACATTTATTACCGTCACCTGGATTGGTTAAATGACACATTATGTTGAAAGTGGCAAGAGATGGAATGTATTTAATAAATTATCCTTCACCATAAATGTGCATGGTCACAATCTGTGGAAATATTCCCAAATATTGCCGCTACACAAGGTTACGGACTAATATATACCTTCAAATTCTTGATAAATTTCAAACAAGAATCAGCAATATTATCGGACTTGACCAGGTTGGTACGGTTTCAGCCACATTACCACCGCCTCTCTTTGTGTAATTACGAATACGTTCATGGTAATTGTTCGGTTGATTTATCGCTATGGTTGCTAGGCTTTTTCATTTAACCTCAGTACTAGACTAACCTCGCGATCACATCGATATACAGTTGCGTTATATAGATGTGGATGTACATTCTATGTAAACAGTTTCTTCCCTCTAATTCCTCGTTTTGTGGTACTCCCGTCAGGCTACGCGCTTTCCAACCAACTTTAATCGGCAAAAATTTAAATACAGTGCCAATCGTTATCTACTGCCTTCCTGATTACTCTTTTCTCTTCCGGCTCATTATTAATGTTTCTGTTCTTAATTTTTCTTTACTCAATAACCCTTTGTGTCTTAGTGGCTTTACTTCCTTGCTTGGGGTGAAACCGATAAAATTACTCATTAAAAGATTACTACTTTTGTTTCCAACATATATATATATATATATATATATATATATATATATATATATATATATATATATATATATACACACACACACACACAAACCACACACACATATGTATATATATATATATATATATATATATATATATATATATATATATATATATATATATATATATGCAAGTTTCATTAAAAACGACAAACAAGCTACTACGGTTAAGTTTTCTATTTAACCTTTCTTGTCTACGAACAAGAGCTTTATTTGCTGGACAAAGGGTGTGTAAGAACTGTCCAAATGTTTTATTTTTCCGAGCCATTTCGGTTATACCTTTAGCTATTATCAAGGATGATTTGATTTTTCTGCTTAAGTGAGTCTGTGCAGTTCTTACACATTATTTGTCCAGCAAAGAAAGCTCTTGTTCGTACACAAGAAAAATTAAATAAAAAACTTAACCGTAGTACCTCGTCTGTCGTTTTTAATGAAACTTACATAAACGAAGGATTGCTGGTTAAATATACAACTATATATGTATATATATATATATATATGTATATATATATATTTATATATATATATATATATATATATATATATATATATATATATATATATATATATATATATATATCAGTGATTCATCGAGTGATTCATAAGAGACTCGATGAATCACTTAAATATATTTATCAAATTCTACTAATAATTTCAAATATATATATATATATATATATATATATATATATATATATACATATATATATATATATATATATATATATATATATATATATATATATATATATATATATATGATCCTGAAAAATTTATTTCGGTTGAGCTCTCTCGGGAGGATGTGTGGGTTTGTAAACAGTGACTATTACGCCTAATAATGCAAGACTCTTCGGTAAATCGAATCGAGTTCTCTCAGTCACTGTGTGTTTATCTAAAAATAAATACGCTTAAATTCACCTTCTTCTCTGCTGTGCGCCAACGGCTTCAGGGTAAATTTTCCGACTGAGGCGAATTCAGCCGGTTTTCGATTCTAGCCAGAGGCAACCGGACGTCTAGCCACACTGATGAGCTGTGATACAGCAAAACAGTCTGTCTGTGGATGACAATATATATATATATATATATATATATATATATATATATATATATATATATATATATATATATATATATATATATATATACGGTCTAACTTTGCTCACCTTAAGAGGTATATTTCTTCATCCTCTTATATATAATAACTTTCATTTTTTTATATATACTCTCTTGTGAAACGTAATTATTTTACAATTACCCATGTATATAAAATCCCTAATTGTATCAATTAAGAGATCTGATTAGAGATCAGTTTCGAAATAGTAGGGAAGTCATATATAATTAAAGTATCGAGATGAATGTAGAAAATGTTTGTGACTAAATTTAAATACATAATTTAGTGGTTTACTGTTAAAATGGTTACCATGAGGGACGTGTGTTATATGAATCAAGAAATGGTAGAAAAGGATGGATATGGGAATAGAGACTATATGCATACTCGCTGGAGGATATTACCCAAAGCAGAAAATTTAGGGAGGAAAAAAATCTCTGAGTGTGTCATTCTCCATATATTGGAAGTGGAAGTGTATGTCATTCGACTCTGTCAATATATCATAACATGTCCGTTCTGTATGATCTGAACTCTTGTAATTAAATAATCAATTTAGATTTGCCATGGGAATATGGGTTGAGAGTCGGGTTGCGACGTTGTGACTGCGCTACAGAGTGGAGACGTCTCCATCAAGTTGACGTAAATGATTTCGATCTCTGCAAAGGATTGAATATGGGGACTGAGTGGCTCCAACCCAAATGATTTTGACAGCCATATTCCATTTACATTCTAATATAGTTCTTGCAAAGATGAATATAACAGAAGAAATTCTGATAATTCTGCAAGTGATATAATGAACCGACCATTTTACATCAGATTTGATAATATTATATGATCCTCTTGATCTCAGTAATGATTCTCATCCGTAGTTCGAATTAAGGAAATTCTCCAAGAGGTAATTCGAATACCATGGAATATATTCAGTTCATAAGAGATGTAAGCAAGCAAATCGGGTAATTGTAATCATCTCCCTGTTGGGGAAAATATTTGAAGATAGTATCAAAATCCGACGTTTTTTTTTGTTGCTTTGAAGGCAACTGTTTGTCGTATTCATATCGTCGAATTTTTTGCCCATGTTCTTCTATACTGGTTTTTATTTTCTACCACTGTCCAAAAGTAGTCCTTTCTTTGTTTACCGCCAAGAAAACCTGTATTTATTTTTAGAGTGTGTAAAGTATGTTTAATAGTAAATTACGACACAATATGACGAAACAAATGACGTTACAAACTATTTAGTCTTCAGATTATTTCTGTCGACCTTTTTGCTAAATAACCATTCAAGTGAATTAAAAACACGGTAAAACATGACGTTTGATAGGTAATATTTATATTTCCATCTGTGTATATATATATATATATATTTGTGTGTGTATGTGTATGTGTATGTGTGTGTGTGAGAGAGAATGATAGATATAATTTGCAAATGTCATGTATGCTTATTTTAATCATAATTCTTTCATATTCACGAATATCTTTCCATATATTGCAATTAAATGAGGCAGGTAATGCACTGCAACGTTTAATTGAAATATGGGGGAAAATATTCGTGATTATGAAGTAATTATGATCAAGATAAGCAACCCTATATGCCTGGAGAGAGTTGTTCGGTAAAGCATCAGTTATTTTTTATCACCTGAGAAAGCAATATTTGAGCGTTGAAACATTAAATCTAACGTGTTCCGCTTCCCCTAATCCCTATCTTTATGGCGCTTAGTGCTTATTCCAGTATCCCCACGTATTCGATAAAGGGAGAGAAGCTTGCCACCCTTGAAATGGTCGAATTTTATCCACTCTCGAATGTAATGTATGTTTTTGTGCGAATTTAATGTTATTTTTCTCTTGATTCTCTGCAGTGTCTCCCTACCTTTGATTGTACGCTTATTTTTGTTTGTTATATATATATATATATATATATATATATATATGTGTGTGTGTGTGTGTGTGTGTGTGTGTGTGTGTGTGTGTGTGTGTGTATAAACACAGACAGACATGCAAACTCTCAAACACAAAAACACACGTTCATAATAATCGTGTTAATGTAATATTAA
Source organism: Acanthosepion esculentum (assembly GCA_964036315.1). NCBI lineage: Eukaryota > Metazoa > Mollusca > Cephalopoda > Sepiida > Sepiidae > Acanthosepion > Acanthosepion esculentum. The sequence goes on from OZ038491.1 coordinate 101,294,363, forward strand.
TTTCATTCACAGTATTTAATGAAGTTTTCTCGTTTTGCTCCATACTGACTAAATTTGCCAATGGAATCCCGGAAAATTGTTATGCAGACTTATTCTTAGTTAAAATTTAATTATTTCCTTGTATCTTCTATACTACCCCGGGTCTGCTTAACTCTCAGAATAAGTCATCTGCAAGAAAGCCCATTTTTAATAACATATTTTTAAATCAAACCTGTTATTGTTTTCTGTTTTTCTTTTTCCTTTTTTCAGTTGGAGTAGATAGGCACACCTGTAGCCAGGTCCATACTCATCCCCCTTCTCCTGGGCAGGTTTAGAGGCTCATCATTGGTTACCTGTTCAGAAAGTTGTCCCCGGTTAATTTCCTTTTTTGCAGGCCCTAATAGCGGTGCTGTCATTATTTTTTTTCTGGTGTTTATGTTGGCAACGTCACTGCTGTAGTTACCGGGTTGGCAAGTTTTTAATTGCTGTTCCTAACTGGCAGTTAGGAGCTCGAACTCTTGCGTAGTGTCTTGAGATCATGCCCCGATGAACATGCGATTAATATGAGGTTTCTTGCAGTGTCATATCCCGATTGGAAGGGTGTGACTGCTTGCACATCCGGTGGGCAATCTTGAAGCCATAGTACATTAGATGACTGACTGCTACTACTACCCTAGGACAAACCATTATCGATAAAACACATCATGATATTAAACAACCAAAGATATAAACCCAAATCAGTTCAAGAAATAACACTTTCTTTCTCAAATATTTGTGCTATTCGCACCAAATTCGAAAAGGCTCTGTATATACTAGCTCTCTGCGAAATTAATCTTACCTCTTCAATCCTCTCTCCTGACTTCTCGATTCCTGGCTACCTTCTTCTCGTTAGAAATATCTCTACAGTTCACATGCATGTACTGGGAGTTTATGTCAGCGAAGATCTCCCGTGGGATAGAGAAATATCACTTGAATCTCCAGATCATTAATGCATGTTACTCACTCTCTCTCTACATAACACATCAGCAATCGCTACCATTCCCCTTCCTCTCAAGACTGTTGCATGGTAGATATATATTTCCGGTAATGTAGACAAGTCCATCTCCCTACACCTGCATATATACCTACTCGGGGACTTTAATGCCTACCATACCAGTTAGTAAGTGACACGCTGGCATCCAAAAACAACTTCTCAATCACTGAATCTCTCATCAAATGGTTGACTTCCCCATACTTTTCCCCAGTAACCCCGATGATCACGCTTTTCTTCGATCTCATTTTACCTCTATCCCTGACACTAGTCGTACTAGGAAGTTTTGTCCGCTAGTCAACTCTTTCATACAGTAGTATCTATAAACAACTTTCGCCCAGCCGCCAGCCAAGAACCCACTACCTAAGTAATATCGTCTCTGCTAGTCGATTGGGTATCGTTCCCTGGTTTCCTTTTTGACGTTTTATGGAGAGAATCATCAATCATCCTATTCACCAATGCGCGTCTGAGGTATCCTGCTGGTTTAAGTCGCTTCGATTCATTTATTCCAGTAAGTTAAACTGCGTTAATCCCCTTGGTTCTAACCTGCTTACTCGGCCGCCATAGATCACAGGAATCTCTTCTTTCGGCGGTAACAGAGCGATAAGTCTGATTGCCACAGGCGTCTCTTTGTCTCTGCTCGTAACGAGTGCAAGAGTGTCCTAACTGAAGAAGAGTTACAGTTTGCTGATAGAAGGAAGCAACGTTTTGCAACTTGCAAGTTCGGTTCTAGAAACTATTTGCGACGCTGCAAGAGTGTACGGATCTACAGCAAATCCTCAATCCCTGCCATATTCAATCAATTCCAAGTCATTACATCTAGAGCAGATAAGGTGGAATTCTTTGTTCGGAAATTCTCTTCCAGCTCAACACTCGATTCATCTGGAGTACCCACACCTGATTCGCCACTAGAACTGAGTCTATGCTGAGTTAGATGCGCATAACCCTCTCACTGGTCTCAGGCATCATTTCTAAATTAGACTCCCATGAGCACAAGTGGTGGTGACATCCTCCTAATATATGTGCTACTGAGCTAGATCCTGTCCTCCCAAATTTATACGACTATTTCCTCACTGTTTCCGTCTTTCCAGCTAATAAGATATCCTCCTACGCCGTACCTAATTTTAAGAACTGTGGAGAAAGTTCTGACCTACTCTAACTATTACCCTATTAATCTCCTTCCACATTTCGGCAAAATATACGAGTCTTTAGTTCATGCTGAATTGGTTAATCATTTTACCGCTCACAACCCATTTTCTCACAAGCAAAATGGATTCCGTTTTGTCTTGTCCACCTCTGATGTGCTTACGGCCTTCACTGAATATGTATATCAAACTCGTCATGATATACAGCGAAGCTCAACCTGTTGCTCTTGATATCTCAAAGGCGTTTGGCAGGGCTTTGCATGCTGGTCTTCTACGTAAGCTTCAGGGCAACTGTATTACAAGATGAGTGTTTGATTCATTCCAATTCTTCTTATCAAATTGTGAAATGAAGTTTGTTCTGAACGGGCTCATTTCCACATCATTTCACATGGGCGATGAAAACACCAAGGCACCCTACAGGGTCCAACGCTGTTTTTGATCTTCATCAATGATCTCTCTGATATGTTCTCTTCCCAAGTAGGCATTTATGCAGATGACACTGCCATTTAATTCTGACTCAATAGCAAATGCGACAGAGTAGACGAATATAACCTGGTCGCTGGTCTGGAAAAGGACATCCAATCGGTAGTTAACTGAGTCTGGAATTGCTATGCAAACTTTAATGACTCCGAAAGTAAACTGTCATTCAGTCACCATAGAGAAACTTCCCTGCTCGCCATCAACAAGTCTGATCCTCAACTCCAAGAGAGCGTCTCACTGCGCCCTCATGATTGAAGTGTAACAGCATTATTGAATCAATTTCTGCAAGGTAATTTTCTTCATTCTGTCGTGTCAGGTGTTGTCAAAGTCCATCTTGCACATTTACAAATCTACCATTTGTCCGTGCCTTGAAAACTGGTGCCATATCTGAACTGGTGACCTTGTGGCTTCCCGCAGTTGCTTCTACATATATTTTCATGGCAACTTTTCTGAAGAGATTTTTTCCTGGTGTCCTACTACATGAATTTTTGCATGCTAATAGAATAACATCTAGGACCCACCCTTTTACTGTGGAAATAGATAAATGCAATCGTCATTTCTCCTTTTAACAGTTTCTTTGCTCGCACTTCCTAACAATGGAACTCCTTTCCGCTTATTTCCTACCCTGATAAATACAATCTTCAAAACTGTAAATGCAATGTCAATCACCATCTTCTTTTGTCTTGAAGCCCGTTCCTCTTTTATTCATTCTTCAATCCCCTATACCCAGTCTTTTCTCTCACTTTCACTACCTGTAACCACCTGCCTACTTGTTGCACTTTAGATTTGGGTCTTCCCACAGACTTTTATGGAGTATATCGATAGCAGAAATCAAAATATAATAATAATAATAATAATAATAATAATAATAATAATAATAATAATAATAATAATGAGGAATCTACATAAAATTGGTATGGACACCACCCAGACACGGTTACGGGAATAGGACCTGTTACAATTTTATGGGACTACACAATACACACCGGCATTGTTATTAGAGACTGCAAACCAAAAGGTTTTTCCCTATTGATAATGCAGCCCTTCCAGCGTGCAATGTATTTTCGAAGATCTTCAAAAAGCTATCAAATTACAAGGACCTTGAAAGCGAAATCTCAAAAATGCTGCCCATGGGAACATCAACAATAACCGTTGTTGTTGGGTCACTCGGATTGGTTGGAAAAGATTCCAGTAGATTAATTGAAGGGTCCATGGAAACCCATGTCTTAAAGAAATACAAAAATTGTTCTCACGAGCACAGCCCACACCTTACAAAGGACTTTTGCATCGTAAATTATGATTGCGTTTCTTTTTTGTATTTATTTTTTAATTTTTTTAATTGGTCAGTGAAAATTTCATAATTCCATTTCTAAACTTAGGTCTGTGGACCTGGCCCGGAAAGATATGTGTACACATCATAAATCAAAGGTAATAATAATAATAATAATAATAATAATAATAATAATAATAATAATAATAATAATAATTTGTATGAATCTCTTTGCCTCTTAAGACGTATTGGGTTACGTGAAATCATATCTAGTGTGTATGTGGCAGCTCTTCTTGGAACTGCTCATATGCTGGGGAAAGTGATTCGTCTCTGATATATGGGAAGTAGGTGAGATATGATCATTATCTCTTGTCCAAAACTAATATATGCTAAAACAACAATAAAACAACCGGCAAAATGTAAATAACATTAAAAAAAATATCCCCTTAGACATTGAAAGACGATATAATCAGCAAGAGTATAAAATATCAGAATATGGCTTGACAAATAAAAAATCAATCATCAGACAGAAAGAAAAATTTGAAAATATCAACATAAATTTACAAAAGAAAAAACTACTTCGAGGGCAGCCACTACGGATGTATAAGCCATATCAAAATAACTACTTTTTTTTGCCTGAGACATGTAGTCTGGTATAGGTGTTTTTATTATGTCGCTGAGATTTTGCTTATTTACCCGAGAGAATGAACAAAATAGTCAATAAAAAATTGTCAATTTGTATTTCGAATATAGTTTCAATCTGAATGTCTTCGAATTAAATAAGTAGAAATTCTATTATATATTTCAAGTAAAGTGACTTATCAATATAAATCAAATTTATAATTTAGAAAAAGACTGCAGAAAATTTCGAAGGCCGACCCACTTCTCAAAATCTACCCAAACGAAAAGTATCTATTTAATTTTTTTTTAAATCCGTTCTTGTTTGGATAGAAAACCTTTCAGAATCCTAATGCGACAAGGTTCCAAAACTTTTTCGATAAACCTTAAACTTTGAAAACTTTTGACACTCATGATTTTCCTATATCCCCGACAGCGAATGCTGGCGTAATTATTTCCTTCCCTGATAAATACAATAATCAAAAATGAAAATGCAATGTCAATCGCCATCTTTTGTCTTGAAGCCCGTTCCTCTTTTATTCATTCTTCAATCCCCTATACCCAGTCTTTTCTCTCACTTTCACTACCTGTAACCACCTGCCTACTTGTTGCACTTTAGCTTTGGGTCTTCCCACATACTTTTTAGGTAGTATATCCATAGCAGAAATCAAAATATAATAATAATAATAATAATAATAATAATAATAATAATAATAATAATAATAATGAGGTATCTACATAAAATTGGTATTGACATCACCCAGACACGGTTACGGGAATAGGACCTGTTACAATGTTATGGGACTACACAATACACACCTATTTAGCTCTCCGTAAGTTCCCCGATGGAAAATCTTGGTTAGGAGATTCTCAGGTGTAAAATATTTCTTTTATTACACTGGCCGAGATCAAATATAGACTTAAACTGTCTACTCGGATAGTGTTAATATGATAACTGAAAAAGATCGTACCTTGAACGGGATATTAATTCTTCTGTTGGAACCGGTCAGCACTACGCCTAATATCTTGAATTTTGTTCACCTAGATGCTCGCTTCCCTTCTTATTTCAGGGATATGTCCAACAGTGCCAGGGACATAAGTGCGTGCCAGTGCCCAACGGGGATATATGTCGATCGTGTATGCAGAAAATACTGTTGTCTTCCTTGTTTAGTTCTTATAGTTTAATCTCTGACCGACCAAACGTTTATATGTCTCTTACCTTACTTAAACAATTTTCATTTGACACAGGTTCCAATTTCGATGGACGTATTTTTTGAATGCCAGCTTTTATGAAGTATTTATACGTGTTTTTTGACTTCAGCAATATGTGGCCATCTAAATTATCTTCACGGAAAATTCAGAATGAAGTACGTCCGTAATCAAGGCGTCTGATCCGGCGATTAAAAGTTATGAGTTGTGTGGAACCATTAATTGCTTTTGTTCCGAGGGCCAACCTGATCTTGGGTGGTGGCACTTGTTAGGGACCCAGCTATGGGCACATATGAACCATAAAACAAAAGACTACCAAATTATAGAAATATATATTTTATAGTAAAAATTCCAGCAATAAATCTTATATAAAAATTATCAACAATACGCTTCATCTGTAGTTGTAGACATACCATTGCCTTCAAGATATATTTAGCTGAAGCCAAAAAAATGTGTTATAATTATTTAGATTTAGGTATTAAATGGACCGAATATGCCTCTGAGCAAAATCAACCTAGTAAATCCTCATAAATGCAGATATATTTTATACTAATAAAATCCGAATTACCTATAGTATGAGTGGACATATTGTTTCGTTATGCTGAATATATTTCCGACTTATAAATCTAAATTATTACTTAAACTAATATATTTTATCTGTAATCTATACTTCACTTACTGTGCAGCTTTATTCAATTGACCATACTTTGATGTAGTTCTCAAGCAAATCATAATTAGATAATATGATCATATCATTTCGACAGATGTAAGACGCTATAAGTCGCAGAGTAGGGGGTACTAAGAGTTGAAAAAAACTGAGGACAAAAAATGGAGAGCATTCAAGTTGAAAATTGACATTGCATTTTTTTTTTGTTAATCCGTAGTTGACATGAATGTAGATATACAGGAGAGAGACGTACAGCAGATAAGTGATAGGGAATAAATTATTAGAAATTTAATGTACAGCTACATTCACCAGCGATATTAAGAGACCTAACTGCCAATATAGGACGTCGTTTGAATTTTTGAAGTCGAGGTATCAAAGGGCAAAGCTCATCAGAACGATTACCGTGAAAATATTTATGGAA
>OZ038491.1:101306181-101316181 GCA_964036315.1 Acanthosepion esculentum
GACCGTTATCCATGCAATGTAATCTGTATATCTTATTTCGCTAAGATAATATACGCCAATCACAAGTTAAATCAGTCTCATAATTAAAGCAATGTGCTAATCGTGGCTTATATGTAACACAAGGCCAAAAGTATGGAGCGCTCAGTGAGGATAGAACTATCTTCTCAGTCGTAATTGATCTAGCGAGATAAGCTAGCTAAACTTTAGCCCACGTTCAAGTGCCAGTTCTTAATATTTACGGCCTTGGCCTACATTTAAGCTACGTATAGTAAATCATTGCTCACGTGTGGCACAAGACTGAAAGTATAGAGGGCACTGTGAGGATCTTAAATGAGATAATGAGACAAGATTTCTAACCATTATACCTAGTCGATGTGATTGTCAATTAAGCGATTTACTAGTCATATGGTAGATGTGGCATAAGGCTGAACATATCCAGCCCCTAGTGACGATCGATATCAGTCTTAATTGATAGAGCCAGGCAAGATTTCTTACCATTACACCACATCCAATTGCACCGCTGTATAGTTATAATATCCATTAAGTAAACGCCAAATATATCCTCATATTTTTGAGTTTCATTGATTGGTTGATGTCCGTCTGAACGTTTTTTTTTGTTTTTTTACTAATAATGTTTACATAATATTCTATATTTCCTATATAATACAAGCTTTCCGTCTATTTCAATTAGAAATTTTCTCGTAACTTAACAAGTGATTTTTTCTAAAGGTAGGTATAAGACTTTCTAAATTTGTAATCGTTTTTCTAACATTATCATGATCTTGAAATTAACATTTCGAATTAGCTATGTTGTATAAATCCCCTCTGTTCGTTAGCCTCTTCATAACCTACTTATTCTATGAGCGGTTTAATTATATTTGCAGTTATTAATTTTGTAAGTGTAACTTGATTTTCTGATGGGTTTAATATTAGTTTTATCCAGAATATAGTTTCAAAGATAAATCTACCGGTTTCATCGGGTACTGGCTTCTTCTTTATGTACCGTGTCTCCTGAGGACGTAGACAATCGTGGCTCTCAACAACTAAATTTCACTTTCAGTTCTTAATAAATGTTATCTTTCTGTTATTTCTCCTAAGCCCTGTTCGGCCATCTATTTAATCAAGTTCACTATGTTATACGCTGTTTTCGGTGTCTCTATTGCTTTAAATTTTTGTCATGTGAATATCAGATTTCCCCAAGCTTCTTTCCTTATTATCTGCTTTAGAAACATCAATTGGCTTTTCCTGATATTACATATAAGTTATTTATTTATTTCTATATTTCTGTAAAACTCCTTGAATGCACACATAAATTTGCATCTACCGCAGGGAAGATTGGTTATTTGTGTCTCAGCCAGAACGTATTTTTCGCTCGTGTCCATCCTTCAAATCTATAAATCAACCATTCGACCTTCCGTGGAATATTGCTGTCATATATGGTCTGCAAAGATGTAGACGTCTCTTCTACTCCAATAGCTTCATGTCTCGCACATCTCGCCTTTGGAACTCACTTCCTTATTCCTGTTTCCCTGACAAATACAATCTCCAACTATTTACGTATAACGTCAATCGACATCTCCAGTTGCCTTGATCTATTCACTTCCCTTCTCCACATCCTTTCACCTTTCATTCCTATCTGCTCTCGCTCCAAATCTTCTGTAACCCCCTTGCCTTGATCGATCCACTATCTTTCTCCACATCCTCTCCTTTACCACTCCTATCTGCTCTTCCTCCAAACCTTCTGTAACCCCTTGCGTGCTAGTGGCTTCCAGCCTTGCTTGGGGTGATAAGCTTAAAAAAAAAACAAATAAAAACCACCGCTGTTCGTCTTAAGGTCATCGACAAAATCCAGAGACGGATATGCAATGTGGTTGGACCTCAACTTGCATCTCGTTTACAGTCACTCTCTCACGGATATGCCGTCATCTCCCTATGTCTTTTCTACAAATAATTTAACGGTATTTGCTCCGACGAGCTTCATTCGCCATTTCCCAAACTGCATGGATTTAAACGTGCTAGTAGGTTGGCATCTCAGTCTCATAATTTCAATGTCGAATTGCTTAAATATAGCCGTCGCTTCTACTCCAATAGCTTCATGCCACTCATTTCAGTTCTGTGGAACTCCCTTCCTCTTACTTGCTTCCCTGATAGCTATAATCTCCAACTATTCAAATGCAATGTCAATCGACATCTCTCAAATGCTTTGATCTATTCCCCGTCCTTCTCTTCATCCGTTCCTCTTTCACAGCTCTTTACTCTTGCTTGAAACAGTCGATCGCCCCTGAGTGTTGCTTCCAATGTTCATATATATATATATATATATATATATATATATATATATATATATATAGTGTGTGTGTGTGTGTGTGTGTGTGTGTGTGTGTGTGTGTGTGTGTGTGTGTGTGTGTGTGTGTATGCATTTGTGTGTATGTATTATGTGTGTGTACGTGTGTGTGTGTGTATATAGATAGGCATCATATCTTCATTCAATCATATTTCATTGAATAATATAGACATGTTTTGTCTACTTATTATACTTTGACCCTTTCGATTTGTCTAATCATTTCCATGAAGTTAAGATGAAATTCCTCAAAGAAGCCACGGTAGTTTAAGTTAACCCCTGTACTTTCGATCTTATCCAATATTTTTTCAGGGATAAATTTCAAAGACAATATTTATTTAAATCTTAATAAAATCTGCATTCCGTTTTTATGGCTACTTTTAAATACAGACGGGAATTCGCTATGTAATCATTTTGCAATTTTAAATTTATCCGTTGTAGTTATGGAATTTTGTGCAAAACAATCATTTCAATATAAGACAGCTGACAGGAAACTGGTAGTAATGGAAAATGGTACTATATATGAGAGAGAGAAACATGTGAAGAGACTTAAGGAAAGGAAATAAATGTCTTTCGCAGTTTTATCAATTTGCGGTAACATTGATTACTGTTTTGCGATATATTTTCTCTTTAGATTACATTAACCCATCGCTGTTAAGAATGGTTACTTATATTTATCTCGGGATGTCTGGATAAATTTACCATTAACTATACTAGTTTTACTCATTTATTATTACCTATACAAATTTTCGTAGTACCTATACAAGCTTAATTTTTCCATATATATATGTTAATAATATACTGAGTATCTTACACATAATTAATATATATATATATGTATGCGTGTGTGTCATCAACAGACTGTTTCGCTGTGTCACAGCTAGTCAGTGTGGCTAGACATCCGATTGCCTCAAGCCAGGATCGAAACACAACCGATTTAGCATCAGTCGGAGATTTTTTCTCTCAGCTATGCGCTCCCTGCAGAGAGGAAGTTTAGTCCAACTCCGCTCCAAGAATAGTCACATATCTATGTGTCCACGAATCTCCGTAGTCAGCATGACGTAAATACTGCCCAGTCAACACGAATGTATTCACTGCTTGCAATTTATTCTGTCTACCCAATTTCATATTCATGATTCACGAAATACTATATTAACACATCTAAAATATGTTCTGAAGTATTTTTATTGGTCACAATTTTTATTATCTTCTTATTTGTGTCCTTATGGAAGCTGATGATTTTGTTTATTCGTAAAAATGTTAATTTAAGTATTATTTAACCTGTATAATGAAAACAAACTTTCAATTTACACTATGTCTTCCTGCGTTTCTGAGACGTAATTCGGACAAAAAATACATAAACCTTTTATAAAGTGACACTGTATAACAGTTTATTTTATTATATTTTCTATGCAATTCTGCAAAATATATATTTTTCATTTGAATAACAAATGTTCTTTTTAAGAACATTTTCGAATATAATAATAAAAATTGTAGCGAAAGTAAAGACTAACCATTTGACAGTGAGACATTACTGAGGACCATAAAATCTGAACAACTCAATGTAAAAGTTGACCCAGTGGTTGCTATTTTTTTATCGATCCAACATAAAATACTATTTTGGTGACTCATTCTTCATACAAAACATAAATGCTTTGACCTGACTTAGATTAAAAATAATAGAACAATGCACTGTGATGAAAGGAAAAATGGCTGGCTTGTTCTAAAAGAAAAAAGCTCCAACTTCATTCTCCATTTAACAATCAAGATCAAATTCTAACGTTTTCGGTGTAAATAAATCAATTTACACGGTGTTTGATCAGAACGCTTCGTTTGCATATCGATTTGTAAAAAATAGCATTCTGGTAAATGGCTAGGTGCAAACAAATATGAAAGAAAACAAGGCTTTGTATTGGAATGGAAATTCAATTCTTACAGGATCAACATTCTGTATTCATTCTTTGAGGTTTCAATCAAAAGCTATGTCTCGGTTTCTTTCATATTTAGGGATTCGTGAAATATTTTGAATAAAAAACGTTATTAAAACTACACTACCTCTGAAATTTATAGTCAGAAAAAGTGGTATCCCAATATCTGATTAAAAGAGGGGAAACTTGCTCCAAAAAACACGCCAAGTATGGCGTAACTTTTTCTAAACTCATATAAATTGATTCGTTTTTCATGGCTTATAATTCTTTTGCAGATTACTGAAAGCCAGAAAATATAATGAGATTGAAATAAGATTTGGTAGATATCAATAATTCATTGGCATAAGTCGTACTAAACCAGATATTGAGCGAAGATAGAAAATATATTTATAGAAGTAGAAAATAGTTTCTAAGAATTTAGTGTCGGATAATAACATTTTATTGATACATGTGCAACTAATTAATCCATACCTGGGGGGAAAAGAGTTGGATTCATAAATTAACCAATGTTGTTTGAGCATAAGTGAATATAACGGATCCGACTGGTGTTGGGACGGTTCTCCGATTTCCAATTCAGAACAATTATCCAGTACACCAGATTATATTAAACTTACAGGATATTGTATCAGGACGTTACTTAACTTTGGTGAGCGTACGAGTATTGGTATTTCAACGTTTTATCGTCGGAAACCTCCAAACACTTGTACAGTAAGTTTTTAATGCAGTCGTATTCATTTTGTCAGACAAGAGCTAAATTACTTTTGGGATTTTCATTAAAAACACGTTAAAAGTTCAGTTCCTTAAGATGGGTGATGTTGTTCATGATCACTATTTTGATTAGTGCCCGAATAAAAATTAAGTAAATTAAGCATTTTTTTAGCGGGAAGAAGATGTAAAGATGAAAAGCGAAGAGAACAACACGGTAGTAAGCTGAGTGAAACAATGTCTTGGTAAAAAAAAAATCGTCGGTTTCACACACTTCCCAAACTAAAATAGTCTTCTATTTGTGATTGAAATGAATGATGATTTAGGGATTGGGATTTGCATCAACATTTAAAACATGACATCGCAAATACTGGAAATTAAATATATTTGTACAATATAACTTCATATTCAAACGTTCTTACTGTGCTTGTGTATTACTACATGTTGTTGTTAAGAGTATTATTACCATATTAATAGTAACTGAAATAAAAAAAATAATTGATTAAACTTCATTATGATGCAAAAACAATATGTAATCCACGGAATAAATTTGTCTTATTCTGCCGGTGTATAGATTACTTTAGCACAGCCATTCACACTATTTGGATGTAGTTCTCAAGGATTTCAAACAGAGCGATGCGGATTAATTATGTAATGATGCACCCGAAATTTAAAATCAAAATGTTATATCTGTACTTTTGTAATTTTGACATATCTGACTTCCTGGAGCAGACATTTTATCACCGCCGACTTATAACCGGGCAAATCATCTTTGTGACAATATTACTCCAGGAAGACCCAGTAGATGGCTGCTCAGCGCGAGGACAAACTGGCATTGAATTCACAGCTTCAGAGCAGTGTCGGCTGTGATAGTCTGCTCATCTCTTAAATCGTTTTTAATTCGTAGAGATTTTGAAAGTTTGTCAATTTTAATAATATATTCTTAACCTTAACTGAAGCATCAAATAGAAGACTGCATACAGAGTTGAGGATGGAGCACCCTGCATTATGGGGTAGCAAAATATGCATAGAAATCCAGATGCATTTTTCGAGCAATTAATTGGAGACCATCCCCCTCACCATAAATTTATGAAATATGTGAAAGCAGATGAAATAGTGCTGCATATTGTTTCGTCCTTTTCACAACAATCTCCAACTGAATATTTGAGGGAATTTGCATGCAATTTTCAGTACATTTTTATATTAAAAATCACTTATTAAAAAAATAGACCTTAATAAATGAGTTTTATTCGTTATTAAAACGTCGAAAATATCTATAGTTAAGATGTGGTTGAGTTGTTCTCGCGCTGAATAGGCTGGCGTGGAGTTAACCTGGAGTTGCGTAGTCACGTTCACAATTTATCTCGTGTTGCGTCGGCGGCGTTGAGTTGAAGGTGCTGCTGCAGTCTTTGACTTCAATATTTGCCAAACCATAATTATATCTTAACTTGACAGAAATGCTATGTAGGGCGCGATGGAAAAATTATTATCTAAGTTACGCAGAAATTAAATTAACACTGACCACTCCTTTTATCAGTTATATTTACAAAAAATTACACAAAAAATATCGTAGAGTACAAAAGTTAATTTAAAAAAAAAATCGCCATTGGTTTCTACTACGGTCTCCAGTCGACTTCAGAATCTTTTGCATCTCATCTGGATGGTCTCCTTGTATTAGTTGTTGAATTCTACTAAAACCATTGCTTGTAGCTGATCTTTAGAAGGAACCGGGCACCCACCCCTAAACATGAATAATGGTTAAATCTCTACTCGCGCTCAAAGGACGGTGGAGGGGAGCGAACCGGGTTATAACCGAACTTATCTACTCAAGTAACATTATGAGAGAACAATGCATTGCCCACAAAGATCTTAACATTAATTCAGTTGTTAAGTGACAAATGATTAGAAATACTTAATCCCCTTCTTTGCCATGTATGTGCTTTGTTTTCTTTTTCTTCTCCACAATTGATGCGATCCGTTTGGAATATAGATTGTGTTGGGTTTTCAAGTATTAGCCAAAAAGCTTGGACATTAACGAAATGTCATGCTGAATATTTCGAGATTAATACATATTTTTCAGATGAATTTTTTATTAGAAAATATTTAAATTGAAATATGGCCGACCGTGAAAAAAGAAAAAAACTACTCATTCAATTATACGTATAATTTCGTCCCCACTTAGAAAAAAAAAGAATCTGAAAATAGAAATAAAATAATATGACTTCTCTAATGTAGTTTTAACGTAAAAGTCCGACACGTTTCTACATGTATACGATGCTTATAAAAAGCTAATACGCTGAAAAGTATGGCTTTAATACAACCTATACCCATGAATGAATTACTTCAGCTTAAATCCAAGACCAATAAATGCAGAGCACGTAAGTGTGTCACCAGGTTAATAAAAAGTTTGCATGCCTTGAAAAAAACGAATGAGCTCAGTAAGCACCCGAACAAGAGTTCAATATGTGTGCCATGTCGGCGTTAAGAGATGGCCAGGCGAAATGGGAATCAAGAGAAATAGATTCTTTGTGCAACTTTTATGCTCTTTCAATTATTTTCCAGTCGAGTTTTCGAGAAACAACAATTAAAGTTTAGTTTTTGTTTTGTTTTTCTGCTTATCGAATAAGCAAACGTCCACTGCATGGAATATTTATGTTTAGTTTCTTGATATTTTTTTCATCATCATCATCATCATCATCATCATCATCATCATCATCATCATCATCATCATCATCATCATCTCCACCATCATCATCATCATCATCATCATCATCATCATCACCATCATCATCATATTTGATTTGATTTCTTGTGTGGACTCGTTTCTTTCCGGTTCCCGGCCAGAGACCTAAGGTACGTAATGGCATCATGGCATTTTCCACTGACCAATTAAACACACACACATACACACAAACACACACACACATTTTTCATAGACAAAACACTTCGTCTGATGTGGGCTATACTCGTACGAACAATTTTATGGATTTCTTTAAGGCATTGCCACCCAGGAATCTCGACAATGATTCTACTGTAATATTTTCCAACCACACCGAGGGCTCCAACTACAACAGTGATTGTTGATGTACTCATGTGCAACGTTTTTTGAGATTTACATTTTTATTATCATTATTATTATTATTATTATTATTATTATTATTATTATTATTATTATTATTATTATTTCATACACGTGTAAGAATTGGGTATTTTTATTATATTTATTGCGTATCAGTTTTGTATTAGTATATTACTATATTTTAGTATGGCTAAAAGAATATAAATAATAATATAAATATAAATAATCAAAACAACAATATTAGCAATTATAATAATAACATTAATAATATTATGACTACAATTCTCTGATGAATCAGTTTTTTTAAACAAATAACTTAAGAAAAAATAGAGGGCGTTTTCTGCGATTTTTTCATATCGAGTTTGTATGCCAACATCGAACTTCAGTATTTTAGAATCATGACAGTTCTATCTGGAATATGTAAGAGATTTGACCCACTCATGAGGATTATGTAAATATAACAGCCAAGGGACAATTTATATGTGCGTTTTGCATACATACCATTGTGTAATAAAAATAATTAGACATTTGAAAATGACTTTCCTATCATGCTAAATATCTACTAGAAAGAATTGTGTAGGGACTCGACACAAGATTAAATCTGAAAAGGCTATGGGATATATAAATACATATAGTTTGCCTTCCAATGCTATTAAATGCATTGAAATAAAGAAAGCAAGTTTTCAGGGTCGGGACTTCATCTGCTGGAAGAAAGAACGAATGAAATTTGACCGAAACGTACTTTTATTAATATTGACCGAACCATACCAATACTGATCTGAATTGCACCCAAATGAATAACATACGCTGTTGGCTAGCGGCAGTAACCACTCAAGGATACTGGACCCAGTCTGTCTATGTACCTATCGCTGGGTACATAGATAAATTCATATCTAATCCCAAGGGTATTTGCACGTAAGTGATTATAATAGACTCGACTGAAATTCGAACTGGGCTCTCCGATTTCTCAATACGATATGTTATGCATTACGCCACCGTGCATCAATTTATCCAGTAATTTTCTACTGTCACTTTCTGATTTGAAATATAATTTCATTTGTTTTGATATTCATTAAGTTCTCCTCCTTGCTCAAAATATATTCTTAGCAATTGTCGGTAGAGCTTCGTCTATGTCGTTTCAAGGCTTATCTTATTCGCTGAGAATATTCTCCTGCGTTATCTACCATATTGGATATTAAATTTTATATAAACGCTTTGGCATCCATTTATTTGCTTCTAAAGATATTTTTCTGTGTTTTAATAAAGTTTTTATTTTCCGGATATGAATCTCCATTAGTTTCATTGTTCGTATTTAAATGTCATATTTCCGTCTTCTGTTACGACAAAACCGAAAATGTTTCGGATTTCGTTATCGGCAAATTCACATTAATGATTAAAGCAATTTAAAGTTGAAGATTCAGTTTAAAGCTAAATAAATTTTCTTTGGCTTTTGCACTTAGAATTCATTATGAGAAGCTTGGGGATATCTCTGTCAGTTATTTAGCGTGTCGTTGGTGCAAACTGCCTATATCCACTTAACGGAAGTGTGAGAGTGCATCAGCTGCATAGAAAACGCTGATTGATGCGTGCGCAATATTGAAATAAAATCTCGTTATGGTTTCGAGACTCACTACGTGGCCCAGAATAAAATCTACACGCGTTAACATTAGAAAACAAATACTTATATACTTCTATCAATTCGGTATACAAAGGTAGATATGAATATTATAATTCTAATGAACATATTATTCGATAGAATTTATTTGCAACACCCTGACGCGTGTTGAAATACTCGCAGTATTTAATATCGTTGAAGTTATCGCTAACATTTCTGTCGAGATTTACAAACTCAACGTTTCATTTAATTTCGCAAAACACCGAATGAAATCTGAATAAGCAGATCTGTTTGGAAAACAACTTTGACACAAACCATACGTTGCGGTTTAG
>OZ038491.1:101318681-101323681 GCA_964036315.1 Acanthosepion esculentum
ATGTCTCGACAGAAAGTTAATTAGTTCGATAAGGTCAAATGGGCGACTGATCTAAAAAAAATGGCTTCCAATCTGTTGTTAACTAGGGAAAAATGGCTTCTTAATTTTAACGCCTCCCCCAAAAAACTGATCTCTATTAATCAACTGAGTGACTCATTTGTGATTATAATCACCCTAACTAATGCTTTCTTCCGGGAGTGACTCTCGGTCTACCGTTCTCGGCTGACATCAAGTCGAAAGACTATATTGAAACCATTGTTGATTTTATTGCCAAGAAAGTTGGTTCCCTCTGTCATGCTAAGTCAGATTTTCACCTCAGAATCTTTCTTACATATCTATAAGTCTATTATATGTACGTGCTTAGAATATTTTTCTTTGTTTTAACCAAATATTCTAACTCCTCTTCAACAATTCTTCGTTTTCTTTGTTAAGACTTTATTGTTGTATATTTCTTTGTTGTTATTGATACTATCACAATTATTACAATACCACGATTGAGATTTCATGTCGTGATCAATATTATCTGTACTTACATCTTTCTTCATATATTTGCATTCGAAATAGTGCCTGATTTACATATCCTAGAAAAATAATATAATGAAACGAAACAGTGATTTCATTGATTTACTAAGCGCAACATAGATCTAACTCAGTATTCAGTCGCAATTGATCTAACGAGAGAAACTCGTTAACCATTACACCACGTCGAAGTGCCCAAATAATGGATTGCCACTTCGACGTGATGGAATGGTCAGCAAGCTACCTTAATTTAGATTAAGTGGCGTGTTAAATTCTAAAGTGCTACTTACTTTCGGCCTTGTACCACATCCAAACAACTGGCTGTAAATCAGTGCTGCAAATCGTGCACTGACGTGTTGTAATGTTTAGAAAGTCGGTCTCTCTCGATTGATTACGACCGAGTAGTGAGAGCGAAAATTAATCAGTGCTCCATACATGTGGCTTCGTGCCATATCGAAGATACGCATAGTAAAAGATCGACACTTCGACTTTCTGAAATGGTTTACAAGATTGAGATATTAAATGAATTAAGAATAAATGATGAGTTCGATCCCTACAAGGCGCTTCATACATTTGGCTACGTTGCATATCAAAACTACGCCTTGTAATTCACTACAGCAAATAATGGATTGATATAGTTAGCAAGCAGGTTTCTCTTGATTAATTACGACTAAGTATTGAGTTTGATCTTCACAAGGTGCTACAACAATGTACCCTTGTGTCATATCTAAGCGTAGCTTATTAAAAAAATGTACACTTCGACGTGACATAATGGTTAGTGAAATTGTCTTGTTAGATTAATTAAGAATGAATAGTGTGTCCGTTCTCTACAAGAGGGTCCATGCATTCGGATTTGTGACACATCTGAAATGCGTTCAGTACATCCCTATAGCAAAAAATTGACTGGAACTTCCGGGTGATGTAATGATAAGCAAGCTGGCTTATTAAGATTGAGTAGTGAGTTCGATCCTCACTTGGATATTTCATACATTCAACATAATGTCATAACTAAGCTATGCTTATTAAATCACTACAGAAATTAATGCGTGACGTGGTGCAGTGGTAAGCAAGCTTGTTTCGCTCAATCTGTTACGACACAGCATTGAGTTCAGTCCTCACTGGATGATTCCTAATTTCAGGCTTGTGTCACGTCTAAGCTACGCTTACATAATCCCTATCTTACAGGGCGCATCAACAAGGTGTAATGGTGAGCAAGCTTGTCTTACTCGATAAATTACAACTGAAAAGTAAGTTGCCCCCCATACATTCGGCCTTGTGCCACATCTAAGGTACACTTTGAAAATTCCCATCTGATAGAGGAAGTTCAACGTTGCATATTGGTTAGCAATTTTGTCTTACTAGATCAGTTACGACTTAAATATGAGTTCGTTCTCACTGGTGTCCCATATTTTCGGCCTTGTGTCACATCTAAGCTACGTTTAGAAAATCAACACTACAACCAGCACCGGGTGACGTGGTGTCATGCTTAGCAAGCTTTTCTCGGTCAATCACTTATGATCGAGAATTTGAGATCGATCCTCCCTTGATACTGCATAATTTCGGTCTTGTGCCACAACTAAGCTACGCTTCGAAAGTCTCCATCTTGTAGGAGCACTTCGCCGTTGAGACATTTTCGTCATTGATCTGAAACATTTTCCAATAATATATACATGCATTCATTTCTTTACAATGTCAAATAAATATCTGTACAGTTACTAATGTTCAGCTTTAGGGTAATCCGTGTTCCTATTTAGGTTTAGTTAACGGATTTAGTGGACATCTCATGTTTGGTACAAGGCGTAGCACTTTCAAAATTACCTTATATAGATAGTAACCTTCAAACGTTCACACTTCCTTGGCGTTTGCGAAAGAAACATATGTTTAATGAATATAATATTTAAGGCGCCATAACTATTTACGAATTGTCAAGAATGATGCGTTTCTCTTAGTTATACTTTGGGGATACGAGACAACACTGATAAATGAAAAATATATCTATTTCATAGAAGTATTGAAGAAGGTTACTGTATTCGGAATGCTTTGTAGACAAAAATGTGTTATACACGCAACAACTCCGACTCTCCTTCCAAAAGTCCATATTAAAAATAATGGTTTTAATATAGGAATAGTGAATCGCGGTCTTTATCTTTGGATATCTCAAATGTATTCGTCGGGTTCTGGAAAACCTGACTTCTTCACAAGATGCTAAAATTATTGCGCTTTCGAACAAATTTTGGAATTGATTCAGTCTTCCTTGACAAATGCTGAAATGAAAGATATCCTGAACAGCCACTCGACTTCATACTTTTCAGTTGACTCACACGGATCTATCTCTGGTTTTTCTTTGTTCTTTTCATCAACCACCTTCCTGATGGCATTGTCTCTCAACCTGGTATCTATGTTGATGACGCAAAAAGTTTCTCCTGTCTTGAAAGTAAGTTTGATAGGGTCAACGTGGCGTCTGATCACAAAAATTCCGCCGAGTCAGTTGTTAATGGGAGCAAAAACTGCATGTTAATTCTAAAGCCTCCCCAACAAAACTGCTCTCTAGTAATAACCTGATAGAATACTTTCCGCTTTCCATCAGCATAGCTAATGCCACCCGCCAATGGCTCATTGTTCATTCTCGGGCTAACGTTCTCGCTGACATAAAGTGGAAAGACTACTTTTAAACCGTTGCAAGGCCTGCTGCTAAGAAATCTGGTTCTCTGTATCGTGGTAGATATATCTTCCCTGCATAGTCTATCTTACATATCTATACGTCTCTCATTCGTCAATGCTTTGTTTATAGCTGTCACATATTGTCCGGTGACCCTGCTATGCATTTAGAGATCTTTAATAAAACCCAAATAAGAATCAGCGAGAATTTCTGTCCTGACCTGGCGCCTCGGCTTTACTCTCTTTCCTACCACCATAATGTTGCTTCCCTGTGCCATTTCTATAAATACTTTCATGGTAATTGATGGGGAGGAACTCTTCGATATGGTACCTATATTTTATGAATTTATGAACCGTAGTAGTCTGGCAACAAGGATTCATAAATTTAAATTTAAATTGATAAATGTTGCTGTAAGTTCTATGATAGCAGTCTCTTTCCTCGTATTTCTCGCTTTTGGAACCCTCTTCTGGGTTCTTGCTTCCCAGCACGTTTTGTTCTTGAAAAATTTAACTGCAATGTCAATAGTTATATTGTATCATCTTAAATCCACTTCTTTTATTTTGCTCTCTCCTAAATTTTGTCTCATATTCTCTGACACTTAATAATTCGCTAGCATCTTAGTGGCTTTATTTCCCGGCATGGGTGTTTTTGGTTTGTTGTTAAAGTAAGAAAGAAGAGGTTTTATATTTTTACATTTATTAAATTTTAGATTATCAGGATATTTGGGGCATTTTCTTTGCCGCCAAAAGAATATCACATCGGCGCAATTTCTAACTGGCAAGGATATCTCATTTCTGTCACGTATCCCAGTATCCTTCTAAACCACGCTTTGATCTCTCGGCTTGACTCTTGGGATTCATGTTCTACAGCGCAAATTCCTACCATTTTAAAGGGGGGAAACTCGAGGCGTTTGGCACACGAATTCACGCTTACCAAAAAGCGGCAAAATGGTTTCCGAATAAAATAATTCTAAAAGGCATGCGCGTGAGCTGAATTTACACAGCCCTAAAGTGAAAAACTGATATTCAAAGTTCGCATTTTCCGATCGTTAACTGTTTGTATCTAGTATCTAGTGATGTTAGAAATTGCAAAACAAAGAAAAATGTTCTTCAAAAATGATTATCCATGCTTTGATACTGGCTTGATTCGATTCAGACGAAAAGTTTCATGATATTCATAAGAGAACCTATTTTCCAATCATTGTCGACATATGTTTAGCATAATCCGATAACTGTCCAGAGCAAATAGCTAACATTTTGCCGACTCTAATTTGGTGCGGTGCATGGGATTAATTTTGAAACAAAAATATATTTTCAGCAAGTGTACTCATTGACGCTGAATATGTTAAAGCCAGCATCAATGTATGTGTAAAATTTCTCTTTGAATTTAAAAGACATTTAATCTGCTTGAAGGTATATAATCTGCTTTCAAAATGAAAGCAGACGCTGCGTTAGGCTCCTACTTAATTATTTGAAATTGAAAATATATTTGGTACATTTCGATTTGTGAGAAAACGGCTGCGTTTGTTTTTCATTCAAAGCCAATAAATGGGTTTAATTCCAAATTCCGAGAAGTTTATTTCGAGCCTACCTGAATTTTTTTTTGAATGATGCAACGAAGTTAATTTTCGGAGTCGAACAAACAGCTGCTCCAGAAACTCAGGTCACCCCCACCCCTTTCCTTCCAAAAAAGAAAAACTTTACAACCATCAATCGAAACCTGCTACAATGAACAATTTTTTAGCTAGTTTGCTTATTCTATTCTTCACGGTTACCACGAAAATTGCTTTGAAAATTGTACAATTTCTTTGAAAACTATTCAG
>OZ038491.1:101328681-101346181 GCA_964036315.1 Acanthosepion esculentum
TTTGGGAGAGACATCAAAAAGAGAAACGTTATAAAAAGCTGCAAGAAATTGCGGAGATCTAAGATGGAAAACGTTCTGAAAGAACATGGCATGGAGAAACATGGCGTTGGTTTTGTCTTATACTCAGCAGAAATTTCTTAGCATTATGGAGAATTAAGAATTCGAAATAATACTGGAAATATTGCTCGATTCGGATTATTTATAGAAAAAATAATTTCGCAGTTTAAATAATTTAAGATTTACCTTGAACTCTCGATTATATTCTTCAGAAATGTGACGTTTTCTTAACACAATGTTTAGTATGCATTTCAAATTTTTCTGTATCGTGCACTAACCATTCTTAGAAAGGCATGTCAACTCCTCAAAGTATCCCGAAATGAAAGTATTTTGATATTTGAATTGGGGTAAACTCATCAAAAACACTTTCGACGAAATTTCTACTGTATCAACCGTAGGAGGAAAATGATCACTCATTGATAATGATGAGGCGAGAGACCCTCAAACTCTTCCCGATATAGATAACTAGCAGCATGGCCCGGCGTTGCCCGTGCTTGATTCAAAAATCGTACGACTAATACAGGAATCGCTATCACCAGACTTAAAATATTTTTGCCCTTCCTTACCTTTAAAGGAGTGTCCTTTGCCATGCTGATGATGCTACATGCCTTACTTCTTGCCGATCTCACACTGTGATTTTTTTCTGAGCTTTATACTAAACATTAAATCTGTTACGAAAAAAGAACTAAATAAAATGAACACAAAACGATCAGCTTTAAAAAAAAGACTCGTAACTGAAAAAAACGAATAAAAAAAGAATGTTAACAACAAATACTTTTTCACACCCAACCCTGTTCTGCGGAATCAGAATCAACGTTGTGTTTAAGCAAGCGAATGAGCCAATTGGAATAAAGTGCCATGCAGATTTAAATTTTTCCACTTTTGACGAATGCAGCTATCGATTTTTTTTTTGCATGCTAGTTAACATTCGTGTCAGTCAGCTGTTGTCTCTCACGCTGGCCAATAGAATATTCCTGCCTATTTGTGGCAACCAGCTATAGGATCTGACTCTGACCAGTAGAAAAAGGCCGCAAAGTACATGACATCTACCGTAGAAGCATGAAAAAATCGATTATTTCCACTATTGATGGGAGTTAGGGAAATGCAAATCGGTCTTGGCCTCCTTGCTAACCTGGAGCATATGCATGCAAGTTTCGGTGCAAATCCATCGAAAATTGAGGTCGTGCATTCGTTACACACAAACACACACACACACACACACACACACACACACGCACACACGCACACATCCTGCCTTTTATAGATAGGGATGACGATTCTCAGGATATTTAATTAAGAAAAGGAAACTATTCAAAACATCGCAGGGACTTCCAATTCTAACAGAGAAAATTATCTTATTTTAAATTATTTTATGTGTCATGTCCTAAAAGAATAAAAGGAATAATAGAATTTTTTAGCGTTACCATTTTTCACTCTTATATCTTAAACTTAGTTCAATGGCTTCATTATAAACTGTACTTCTTTCCTGCTTTGCTTTGTTTGTTTAACGGTATATGGGTCATTTCATGCCCAAATTTAATTTTCTTGGGAAATTTGTAAATTTGTTTTTAGATTAAAATCTATTGCTGGAATCTAAAAAAATAAGCTGTTTCTGAATTATATAATAAAATATACTGCTGGAAATTTTACTAAAGAATTTGTTTTGTACTCCATAGTGTTTTCCCCAGTTTGGGGGGTTCAATATTTGCCTATAGCAGAGATCTTAATACGTTCTACCACCACGGATAAGGATTGACATGGGAACTACTGTATTTAGTAGTGTTTCCACTTTGCTCAAAATTTCCCGATCAGACAACTTGTTGCTGGATGTAGCTTATCCTCATAGCGGTAGATATATATGCTATTTCAACCCTGTATGTAAGCAATTCTTTTCAATTACTTTCATGTTTTCTTCATTGAATTGTCAACCTTCGTCGTTCGATCCATATCTCTGTTTTTTCCGGCTTTCTTAATCCGTCAGTGATTAGTCCCCTTCATTTTGTTTAAATAGTTTGACCCAAAGCAAGTCGATAATGCTACAAGGATCCAGGGAGATTCATGAAGGGAAGTTACGTGAGAATACTGAGAATGTGACGGATTGAGGAAAGGACAATAAGGAACGCAGTTCCAGAATCAGAAGATGGCGATTGACTTTGCAATTCTTTTATTTAAGATTGTAGTTAACAGCGAAACAAGATATCCGATAGAAGTTCCACAGGTGAGAAATCTTGGAAAGGAAAGGTCTAGAATAGAATATGCGGTGTGATCTAGCGATTTCAACAGTAAAAAATTGAAAACTAGTTGCCAATCTAGTAGCACATGTTAAATTCATGTAATGAAAGCACTAGGGCACACAAGATCTAATCAGAATAGTTGGCATGAAACTATTTGTGCAAAAGACAAAAGGAAGCCTCATGATGTTTTTGAAAAAGTGATTGAAGTGTAGATGCTAAGTCAGGACCGATTACATCAAAGACATTACTTTGAATTTTGTCAAGAATCTCGTGATATAGAATAGTTTTGTGATGGCAACGAATACTCGTTGTAACAATGCTTGTTATAGTAGAGACTTTGTTATCGCAGATACAGCTATAGTACGCAGTTGAACAATACAGATGTCGGAGGCCTTCGAATATCCCTCGCAATAAATAGTACTTGCTCGATATTACTCGCTCGAACACTAATCCGTGTAGTTATCTGAATAGATAAATAGTATAGTAAATAAAGTATAGAATAGCGGTCCGTATAGTAATACAGTATAGAGGAGGCTTTTAATCCTTTCTTGACACATATAACTGTATATATTTGTATTCTTTCTAGCGCTCTTTTTTATTATATAAATGGTTCTTTAAATATCACGTGATTTTTCTATTTTAAGGTACTCATATTTTATATATGTCTCACAATTACCGTCGAAAAAGTTACACGACAACTAGCTTCTATAGCAACAGAATAAATAACAGTAAAAAAAAGGAAGCGATTGTGACGGTGGTTAAGTTAGAAAAGTATCAATATGTGTGTCAGAGGAGACAAGCAAAAAGTGACGTTAGGTTTAATTATTAATCTTCTATGTTTATGATAATTATATTGGACAATGGCCCAGTATTGGTGGAAACAGTAAGAGTAATAATAATAATAATAATAATGATGAGGTTACATAGGCCGGATGAAATTAATGCAAATAACGATACCTCCACATCCCATAAAATGAGATATAAATGTATTTTTTCTTACTTTATTTCTTGATAGTTTTCATATGTTTTTTCGTTTTCTTTCGATATTTTAGGCTCTCATACATTTATGTCTTCATGCTGAAAATTGGTAAACTACAAAAAAATTATAAAAGTTTTGTGATATCAACAAACACGCGTTGCCACTTTTCTGATGCCAACGAATACGCGTTGTCACTTTTGTGATGTCAACGAATACCCGTTGTCACTTTTGTAATCTTCTTTGTAGTTGAGACTTTGTAATCGTATATACAACTATAGTAATGGCGTTGAACAATGCTGGTGTCAGACGCCTTCGAATAATGATTCATACTAGTACTTGCTCGATAATAATTGCTCGAACAATAACCCGTATAGAGATCCGAATAGAGGAATAGCATAGTGAATAGATTAGAGAATAGCGGTCCGTGTAATAATAAAGGATAGAATAGAAATAGCGATCAGTATAGTATAGAGGATTGACTAGAAATAGCGATCGTTAGTCGTCAGCTACTTCCTACATATATGCGTTTTCTCTATTGTCACGTGGTTTTCTTAATTCAATAATGGGATCGCCTTTGTTTGCTCAAATACACTTTATTCCTATATAACAAATAGGATCGCTTGAGCAGTTATTGCAGTAATGTTCAATAAACGGACGACGGGAAGATTTATAAATGCGCAAGAATGATTCTGACGAGAAACTTTTTTTCTGGTGCTGCAAACGTAACAATCGATTCAATATAGTCACTCCACTACATGTCACTGGAATGCATGGGCCCAGGTAGACGTAGAGTTTTGCTCTCCTGGAGTCTAGGATCTGCCATGCCGGTTGCAGGCAAAAAAGTTTATCTGTTGTGATTAAATAAAAGTAATTTTGTTTCGGAGATTTTAAAATTTACAACACGTTTCTTGCCTCAGCTAACAACTGATTGTAGGCACTTTTATGACTACTTGCCTGTTTTCATTTGTCGGGTCTGCCGTATTTACTAGTAAGACAGGCGAATTTGTTTGTGTCATATGCGTAAATACCTAGTTTGGAATTGATGGAATCAGGGAAGTCATTGTTAATGTTCAGAAACAGCGTATGAAAAATTTCTGGAAGCGTACCCATTCAACACGATTCGATTCATCCAAATATTCGCCCCTTTGACACTGTGGTCCTTTCAGGCTGTGGAGAAGACCAACAAGCCAAACTGTTGAACAACGTTTAGATATCTAAAACCACAGCCCGAGCTTCGTCATTGTTATCTAAACATTTCTAGACAAATTCAATGATAGCAGTTAACACGTCGCCGGTAGACCTGATTAAACGGAAGCCATATTGATTTTCCGAAGGGAGGCTGTGCGATTTAAGATGCTTCATTCAATTGATTAGAGCCTCGGGTAATTTGAAAAAAAAAGGAAGCAACATATTAATAACATGGTAATTTAAATCAGAAAGTTCCTAGGAGTTCTTAAAACAAGAAATACACAGGAGGAATTCCAACAAGCATGAAAATCATTAAGTAGCAAATTATTTGTTGTAAATATTAAGAGAAGTGCCCGCCAGATCAGGGTAACATTTCTGTAGGACAACTGCTGATGTCAAATCTACATTTCTTGTGCTGATGTAATTTATAAATTAGAATAGAAAGCAATAACGGAGATAATGCGCGTATCACTCAGTAGATACACGGTTCTTGGAAGACAATCTGGTAAATATTCCAGATGAGTCGAGAGTGGAGTTGGAAGAGAAATTCCGAGAAAAAAAAAACACTATGATTTTCTTCGGTAGATGACAATCTTCCAAACTGATTGAAGTGTGGAAGAAGTGAATCAATGTCCATCACACTCTTGTGGAGAAAAAAATTATGAGGGCTATATGGTGTCTTATTCTTTTAGCTAATATGAACTTGGCTTCTTTGAAGACGTGTCGCTTTGGTACAGCAGCAAGCAGTAATTCGTGGTCGTGCAATCGGCTGGGGAAAACCAAGAAGATCACCTGGTATTTCCCTACTTGAACGAAAGCTTGCTTTGACGTTGGCCTTCAGCCATGAAGAGACACCAGTGGCACAGTTTTCAACAGGATGATTAGAAAATATATTTCCTAGCGGCATTGCGAAAGAAACAATGCTTTTATAACAGAAATATTTTCTGCCAGTAGGAGGATTGTGACTGATTGGAGATCGGAAAGAGACATAAAGGAATACACACGGCTATCAACTACAAATAAAATTTAATGTAATATATATATATATATATATATATATATATATATATATATATATATACGATGGCAAGTTGATGAGCAACTTGTCAGTTGTAAATATACCTCATAACACGCTCGAGCGCTTAGACTTGTAGCGGCTCTAGTGGGGATAAACGTTTTTTAGTGGACTCAACAGTTTTCAATCTGCTAATCTGAATCGTCTTCAACAAGCGATAGCATGATCTAAAAGGCCAACCAATCTAACAATTACCTCATCCTACAATACTCACTCTTGCTCGATATGCGGCCTCCTTCACAAGTCATTAGCGGGATTTAGTGTGACTTAAGATTATCGCAAAAAATTAATAACTGAATCAATTGGTTAAGTTGTCAGATCCTCATACGTCGAGAGAGAGAGAGAGAGAGAGAAAGAGAGAGAGAGAGAGTGTGTGTGTGTGTGTGTGTGTGTGTGTGTGTGTGTGTGTGTGTGTGTGTGTGTGTGTGTGTGTGATATGCTCCTAGTACCGCTCCAGTAACTTTCTAAATCTTAATGTTATCCTCTACCTATATAAGTACTGTTGACATATTTGGGCAGGAGCTGTCCATACCTCAGTTTCCAGACTTGATAGATTTCAAACTCGTTTCTGATCCCTTGTTATAGAAAGTGTTCGTAGTTATCAAAAGGACCGTGCTGCAGGAAAGGTCATCAGTGCGAGTTAGAATTAAGGAAGATTTCAGGTCGAGATTATTCGCCATTTAATTTTTCATTATTCACTACTTTTTTAATCATATGCAGACTGATTGTTCCCAAGAGCGAATGACTTGAATAATTTTTCAGGTAAATCACTCTCTTTTAGTATTTCTTGTATATTTTATCTGGTGATAATTATTTATTCTATATAGCATACCAGTATTTTGTCACTAACAACGCTTAATCTGATAGCATTTTGGTCATGAACATATATTCTCATTTTCTAGCTGATAGCCACATTATTCTTGTCATATTGGCAGAATACCTCTAATATAAGTGATATTCATTGAATTGTTAATTACTAGTTGACGTTGATGTCACCGTAAACCGACTTTCCAGGATAGGTTGTATATATTTGCATCTGATTTCATTGTTTTGAAGGTACAGGGTACCCGTTAAAAAAAACGGTGAATTCAAAAAGACGAGAGACAACAGATGGAAATTGGTGACAACTGATGCGACTGACAAAAATTCTACACATTTCATGAGTCTCCACGTCGGATGTTTTTTTGAAGTACGATATCTTGATGCTGAAAATCAGCGAGTTGTTTAGCCATACGAGAAGGGCAGAACTAAAGAGCAAAGTAGTCTGCAATTAACGTTTAAATGACTTGTCATAAGATCGAACTGCAATTAATCAATCATAAAAGAATAAATCACACTTAAGTAATTACCCGGATGTCGAATGATTATTCGAGGTCATGAATATTTTAGAAATATATTCAAGGTTATTCAAGTTCAATTATTCCTGAAAAATAAAATAGTTATAGTGAATTTGACGCTTTTAAGCTGAGCATGATGTAGATCTATTATTATTCGGGTCCCGCGGCTGTGACGTAGCTTCTCTCTGTTTTTTCTGCAAATATTTTCATGGCAATTGTGCTAGTGAGCGGTTTTGCTTCGTACGTGGTTCGCAGGAATGTAGGCGTAATACTAGATTAGAAAATAGGTATCACTGTTTTGCTGATACTTTTCTCACACATCTTGTACTATTTGCCTGTTACCTTCTTTTTACTTTCTTCAAAATTTTCACTGAAACGTCAACAACCATATTCTGTCTTCCTGAATAAAGTTTATTTCTTCTCACTTGTCTCTCGTCGGCCTTCTTCATTCACACGAATCTATTGCGTCTTAATGGCATTATACTCTTGCTTAGGGTGAAATGATTTTAAAATGATATTTTCATTAGTAAACTTTAAAGAAAGTGTTAACAAAATGGACACTCTTACGTAGCATCAAAATGAGAGAAAAAATGTTCTGTAACACATAACGAGGATAGAGGACTTAACGTATTTGACACTCACAAGGACTATTTGATTGATTCGTTTTATACGGCTTAGCAACAATATGCATTTTATTAAAAACAGAAAATATTTGTTGTAGATTATAAGATTTTTTTAAAAGAGAGTAACGGTTTAGTAATACAAGTTTTACTAATTAACGCACACTTGTGTAAACAGGTAGATTCACAAATTTCCAATCGTTATATTCACATAAGGGAATATAAGGAAACTAACGGTTATTGGAATTTGGCATTCCGATTACAATTGCGATTTATTATTCATTACACCAGCCACACATACAAGGTTACAGCACCAAGTATTCCCAATTTGTCCCTATGTAAGTACTGACAAATATCGACATGGATTAACTTCTGAGATGTTACGCGAACCAATGTTTAACATGATGTTGACGTATGTCGAGTAATTACATTAAGAACAGAACATTATGTGGATAATGTGAAAATATAAAGATTGGCACTGATTTTGTAGTTGTAAAATGAAAGTTGACAAAATATGTGAAAAAGAGAATATTATGAGGATAATGAGAAAATAAAAAGATTGACACTGGTTTTGAAGTTATCAATTTAGAGTTGACTCAGTATATAATAAGCACAGAACATTATGCGGATAATGAGAAAATATAAAGGTTGACACTTGTTTTGAAGTTATCAATTTAAAGTTGACTCAGTATATATGAAGCACAGAACATTATGAGGATAATGAGAAAATATAAAGATTGACACTTGTTTTGAAGTTATCAATTTAAAGTTGACTCAGTATATATGAAGCACAGAACGTTATGAGGATAATGAGAAAATATAAAGATTGACACTGGTTTTGAAGTTATCAATTTAGAGTTGACTCAGTATATATGAAGCACAGAATATTATGAGGATAATGAGAAAATATAAAGATTGACACTGGTTTTGAAGTTATCAATTTAGAGTTGACTCAGTATATATGAAGCACAGAACATCATGAGGATAATGAGAAAATATAAAGATTGACACTGGTTTTGAATTTATCAATTTAAAGTTGACTCAGTAGATATGAAGCACAGAACATTATGAGGATAATGAGAAAATATAAAGATTGACACTGGTTTTGAAGTTATCAGTTTAGAGTTGACTCAGTATATATGAAGCACAGAACATTATGAGGATAATGAGAAAATATAAAGATTGAAACTGGTTTTGAAGTTATCAGTTTAGGGTTGACTCAGTATATATGAAGCACAGAACATTATGAGGATAATGAGAAAATATAAAGATTGACACTGGTTTTGAAGTTATCAATTTAAAGTTGACTCAGTATATATGAAGCACAGAACATTATGAGGATAATGAGAAAATATAAAGATTGACACTGATTTTGAATTTATCAATTTAAAGTTGACTCAGTATATATGAAGCACAGAACATTATGAGGATAATGAGAAAATATAAAGATTGACACTGGTTTTGAAGTTATCAATTTAGAGTTGACTCAGTGGATATGAAGCACAGAACATTATGAGGATAATGAGAAAATATAAAGATTGACACTGGTTTTGAAGTTATCAATTTAGAGTTCACTCAGTAGATATGAAGCACAGAACATTATGAGGATAATGAGAAAATATAAAGATTGACACTAGTTTTGAATTTATCAATTTAGATTTGACTCAGTATATATGAAGCAAAGAACATTATGAGGATAATGAGAAAATATAAAGAATGACACTGGTTTTGATGTTATCAATTTAAAGTTGACTCAGTATATATGAAGCACAAAACATTATGAGGATAATGAGAAAATATATAGATTGTCACTGGCTTTGAAGTTATCAATTTAGAGTTGACTCAGTATATATGAAGCACAGAACATTATGAGCATAATGAGAAAATATAAAGATTGACACTGGTTTTGAAGTTATCAATTTAAAGTTGACTCAGTATATATGAAGCATAGAACATTATGAGGATAATGAGAATATATAAAGATTGACACTGGTTTTGAATTTATCAATTTAGAGTTGACTCAGTATATATGAAGCCCAGAACATTATGAGGATAATGAGCAAATATAAAGATTGACACTGGTTTTGAAGTTATCAATTTAGAGTTGACTCAGTGGATATGAAGCACAGAACATTATGAGGATAATGAGAAAATATAGAGATTGACACTGGTTTTGATGTTATCAGTTTAGGGTTGACTCAGTAGATATGAGGCACAGAACATTATGAGGATAATTAGAGAATATAAAGATTGACACTGGTTTTGAAGTTATCAATTTAGAGTTGACTCAGTGGATATGAAGCACAGAACATTATGAGGATAATGAGAAAATATAAATATTGACACTGGTTTTGAATATATCAATTTAAAGTTGACTCAGTATATATGAAGCACAGAACATTATGAGGATAATGAGAAAATATAAAGATTGACACTGGTTTTGAAGTTGTCAATTTAGAGTTGACTCAGTATATATGAAGCACAGAACATTATGAGGATAATGAGAAAATATAAAGATTGACACCGGTTTTGAAGTTATCAGTTTAGAGTTGACTCAGTATATATGAAGCACAGAACATTATGAGGATAATGAGAAAATATAAAGATTGACACAGGTTTTGAAGTTATCAATTTAAAGTTGACTCAGTATATATGATGCACAGAACATTATGAGGATAATGAGAAAATATAAAGATTGACACTGGTTTTGAATTTATCAATTTAGAGTTGACTCAGTAGATATGAAGCACAGAACATTATGAGGATAATGAGAAAATATAAAGATTGACACTGGTTTTGAATTTATCAATTTAGAGTTGACTCAGTATATATGAAGCACAGAACATTATGAGCATAATGAGAAAATATAAAGATTGACACTGGTTTTGAAGTTATCAATTTAAAGTTGACTCAGTATATATGAAGCACAGAACATTATGAGGATAATGAGAAAATATAAATATTGACACTGGTTTTGAAGTTGTCAATTTAGAGTTGACTCAGTAGATATGAAGCACAGAACATTATGAGGATAATGAGAAAATATAAAGATTGACACTGGTTTTGAATATATCAATTTAAAGTTGACTCAGTATATATGAAGCACAGAACATTATGAGGATAATGAGAAAATATAAAGATTGACACTGGTTTTGAAGTTATCAATTTAGAGTTGACTCAGTATATATTAAGCACAGAACATTATGAGCATAATGAGAAAATATAAAGATTGACACTGGTTTTGAAGTTATCAATTTAAAGTTGACGCAGTATATATGAAGCACATGACATTATGAGGATAATGAGAAAATATATAGATTGACACTGGATTTGAAGTTATCAATTTAGAGTTGACTCAGTATATATGAAGCACAGAACATTATGAGGATAATGACAAAATATAAAGATTGACAATGGTTTTGCAGTTATCAGTTAAGAGTTGACTCAGTATATATTAAGCAAAGAACATTATGAGGATAATGAAAAAATATAAAGATTGACACTGGTTTTGAAGTTATCAATTTAGAGTTGACTCAGTAGATATGAAGCACAGAACATTATGAGGATAATGAGAAAATATATAGATTGTCACTGGTTTTGAAGTTATCAATTTAGAGTTGACTCAGTGGATATGAAGCACAGAACATTATGAGGATAATGAGAAAATATAAAGATTGACACTGGTTTTGATGTTATCAGTTTAGAGTTGACTCAGTAGATATGAAGCACAGAACATTATGAGGATAATGAGAAAATATAAAGATTGACACTGGTTTTGAAGTTGTCAATTTAGAGTTGACTCAGTATATATGAAGCACAGAACATTATGAGGATAATGAGAAAATATAAAGATTGACACTGGTTTTGAAGTTATCAGTTTAGAGTTGACTCAGTATATATGAAGCACAGAACATTATGAGGATAATGAGAAAATATAAAGATTGACACAGGTTTTGAAGTTATCAATTTAAAGTTGACTCAGTATATATATGATGCACAGAACATTATGAGGATAATGAGAAAATATAAAGATTGACACTGGTTTTGAATTTATCAATTTAGAGTTGACTCAGTAGATATGAAGCACAGAACATTATGAGGATAATGAGAAAATATAAAGATTGACACTGGTTTTGAATTTATCAATTTAGAGTTGACTCAGTATATATGAAGCACAGAACATTATGAGCATAATGAGAAAATATAAAGATTGACACTGGTTTTGAAGTTATCAATTTAAAGTTGACTCAGTATATATGAAGCACAGAACATTATGAGGATAATGAGAAAATATAAAGATTGACACTGGTTTTGAAGTTGTCAATTTAGAGTTGACTCAGTAGATATGAAGCACAGAACAGTATGAGGATAATGAGAAAATATAAATATTGACACTGGTTTTGAATATATCAATTTAAAGTTGACTCAGTATATATGAAGCACAGAACATTATGAGGATAATGAGAAAATATAAAGATTGACACTGGTTTTGAAGTTATCAATTTAGAGTTGACTCAGTATATATGAAGCACAGAACATTAGTAGGATAATGAGAAAACATAAAGATTGACACTGGTTTTGAATTTATCAATTTAGAGTTTACTCAGTATATATGAAGCACAGAACATTATGAGGATAATGAGAAAATATAATTATTGACACTGGTTTTGAAGTTATCAGTTTAGAGTTGACTCAGTATATATGAAGCACAGAACATTATGAGGATAATGAGAACATATATAGATTGACACTGGTTTTGAATTTATTAATTTAGAGTTGACTCAGTAGATATGAAGCACAGAACATTATGAGGATAATGAGAAAATATAATGTTTGACACTGGTTTTGAAGTTATCAATTTAAAGTTGACTCAGTATATATGAAGCACAGAACATTATGAGGATAATGAGAAAATATAATGATTGACACTGGTTTTGAAGTTATCAGTTTAGAGTTGACTCAGTATATATTAAGCACAGAACATTATGAGGATAATGAGAAAATAAAAAGATTGACACTGGTTTTGAAGTTATCAATTTAATGTTGACTAAATATAA
This sequence comes from Acanthosepion esculentum, assembly GCA_964036315.1. NCBI lineage: Eukaryota > Metazoa > Mollusca > Cephalopoda > Sepiida > Sepiidae > Acanthosepion > Acanthosepion esculentum. Next base: position 101,341,229 of record OZ038491.1, read on the forward strand.
GAAAACAGAACTTTATGAGGATAATGCGATAATATAAAGATTGACTCTAGTTTTCAAGTTTTTAATTTAAGTTTTTTAGGGAAATACTCATGTCGTGCCTTTTGCTCAATTTTGCATTACTTCTCTAGAAAAGAATCGAAGTTTAACATTCCAGGATCACTGACTGAACGGAAGTCGTATGTCATGTTTTAAAGGTTAATCTTAGAACAAGTAGAACTGAAGAGTTGTATCTGCCTGAATATTTTCCATGAGAATTGCATCATAGTTGCGATTGGTTTATAACGATTCTAAACGTTATATGATAGCGAACATTTATACAGCTGTTCAAATATGTCCTATAAATAAGAACTTTATATATCAGCCACCGGAATATAATCTGAGACTGCCTGGAGAGATAATGTTAATCGCATTCGTCTAAAAGTCAGTCGAAAGTTTTGCATAGATCATTACCGATCAAAACCTTTACAACAGTCCAATTGTACAAGACTTTATCTTTTGTGTTAATGGCATTTATCGTACCATGTGGAGTTTTTTTGTCACGCCATTTCTCCTGCCTTTCTGATTTCCCTCAAAGTGCCAAATCCTAAATCTTTAACCTCCATTAACTTCCCTGTCTTTTTATTGCGTTAGTCAGTGCTTCGAATATACTTTCTCAACGTGTGTATTCACATTGATTTCATATCTTTACAATATTTCACGGCTTTCCGTTGCATTTATGCGTTCTGCAAACTATCAGGTAACCGACCCGGGTGTAAAATTAGACATGAACGGGCAATGAATTGTCGTCTTAGCTTCACGCATTCAGATATCAAAAGATATCACATTTTTGTCTCTTGGTTAAGGAATCAGTTTTCGAAAGTTTTATTTTACGACCTGAGATCAAAACCGACCTCCAACAATGATGGTTTTACGTTTCTTTCAATTCCTATCTTTTTAAAAAAGCTTCTTTGAAATATATGTGTCTTTTCTATCAGAAATGTACATTCGATATAAATTCTATAGATCATCATATATGATGTTTTCATCTGAAACTTAAAGTAACTTTATAAAATAATCGGACTCGTATTTTTTTTTTAATATTTCATACCGTATAGGTCAATAATGCCACTACGGCATAAGGTATTACTATGTCTTCGAGCGAGAACTATAAAGAAGATTAATCACGAAGACAGCAGATACAGATTTGAGATTGATTTTTAAAAAAAAATTAAATTAGGTTGGAAAGCAAGGAGTCGGAAGATAGTCCCACAACCGAGAGGTGCGAGAAGAAAAAACAGGTAGAATGGTATAAACGGTTAAATCGAGCCAGTGCAACCTCAAAATAATGAGTCCTTATTGTCAATCTGGTACAATGCTTAAATTTATAATGTCTAGATAATACAGAGGAGAGTTCCTCCAAACAATTACCAAAAAAATTCACAAAGAAAGGAAAAAACAAAAAAAAAACATTTATAGTATAGACCTAGGGAAGCTACATTAAGGCGGCTAAATATTGCAGATTTATCTTGGGATTTTATCAAGAATCTCTAAATATATAGCATCACCAACTGGCCATATGTGCCAGCGTTATTCAAAGCATGGACAAATGGCAGACTATTAAATATGTAAGATAGATTCTGGAGTTATTTTCAAAATAAATATTTCAAGCAATATATTTAATCATATCAATATAAGAATTTATTAATAGAATATATGTTAAAATAGGGAAAAATAATTCAAATGTATCTATGCTTATGAATAAAATATATTTGAAGACTTTTCAAAAGAATATTTTAAATGTTATCTATCTTCTATATTTAAAAAAAAAAGTGAATATCAAAAAATTGTCGGGAAAGTAGAAGAAAATATTGCACTAAAAATAACTTCAAAAATCGGTTCTAAACATAACTTACTTTTCCGTAAATACGTGTAGAAATAGGGTAGAAAAAGTTAACTTTGCAGAACTCAACATGTGGTATGATAAATTATTCATATGTCAATGGAGTAATTTCCAAATAAATACTTGTAAAACTATCACAAGAGTATCTTAGTCATAAATACGAATCAGGAAAGGCCATTATGAACAGTGGGTTGAAGGACGTCGAACGCGTCAATTGATAGGGTCGGGCGACAAGTATTTTAAAGATGTATAATTTCTAACGTGCACCTATTCCAAGATAGACAAGTAAATAACCAAAAATAATCCGCCTCGTCAATTATGTATCGAAAGATACATGATCGCCTAAGTGTGTATCACATAGCACATAACTGACTGACTATTTATAATGACAAATATATATATATATATATATATATGTATATATATATATATATATATATATATATATATACACACATATATATATATATATACACACATATATATATATATATATATATATATACATACATATATATATATATATATATATATATATATATATATATATATATATATATATATATATATATATATTCATGTTTCATTAAAAACGACAGACAAGGTACTACGATTGACCTTTTAATTTTTCTTGTGTTCGAACAAGATCTTTCTTTACAGGACAAAGTGTGTGTAAGAACTGTCCAAATTTTTTATGTTTCCGAGCACTTTCGACTATTCCTTTAGGTATTATCAAGGATGATTCGATTTTTCAGCTTAATTGAGTGTGTGCCTTATGTGTATGTCATAGTGTGTAGTAGGGATAATAAAAAAGCAAAAGCCAACTCTTAACAATATTAACTACGAACAAAGCCACAATGTGCTAACCGGATTCGAAAATTAAAAACATCCCTACTGCACACTAAGACATAACAATTAGACATCGTTTGTTAAGTGATCTGATTGCCTATCCCCAACACGTTCTCTCCAGCTTGAGGAACCCATCTCTTTATCTTGATTATAATTTCTAAGTCTATAATTTAATGGGTGTCACATTATGGCAGATATTTTCCCTTCATTACCCTTGGTATTTATGCCAAGGGAATCTCATCGTCTGTCTCCTAATTGTCTGATTCCTGAGGAACAAGGATCTCTGCCTTGCCAGAACGGATCAAGCATCCCGGTCTGTGACATCGGGTATACTCTCTACTTGGGCGTCTTCATCTGAACCCATCTCATGTGGAGTTTCAACCCCCCTTGCTCTTCTAAATGATTTATCTAGTTCTTCAACATTTGGCGCATTCCAGTTCTCTAATACGGCTAATTTTAAATCATTAGCATGTGCACATTTTGTGATCCCACTTAACTGATCCGCTATAATGAATGTGAATGGGCTAGGTTTGTCTACTATCTTGACTACTTCATATCTGATACCGGGCCACCGCTTTAGTTACTGGAGTGGGCAACCTATAGTTACCCTGTTTGAGGTTTTTAGGTGTTTTTATTTTGTTTTGTTTTTGTTTTTTTTACCTTTTGCTACCGCCGCTCTATGGTCTTGTTGTAGTCCGGGTTCATCCATTGTTTCTCTCTTAGCTATCTTAATCTATCAGGACCGGTCCTTTTGTTAGGTCTTGTCTATCCACTTCTTCAATATGCCAATTGGGGACTAGCTCTACAAATGACATCCACTCTTTTCTTCTCTGTAGAAAATAGTAATTCTGTTTAAAATAGGTACGTCTGATACATATAAAACAACTTGGAACACTGTGTTGTCATCCTTCCCTAAGACCATTCTTCATTCCACCACTCGACATTGGGTAACCATGGTACGGTAGGTGGGCCCCAGCAACTCAATTAACTTAATTTTTACATGTTCCGTTGTTCACTTCCACAACTACCTCTTTGGAACTGGTTAATCCTCCCGTATCATCTTTCACTGTCTTCTTCCGCCATCAATGATCGAGATAATGATGCGAGACTCACTCTCGATTCTGTTATAAATGATCTACTGAATGAATCTCTAAAGTTCTCAGCTCGTTGTACTTGCACCGACTAGTTTTCTCTTTGTTTTGCATATTGATATTCTCTCCGATCTAATTTCATTATACTATTAGCTAGAGTCTCTCCCTTAGTCTGAGTCATTCTTATTAGAGCGCTATGAGCATCTGCAATGTTCTCAAATTCTCCATATCGGGCAGATATGTGTTCAAAAACACTCTACTTGAAACACCTTTGAGGTCCTCCAAATATCCACCGATCCATTTTGATGCGATTCCCTTACGGAAATCTTAGGCCAAGTTAACTAATTCTGGATCAGTTTGTTAGTAGACGCGTTGTCGTTTCTTTAATCCGGTCAACCAATGTTTTAACCCGACTGCATTTCCAGTGAATATTGTGATCTTTGATTCCATTTGTATTACTCAATAAATTGGACTAGTAATTGTCTCCCCATCATTTAGAAAACAAATCAGAAGCAGAATATTTTACAGATTTGAATCTGTAAAATATTCTGCGTCTGATTTGTTTTCTGAGAGATAAAGGGAAATAGTCCCTTATCTAGTATTTTGGTCGGTGTTGAGTGGTGAACGGGTGCTTTGTTATCTGTTTTTTTCCCCTTTTTCTTTGTTTTGCATGAATTCCTGTAGTTGAAAACTAGGTCACCACTGCACGAATTGTAGCACTATCACTGCATGCTTCGCTGAATGCCCGTCTTACTTTGGTCCGTCTCCGGCGAGACCACTCTGCACCAGTCATGCATCCCCACGTTATGTTTCAGTATCCGCAGAAATATCGGTGAGGATCTGTTCAAGATCAGGTTTTTGCCCCCCCCCCCCGACTTGGTTATGCCCGTAAAAGCAAAACGTATCGCCGGTAAAGTTAACTAAATTTAATAACGCCCATTAACAAGTGTAAAAATAAAAACTTTTATTCATGTTAATTTTTATTGATTAAGATCATAAATACCTTTTAATAATTTTCCGTATGATGAATTCTTAAGCTGGGAAGAAGAGGTTGACTGGAGGATTCAGTTAAGTCAAAACAGCTCAGAGACATTCAACAATATAAGGTAAGGTAGCTGATCGAGGGATTTCAAA
>OZ038491.1:101351181-101381181 GCA_964036315.1 Acanthosepion esculentum
ACACCATAGATGGTTTGATTGTCTCTAACTTCCATGCGTTGTTAAATGAACGGACGAATGTGCACGTTGAATTGCACTAAAACAAAATGTTATAAAACTGAAATTGCCGGCAAAGAGCTGGCGATTCGAATAAATTAATGCCGAACAGAATCTATTGTGAAAGCATAATGCGTTTTTTTTCTTTCTTCACATAATGTATATATTTTTTCCCTGGTTTCCAAGATATTTCGAGTTGTTTTGAGAACCGTTTCTTGCGAAAAAGTATTATTTGAGCAATTTAAATCTCGAAGAGAGGTATCGTAAAGAGTAAAAAAAAAATATCGAAGATATATTTTAAAATCAACACAACGTTCGTAGCTATGAAATTATTCCATTTTTTATTTCAGTCTAATCGTCTGCATTCGAACACAGTATATCTGGCCACTCGTATTCGAGGATACCTGTTTACTAGAGAGGCACGCCAATTACTATTTCATTCGCTTGCTCAGGCGCATTTGTGTTTATTCAGCACCCATATAGCCTACCTATGGTTTATACTGCAACTATGCTGAGCAGACCTTAGTAACAGTGTCTGGGAAAAAGCGTGTTGGGCAATAATTTAATAATTACCACACATCGACATGTACTTACATATATACTTTTGACTTAGTAATCTTTGCTTTGATTGGCTAAGGACATGATTATTGAAAAAAAACAATGAGTACAGAATAGACTACTCGGTTGTAATATTAATACGTTGAAGCGGACCAACTTTATGTTTAGCTTAGTTTAACACAAAGCCAACGTGTAATGCATTAGGTGCGGGTAAAACGCACAGTGTAATACCAAATCTAAGTACACCCCTAAATAATACTACAGCATGAAACGTTGTTATTTACCAACCTAGGTTAAATTGCGACAAATCCGTAAAAATGGTCACATTTCTAGAGGTGAAAACATTACTGCATTTTTTATCTCAGAATATGGCGAGAGCTGAGTTATGGATCTATGTTTGTTGTTGAATAAGATATTGTATGTCTAACCATATAGATTTAGCAAATATACACACCCCTCCAAAAGTATTGGAACGACAAGACAGTTTGTGTTGTTCATTGAATATATTTGCGCATAAGATCAAAAGATGAATATGGGTCAAGAGTTCTGACTTTCAGCATTTATTTCCTTTTATTTAAATTCAGATGTATTAAACAACTTAAGACATTCCACCTTTTGTTTCCACCCACCTATTTTAAGTGAACAAAAGTATTGGATCATGTGAGTGCCAGGTGCTTCGTTTTGCCCATATGTTATGTTTTAGCCTTGGGTTTCACCTGCAAAAACTACATCTCATGTTAAAACGGGTAATCCAACATGAAGACGAAAGTCCTGTCTATAAAAGAAAGGCAAGCGATTTTGAAGCAGTGAGAATGAAAAAAATGAAAATCGAACAGAAGTATTCGACAAATGCTACAATTCGGAATGTCTAAAAAAAGAAAGAAACTATTGGTGTACTGAACAACTGACATAGAACAATTCGGGCAAGGAAAACTACGAGTAAAAACTCCTAAACAAAAGTCAGTGACATCACGAACAACATCCACAATGCAGGATGAAAGGTTTCGAAATCTACCGTTCGATGAAGACTACGCGAAGAAAGATTATAGAGGCTATAGCACAAAAATAAAAACCACGCATGTTTAGAGAGAAAAAGAAATCCAGATTTGAATTTCCAAGAAAGTAACTGAGAAGAGTTGAGAGACAATTTTTTGTAAGAAAGTTTTATGCATTCATGAGACGAAGAATAATCTCTATCAATGTGATGGAAAGACAAACGTCTGGAGTCAAACGATCTGCTTATGATTCAAATCATAGAAGCTCATCTGTGATTTATGGTAGAGGCGGTGTCTTGGCTTGGCCTTGTATGGAAACTTCTGAAACTGGCTCATTCACATTTAATGATGATGTGTGTGTGTGTGTGTGTGTTTGTCTGTGTGTGTGTGTATGTTTGTATGTGTGTGTTTTTATGTGCTTATGTGTGAACGTATGTGTGTGTGAATTTTCAAGACATGCATCAAACAAAGGAAACGTATTTTAAATTGTATGCACGGTATAGTTTCTGTAATATATATTAAATTGTGTGGACATGTATGTTTGCAACGTTAGGATAGTTTCATATTCTCTGTAATATCATCTTTTTAAATGATTTCATGCACTCAACATTAAATTAAATGTATGGAAATGTTTTTGTTTTCTATTCCATACACATTTTTAGAAACACACACTAGACAATACACAAACACACACACACACTTACACACACACACCGACACCCATATCTACATATATATATATATATATATATATATATATATATATATATATATATATATGTAGATATATATATATATATATATATATATATATATATATATGTATGTATAATGGTGCCAGATGCACATATATGTGTGTGTAGTTGATATATGTTAAAATGACATGAAAAAAGGCGATCAGAGTTTCTCATATTGAGTCAGATATTGAAAAGAAATGACTCAATAATTTATAATCCGATGACATTAGATTTAAACAAGATTTTTCGTGAAAAAGTATCATATTATTAGTCTGCGTTCATTCCCTTTTTTTTTTAAAGAGATTTATGGTTGACAATGAAATAATTCCAAACAGTGTAGAACAGAATTTCACGTGGAGAAATTATGAATAAAATGATAAATTGTTCAAAAAAACTTACACACATGTGTATAAACTGAGAGAAATTGGATTTTCCTTGGCTTCAAAGAGTCTTCCAGTGTATGATGCTGTGAGACAAAATGACAATCACAGGTAATAGAATAATTCTATTAGGCAAATCTTTTTTTTAAGAGTTTACATTCTTGGTTGACATCATAAACAGTTCGATTTATTCTCTCAATTAATAATATAATATAAACATTTGCAAGTGTCCGTGTGCTTCATTCAGCAAACAGCGTCTAAATGACAAAGTTACTGTTGTTGCCATGTCTAAAGAATGAGAACCATAAGTTGCTAAAACAAAAAAGTTGCTCATAATAAAAAATACGTTATTTCTAAAAGTTTTTATATCCGTAGCATGTATCACTTCATAATTAAAAACACTGTGTAAAGCATAAGAAAATTGTAGCTGATTATATTTTTACCAATATTTGTGTTCGAATTAGTGCCAATCTCCCCAATTAACAGCAGCATCATTTATTATTTGAACAATAATAACAACAAGTATACAAAAGAAGCGAATAGATATGTGCAAATATATATATATATATATATATATATATATATATATATATATATATATATATATATATATATATATATGATCGACTCTCCCGTCGAACTCGACGGATGAGGGTCAGGCAGATCAGTTCCCAGAAACCGAGAGCCCGACATCGACACATGAGATTTGATTATAGTGGTGAAGGCTTTGTGCAGGGCCATCCACACTTTTTGGAGGGACGAGTACAGGGACCTGGTGCAGCGAATGCCACAAGGTCCCCAAACGACCCTCCACAGGTTTTGAATTCATAGTTGTCCTTCTCCTAGACCAGTTGCCATCCAAGGCTATAGAACCCAGTCTGTCCTGCCATAGTTACTTGGATTGAGGCATCGGAGAGCTGAGTTCGAATTCCAGTCGAATCCATTACATTCACTTACGTACTAACACCCATGGGAAAGGTGTGAAATCTCTTCTCCCTCCAACTATGGGTATATATATATATATATATATATATATATATATATATATATATATATATATATATATATATATATATATCTTATGTACGTATATGGCAGTTACTTATAAAAAATTGATAGATACCTTTATACAGTGGTTCGATAAAATTCTCAGTTACACTTTCAGACAGGGCATTTTATGCTGGGTATACCCAGGAGACTTGCTTAATGTTACATAGGAGTAGCTAATTAACAAAGGGTCCGAATTACGATTGTACGTAAGGAAATGAAAAACAGAGAATGATAAATTTGCGTCTTTATCATATATGCTACTTTGGTATACACCTGTACAAGTCTGAGATTTATGGGTTCATTTCAGAACGTCACCCGTGTGGATAGGTAGTAGGATAATTATTTATTCAGAAACTTTGGGAATAAAAAAAACAGACTCCAGGGTTAAAAATAAATTAATGTCTAATGCAATATCAGTTTCTGTAGTTTGAAATATAACCACGGTAGATGTAGTAGCAATCTCAGAAATTATGTTAGATTTCAATCTGCTGTATTTTCTCATTTCTGACAACGGTAGAAATCCCAGTAGCACATGACCTCTTGACTGCTTCTTCAGATGTCATGCGTGGCTGCCTTCTTTTATTCCATCCCCTCCAGGTACTTTTCATATACTCTATCTATTTGTCTAAGTTTTTATCCCTTTGAATAGGCTCAGAGTTTATGGCAGGGAATTTGGTGTCAGATAAAAATAAAAAATCTCTTTGTGTCAATTTTTTGATTGGCTCAATTATTTTATTTTCCTGCGTTCGTTTCTTTTTCATTTGATTTTTAATAACAGAAGTGGGGCCTCTCTGATATTTGTTATTTTTCAGACACAGATAAGTACTTTCTGTTCCTGCAACCTTCTGGTGTTTTTAACCGGGTTCAGTCGTTTCTTTTTCCTTCTCTTTTTATTTCGGAGTTGAATTCTCGTAATTTGAGTAAATTATAGAAAGAGAAGTTTTTTTTACAGAGGAGACAGAGAGATAGAGAGAGAGAGAGAAAGAAAGAGAGAGAGAGAGAAAAGATAGATAATGGTTTATTTTAATTTGTATTTTTTCTATTTTTTTAAATATTTTCTTTCTAGTAGGACACAATTCTGGTCTTTAGCAGAATATATCTCGCAGACATAGCTTAATGCAACACATTTTTATGTTACTGGAAATATGATCGGCCCTTTTACCCGTTTCAGGTAATATCTGCTTCCAGCTACTATGATCTATTTTACACGAGTCACATCATAAGAAAAAATGAATTTTTACTGCTATATCTAACCAATCTACAATTTCAAGGCTTGACAGAGGCCAAAGCCTTGTAGAGTGTCTTCCAGTTGATGGATTATTTTCCACCTGACAATTCTATGCCAATAGATGAAACGTCGCAAGCAATTATCGCTATTTCCATCGAAAATCCCCTGACGGGCTACATTCCGCAGTCCTACGCTACGATCAGGATCGGTTACTTTATATATCCTTCTTTGAATTTTGTCAAGAAAATCGAAATGAATAGTAGGAATACTAAACCAGATATGCCAGCATTATTCCATGCACGGCCGAATGGTAGACTTGTAAATAGGGAAAGATGGACTTTGACGAAGAAAATTTTCTGGCACGACACAGTAAAAGGCAATTTAATTAAATCTTTTTGTTTATATTTTTATCCCCGTTTTCTGTTAAGTACTCCACATTGTGAGAATATTTCAGAGCATGATATTACAGCATTTTACCATTCTTGACAGATCTCACAGCCGATGAGAGGAGATGGATTCCTATCGTTCCCAAGTTTAATTTCCCGTAAGTTAATGTAACGAATTCGAATTGAAATCGAACTCGCCCCCCACCATTTCCCATTGTTATCTATTAAAACACTCTTCTCATAAAAAGTAAGCAGATATATAAAAAATATATGAAAAAAAAGGCCGGAAAAACTCACATTAGGTATAGTAAATATTGACTGTGATGGAGTGAAATACCGTAAAAAAGACAGATGAAATGTAGTCAGACATGTAAGTACAGAAGGAAACGGAAGTTGATGTGTAATAGAAAAGGAATTGATGAGCGAGGAAAATGATACGTTTCCCAAAACAAAAACATACGTCTTTATAAAGCGTCTAGAGGAGGTTATCCTGTCTGGGAAAATCTGATTGACTCTTAAAATATACCAATGTCAAAACAATTCTCTCAACTTGTGTCTTTTCACTTCATTCTTTGCTTTCTTCTGGCGCCTCTATTCTTGAGTAGCCTTTCCCGACCACCAAACCATGTTTCTGACTTTACTATTGATCAGAAACATATCAGCCAGGTGATTGGTAATTATATAGCATCAGCCGAGACAGGGGCTGATCGATAAGAGATCAAAGTATGGCGTCTAAGTAATCCGTTCAACAAGAGGATAACTGATTGCAGTCAAAATATTACGCGGATTGTGATTTTTAGTTTTTTGCTACTAAATGATATTCATAAAATTATAGTTACTATTTTAATCCTCTTTCAGTTTCCCTTTCTAAGCCTCTTCATCTTTTATTAAAACAGCTACAAACAAGAATAATATAAAAAACTAAAGATGCTTTATAAATTTGTACTTTTGTCTCCATAAAGCAATATATAAATAAAAATTTAATTACACTCTCAGGGTGTCGTGTTCATAAATAAAAAAATAAAAATTAATTATAGGGACAAAATTAATTATAATAAAATAATTATAACAATTAAAATTATCATTTATTCACTCATTCCAAATCAATGACAATCGACACCACTCTTCTCCTCTAAACACAAAAGCACATGATATTCTCAATATCGGCCAAGCGGTTTACACGGACGGGTTGTTAACAAAGGAATCAATGAAATATCATTTCCTTTCCTTTTTTTTCAGGGCGTAATATAATATTTAACTTTTAGCACTCAACAAAAATCTGCGTAAGAAAACTCGGCGTATTTCTTGTATTTTTCGAACAAAATTATCTGGACACTCGTTACATACATCTATAAAAAATCACACGAGAAAAACAGTATATACTTCTTTTATTCTTTACCTTAACCTTACCTTGAATTCTGATTTTTATTTGATCGACATTTGGCCCAAAATACAGTATTTTACACTCTTTCCCCCGAAAACACATAACAACCAGATAATAAATAATGCCCGTTTCCTTGCTTTTCATTTTTGCGATAAATCTTGTAAATAAATGTTAGCGGGTTTATAATTATTTACTCAGTTTTATAAATCTCTATAATATATTCAAGTTGGAAAGATTTTCTTAATCCAACATTATTTTTTTTAATTATAAAGGTTATTTATAGTGCATATACGTGCTGTTATATCTGTTGTTATTTTCTTAATCAGTGAAATTTTTAAAAAAAGACAGGGCTAAATTGAAAATCCCTGCTAAAGGAATTTGTGATTTCCAGATACACCATTTTGTCAACGTTTTTAGTTAAAATGTTCCAATACGAACTTAGTCACGGAAACCAGCCCGACAAAGCAAGGTTGGGGTTACCTTTTTATGGAAACGACATTTCTCCTTGGGACTATTTTATCGCTTCCAATTAAATAACTTCTCTCTTTTAACCACTATAGATAATGACGCTCGACTGATGGAGAGCAACATGCTACGCCTTCTTGGATTCACGTTTTCAACTGCTTTGAAGTGGAGTGATATATCGAATCAATTGCGGCATCTACTGCAATGAAAGTTGGGTCACTGTGTTGTGCAAAGTCCATATTAAATACTGCTTTTGTATTTGGTCTGATGTTCCTTCTGTTAACTTCGAGGTTCTTGACTAAATCACATTAAGAATCTGTAATATAATCGATCCTTAATTGGCACCTCGTCTCCAGTCATTTTCTTGCAAACGAGACGTATCTTCCTGCTGTCTATTCTACATATATTTTCATGTCAACTGCTCTGACGATTCTTATTTATCCTGGGGCCCCGACTGCAGGAATTTAAGTATACCACATGGTAGGCATCTCGGTACTACACATTTATGAATGAAACAGCCACTTCTACTGAAACAGTTTCGGATCTCCGGTACATATAATTTTCAAAAATTTAATTGCAACGCAAATCTCATTCTTCTGTCTTCTTTAATCCCGTTCATCTTCTATGATTTTATCAATCCTCCATATAATCACACTTTTTGCGAACTTTCACTCTCTGTAAACACATTCGTACTTATGCCACACCCACCTTGCCTGGGACGAAATGATTAAAACAATCTCCCGGGAATCCATATCTGCTACCTTCTGTTTCGTACCCGAAAAATAAAAATAAATGTAATTTTTTGAAAATATCTTTTCTCTGACATTATATCTTATAAACTTAATCTAGGAGATGCACATTTTTTTTTTTTTTTAATTTGATATCGCTGCAGCTTCCGACCAAATATGACAATGCACCATTTTCAGCCTTATCTGGCTCTTGTAAAGGTAAAGGATACCATGAGGAGTCAGTTACTTATTTGTACAGGGAGAAGGCCATTTCATCTGTATCTTTAGCAAGGAATCATATATAAAATTCCCATCTGAGGTCAGGTGTGAATTTAGAGCCCAATTGTAATTTAAAGCACGGTTCATTCACCTGGATGAAACGTCTGTTCATCGTGATTGGTGATAGTTCGATATGAATTACATAGCATTTAAGAAAGGGTAGTGTGTTTTGTGATATATAATCGGGTTGACTTAACCTCCCTGTCACTGACATAATGTATATTTATACATTGGAACCCTGATATCTTCTTATTTTATCCAGAAGGATTTATGCTTGGACACATATTGAAGCGTGGTTTTTATGTATTATATACATATACATATATATATATATATATATATATATATATATATATATATATATATATATATATATATATATATATTTATTTATTTACCACTTTGTGTTATGTATTCTATTCTGGGATTTTCGCTTCATGGGTTAGATGATCGTGACTCTCCACAACTTCAAATCTGTTGTATCTCTTAGCAGATTGTTTTTTTCCTATACCCTGTTTTGCCAATTTTAACAATTCCATTATTAAGAAATGGCCACTAAAGAAGTGTCAGTAAAGAACAATTATGTGTCCAACCGGAATTGAGCTTGATATAAAAGTTCTACTTTGAACCATTGTTATGAATTTCACTTTTTAAAATAAAGGGTCAGCATATCTAAGCGGCGAACCCACTAAAAATAAACTTTTTAGGAATGAGAAATAATATAGGATAAGAAACCCATTCAATAATTAATGTTGCTTACGCGTCGTTTATAAAATTGAAGCTAGCATTTATACATTCGTAGAGATGCTAACGAGAAATGAGCTTTCCTTAAATTGATAATTCAGGCAGAGTGGTACGGTTGGGATGAAAATTTGATTTCACTCATGGTGAAAAGGGATGCAAGTTTATATCAAACGCATAATTTTTCATTAGTAGGACACCTCAGATTATCTAATTTCTTATGAATCCATTCATGTCCATAAAGAAGACAATGATAACGAAAAAAATGTGTACCGATTATAAATAACGTTTATACTGTATACATTTACTCTGTTTGTCTATATGTCTAACATGAGATATTTTACATTTCCCATTGTCCTCATCTTTATTGTCATATTCACTACGTTTCGGCCTTTGTACGTTCCGGCCTTCTGCACGTGATATACGTTGAAAGTTCGAGCAGAACCTTTTTTTAATCCACTGGGTTAGACGTTTCTATTTCTACGTGCCATACATTTTTCTGGATATCTCATATTTCAGTAAATTCGTTTTAGTAACATTGATCACCTCTGTTTTGTCCAGTTATTTAACTCACAACTATTTTGCTCAAGTCAATTTTGAATTACTTCAACCAATAACAATGTGGAAAACATTCCGAATAATGTAAATAGTGTAATTTAATATACAGTTATTCATATATGACTGTATATCTCTGGATTACAGTCTATAGAATAATTTATCAGGGAAGTAAACTAACCCTATTTCTATGATAATGTGATCGTAATCAAGTATTGCAAAAATCCAATTAAATTATATAACCTATAAGATATTTTTGATTTTAAGATCTACCATGTACTAAACCATTTTGAATCCTCCAAATGAGTATAATTTCCTGACTTGTATTATTAAAAAAGTTACTTTAAACACAATCAGCATAAATAGACTATAGAATATATAGAATGTATACTGTTTCGCGGAAGATGAGTTATTCCCCTTAATTTTGGTTTCAATTTAAACCGCTAAACGGAGAAAACCTATGTTTCATACTTGCTCTGATTATTGCTTCCACATCTGTCCTGGTATTTCTGCTATATATGTAGAGTTTCTTGATAAAATCCGAAGAATCGGCAAAGATATTGGTTCTGAGTTGGCATTTCAGTTTTAGTCATTTCCTCACCGCCGTAAAGTAGCATCTATGTGTTTAGTTTTAAGTAAGAGTTCTGATCCATCTCTATGGTATAAAAAATTAATGAATTTAAGCAGAGCATTAGATCAATGACAAGGTCTGATCATTGTACGTATGAAATGCATAGATCTAACCGTACGTTCTATTATTACAGTTCTTCCATGGCACTTCTCTTTTGTGGAACGCATTTCCGGTTTCTTGTTTCACAGTCAACTTTGATTTTTCTAAAATCTAAATGCAATGCCAATCGTTATTTTATCTTGCCTTTGTAACAGCTTTAAATGCAAAGATATCCTCATTCTTACCTGTTATTTAATATATAGTGTTGAGTCTTGACTCATTGTTGAATCTCGCCTAATGCATGGAATAATAATGCAACACAAAATGTACTTAGAACAAGAATGTATTATAACAAGAAAGTGTACACAATAAGTACATATAGTATTTCTGTATATTTCTGGGAAGACGTTCCTGGAGAATGTGTTGACTAGTCGCAGTCGATCAGAGTCTCTAGTTGGATCTCGTGATTCCTCTCCCCTCGTCTTCCGGTACCAACCACATTTATACAGTTGGTAGTCACCTATGCAGATTAGGTGGATCCCACCACAACATATAGCTATGATATATTTAATCAGTAAAAATTCTATTTTAGTTATTTGCAAAATGAAGAATACAACCTTCGTTTATCTTGCAATTCATCTTCTTTTATATATTCTATACTTAATAGAGTTCCTTTTTCTCTTCAATCAGTAGTCCCTTGCGGCTTTATTGTTTTGTAGCACTTCTTCGGAAGAAATTAAAAAAAAAATCTGAAACAGCATATAACCTATCAAACAATTTTAAAAAGCAAATGGGTTAGCGTTCAAGGATTGGAGGATTCTCAATAAAAGAGACGTTGATAAGCGATACAAAGACGAGAACATTGTAGAGAGGCGTGATCACCAGCATCCTGAATATGCATATAGGATGAGATCAATTTGATAATCATATCAGAGATAATAAGAATACCGTTATTCTTGTTGGGGTTAGCTAGGTTTTCCGAAGCAAGTATTAGTGTCTGATATTCTGAAATAAGGTTGAGTAACCGAATAATGTTTACGGTCGAATTATTGTAAGTTCATTATTTTAAGATAATAACAATGTTGATGGTACCGATGTGATTCTAGGAACTTAACTGACTAGACATATTTCTGTCGTTATGTGAATATTTTAAATAATTAAGTGGATTACATAATTAAATCTGTCAGATCCGTAGGGAGATGGCATAAAGAAATATGTTACGAAGATATTATGAAGAATATATACTTTGTAAAAGAGCAAAATACTTTTAAAATATGACTAACACACACACGTACATATTTTCAGATTGGTTTAGGAGCATGATAAAAGGGTTTTACTGGCAATTTCGAAAGCAATTAAAATCAGCAAATAAATGACTGTAAAGATTTGTAATTTGCAGTAATAATTAATATTTTTTCTCTGAAAATATAGTCCGCAGTATTTAATTGATGGAAAATGATTTTATGTAGAGAGCGGGTAAGACATGAATAAGTCTTAAGGATCAATGTTTTTTTTTTCTAAAGAGATACTTAGACTCAGCGACAAATACAAATTCTGGGACCAAAAATGCGGAAGGAAAATCTGGGCTTAGGGTTTGTTTTACGGCATATCAGGCTCAATAGCTTATTTAATGTCAACAAAATTTGAAAAAAAGATTTCGTATGAATATGATATGTATATTCTTTGAAATATGTTTCGATGACGTATTTTTGTAAAGAGGTTTTTTTTTTCCAAATTTTACTATACGAATCTATTTTTAGGCTCTCGTGGATTTTGGCCCCAGTTTAAAGGTTAATTATTTGCCCATAGTTGGAATTCTAACAAGTGCTAAAACACAATGTTATTCTGGTACCGGAATAACTGCAATTATGATGAGGTTCTACGCTCCTCAAAACATCCCCATCAGGAGACTTGATACGGCATGTCGTTGATCGTCGTAGCCATAACACAGGCAGACCTGGTTAATTTCGCATTCACTGGACATATGTAAGAAAATCAAGGGACGAGGAATATATCGTGTCATCTATTTGACGCTCTTATGCGAATGCATGGCAGGAAACGGAGTGGAAATAATCGTAAAAATGCAAATATTTTTAATTATGCAATAGACGTAATTTGTACAGACATGGTCGTCCACGTACTGAAACGACGAATCGCATAAGAAGATAGTCAGTTCAATATATGGGCTAGGCTAGTTAGATTATGTTCAGGCACAGTTGAAAGAGGAAGAGCAATAACTTTGCAATATTAAAATGTGTTTAATGAGTTCAGTTACAATTTATTTAAAATAGGCAGTAGCTGGCTATAGTCTAATGGCCTAATATCCGAAGCATAATATCAATATAGTTTCCTCATTTTGCTAATAACGTAAGCGGAACGTATAATGTTTATATATCTCATAGGTTAAATATATATATTTAAAATTTAAATATCAAATAACAGGTGAGAATGAGCTGTTTTCTCTTTAGTGTCACCTAATCTCGGAGTATATCTCTGCATTTAAAGTTTTACGAACATAAAATCTCTGCAAAGTTTCCTAGGGATTTCAGGAAATTGAAAGGTAATAAAAATTAATGTTTGTGGAAATCTAGAATGACATGACGCAACAAATACCGCTGGTCTTGGAGGGATATGGCATAAAACGTTTTGAATTTCTTGGAAGGAGGTGGTATAAAAAACATCAATGGCATTGGAAGGATATACTATAATAAATATTGATGGTGTTGAAGAGACATAGCATAAAATATATTGATGGCTTTGGAGGTTAGTGGCATAAAAATATCATTGATCTTGAAATGAAATATCCATGGTCTTCAAGGGATATGGCATCAAACATATTGGTGCTTTTGGAGGTGGACACATAAAATTATCAACGGATATCGATCGTCTTAAAGGGACACGCGCTAAAACCTATTGATGATATTTGGTTCCAGGTGGTATAAAATATCAATAGTAATGAAAGGTATGATAAATATCGATGGGCTTGAAGGAAAATCGCATAAAACATATCGATGGGCTTAAAGAAACATGGCATAAAATATATATTCGTAGAGGGTGCTGGTATAAAAAATATCACGGTCTTGGAGCATGGTGGAATGAAAATATCAATGGTCTTGAAGGGAAATGTTATAAGAAAATCGATGATCTTGAAGGAACATGGCGTAAAATCTGTTGATAGTCTTAGAGGGCGGTAGTATAAATACATTGATAGTTTTGGAGGGGGTTGCATCTTGAAAGCATATGGTATAATAAATATCGATGCTCTTGAAGAAACATGGGATAAAATATACTGATGGTCTTAAATAGTGGTGGCATAAAATATATTGATGGTCTTACAGGGCGGTGGAATAGGAAGTATCAATGGATTTGAAAGGATATTGCATAAAAAATAGTTGTGGCCTTGAACGGACACCACTAAAACTTAGTAATGAACTTAATCGTTCAAAGACAAATATCTCTATGCCTGAACGAACAGGACATAAAAAAAATATCGATGGCCTTGAAGGGACAGGGCTTAAATATATATTGATGAATTTGGGGGTGGTGGCATAAAAATATCAACGATCTTGAAATGACATGATATGAGAAATATCGATGGTCTTGAGGGGACATGGTATAAACTATTTTGACAGCGGCCTTGGAGGGTGGAGGCATTAAATATATTGTTGTTCTTCAAATAACATGATATCAGACATATAGAGGGTCTTGAAGCAACATGGAATAAAATACATTAATGGTCTTAGAGGTTGGTGGCATAAACTAAATGGTTGGTCTCGGAGGGTAGTGGTATGAAAATATCAATCGTCGTGAATGGATATGGTATAAGAAATATTGATGACCTTGAAGGGATAAGGCATAAAATAGTGATGGTCTTGCTATGTTAGTGGCATAAAAGCGTCGATTATCTTGAAAGGAAATGGAATTAAAACTCTTTACGGCCTTGAAGGGTCATGGCATAAAATATATTGATTAACTTTGATGGTGGTGGCATAAAATATATTAATGATGTTGAAGGGTGATGACATAAACATAGTAAGGTTCTTTAAAGGATATTGAATTAGAAATATTGATGCACTTGAAAGGACAAAGCAGAAAACATATTGATGGACTTGCATGAAAATATTAATGTTCTTTGAAAGGTTATTGTATAAGAAATATCGATACTCTTGAACGGACATAGCTTAAATTTTATTGATTGTCTTGGAGCGTAAAGGTATAAAAATATCAATGGTCTTGAAAAGATATGGTATAAGATATAGTCTTGGCCTTGAAGGGACATTACATAAAATATATCGATTGTCTTGGAACGGGGTGGTTAAGAAATACTCAGGGTCATAAAAGGAAAGTGTATAACAAATACCGATGGTCGTGAAGGGACACAGCATAGAACATGTCGTCGGGCTTGAAAAGGCATAGCATGAATACTGATGATTCGTATTTCATCGCTTATACGTGATAACGTTCAATGTGATAAAACCTATAGAAAATAAAATATGTTTTTATCATTCATAGTCATGATCAAGTCTCATTTATACATGAAATATAATATCATATTAGAAATGAAAGAAATAACATACGAGGAAATGAAGGAAACCATAACTCCGAGACCCACTACAAAAAAGTATAGCAAATTTTCAAATATCATATATATTCTAAAATTCCTTTATCCTAAAATGCTTACGGTCATATACTGTTGAAATACGAGTTCTCATAAAATCAGCAAATTTAATCAACGTCAAAACTGGTTAGTAATTTGATGTTTAACCGCTTGCGATTACCAGGTATTACAAGCTTTGATATTAGGATGGTGTCATGATTAAAGAATTAACCATTTCTTTAACTAGTACACTTAATTCCAGTCGGTTGTATTAAATCAACTTTGCGATTCTGCTATGGATAACGTAGGAATTCAGGTCTTCTCATAGATGTGGACCTGTAACAGTCAATTTTTATTAACTCCATAAAATTCATATATATATATATATATATATATATATATATATATATATATATATATATATATATATATTATGAAAGCGAAATGTTTTGTTGTTATAGTTACATTAAATCAAAAATTTAAAAAGTGGAGACTCTCCTGCATAAGCCTCTTTCTGGCTAAGCTTAATTTTCTTTTGTACTAAGATTATTTTTGTTTTAAATGTCACTTTTGGAATTAATGTAACTGTAACAACAAAAAAACATTTCATTTCATTGTTTGACTTGATAATGTCAGACGAGGAAATTTTTTTTTCAATTGTTATTCTTATACCGATTTGTCTTAGGCACAGAATTATTCTGTGAAGTCTTACAATATTGTCAACGTGGAAAAAGAAAACAACCTGTTAGCATAAAAGGAATTTAACATTAGTCAGAAAGAGGCTTATTCTGGAGGATCTCTCTTTATTAATTTTTGCATTTAATCTCTATCTATAAAAGGCAGGATGTGTGTGTGTAACGAATGCACGGCAGCAATTTCCGACGGATTTGCACCAAAATTTACATGCACATGCTCCAAGTTAGCGGGAAGGCCAAGACCGACGTTGCATTTCCCAATTCCCATCGATAGTGGAAATAATCTATTTGTTCATGCTTCTCCGCCAGTTTTCATATAGATTGCAGCCATTTTCTACTGGCCAGATAGAGAGCCTATAGCTGGCTGCCACGAATAGGCAGGAAGATTCTACTGGCCAGAGTGAGAGCCAACAGCTGACTGACATGAATGTTTACTAGCATGCAAAAAATCGAGATCTGCATGGCACTTTACTCCAATTGGCTAATTCGCTTGCTTAAACTCAACGTTGATTCTGATTCCGCAGAACTGGGTTGTTTGTGAAAAAGTATTTGTTATCAACATTCTTTTTTCATTCGGTTTTTTCAGTTACGAGTCCTTTTTTAAAGCTGATCATTTTGTGTTCATTTTGTTTAGTTCTTTTTTCGTAACAGATTTAATGTTTAGAATAGAGCTTAGAAAAAATTCGAAGTGTGAGATAGGCAAGAAGTAAGACATGTAGCAACATCAGTACGGCAAAGGGCACTCGTTTAAAGGCAAGGAAGGGCAAAAATATTTTAAGTCAAGTGATAGCGATTGCTGTATGAGTCTTGTTTTTGAATCAAGCTCGGGCAACGCCGGGCCATGCTGCTAGTGTAACTATAAAAACAAAATATTTTGCTCTCATTGTTTGACTTAAGAAATTTAGAAGATGAAACGGGTCGGCAAAAACCAACATTTTTACAATTGTCATTCTTACACACACACACACACACACACACACACACACACACACACACACACACACACACATGAGAATTATTATCTCTATGGATTTTTTATCGTATATTTCTCATATCTGAATCATTAGTTTAATGTAATCGGTAAGTTCATAATTATTTTTAATTATTATTTCATATTCTTTTCCGTTCACTTTCGAATTTTGTTACACGCGTTTTAAAGGATTGTTATTTGTATATGTAAGCAACCTTTTTCTATATATTCCGTCTTGGAAGTAATTTCATATAACTCAATATGACGTTATTTGAAAGGTCAAACTGAATTTTGATGTTTATCGTTTTTAAACATACTTCTATATACGGCCACATGTATAAAGTTGGCAGCTTCTCTTTTATTACAACAGGGGATGTAACTTAGAGACTTTCCTTGGACTGAATCCTATACATAAGTTTGGAGATATCTAATAAATTTTGTCTAACGTAATTTTGTTTATTTGGCGTTTGTTGAAGTATATGTACATGATTGACACTAAACTTTGTCAAATGACGCAACAACTTTACTGGAGAGGCAGATGCGTGACTCATGTAAGAATTCAATTATGTCTTTTTTTTAATGTTATCGTTCTGGAGATAATTACCCAAAGGTTATAAGATTTAATAAATAATATGGCAGTGGTGGATTACCCACGATTTTCCTGTCACAAAAATCATGAAAAAAATGCCATGGATACAAAGAGCAAAGATTAGAGTTATACACACGCAAGCTATAATGTTAGATGATAACACAATCTGCTCATCGCTTTTTCGCCCATATATAACACAGCACACCACGTTCAGTTACTTTTCAGAAATACCTCATGTCTGTGTGTGAATATATATATATATATATATATATATATATATATATATATATATATATATATATATATATATATATATATATATATATATATATATATATGTTATTTTATTTTAAAATATTAATAAAATATGGGTTGTCTGGTATCGGTAAAATTACCAATTTTCATATTTATTTCTTATGTCTGTCATTATCATTAATAGTAAATTTGGAATGTTGCTACTTTCGTTTTTCAAGGACTTTTCTTTGTATAATTTTTTTTTAATTCTGTCGTTTACCACGTTTGATGTAACCTATTAACACTCACTCAAGATGGCATTATATATATATATATATATATATATATATATATATATATATATATATATATATATATATATATATATATATATATTGCGGTACACGAAAAATGTGTAAATATACACATATATATGCAGGCATATTGGAGAAAGCAAGGGACTACTCACACAAACCCCACAAAACTTAGGAAGTACGTGTGTATGTATGTACGTATATATCTGTATGTTTGTGTTTGTGTATACTAGTTTCATGTCACTTAGGAAGTATATGTGTGTACGTCTGTGTGTATGTATGTATATGTATGTACATATTCCTTGTGGTGGGACGGTGTGTGTGTATGTATATGTATGTATCTGTGTATATGTACAAAGGTGTTTACTAATTCCTCGTAGTGAGACAGTGTATGTATTCCGGGGGAATATGCACACGCAATATGGAAAATAAAACAACCTGCTGACAGAAACACACGTAAATGGAAATAGAACAAAGAACACATTGGGGTCATTAAAACATTAAAAGATAAGATACCGACAACTAATTCACCATTTCTCAAACCAACCTTAATTGTTTTATGACCCTTCGGGCAGAAATCTTCACTGTCATTTCAAGAATGACATTCGGATTACTAACACAAAATAGAGAATGTCTCGTATCGAGAATATTTAACATTAAAAAACATAATGTAAAAAATTAATTATTTTAAATAATATGTGGAAATATCCGCCCTTTACCTGAAGACGGTCGGTAGACCAGACACACGTGTAATAAAATTATGAAAAATGAACCATAATATTTTTTTTAAAAATCCACATTACAACCAAAAACGTTTGCGGTACCTCTCTTTATATATATATATATATATATATATATATATATATATATATATATATATATATATATATATATATATATATATATGTGTGTGTGTGTGTGTGTGTGTGTATGTATATATGTATGTATATATATATATAGAGAGAGAAAGAGACAGATAAATGTGTGTGTGTGTGTGGGGGGGTCTATCCATGTGTGAAAGAAAATTACTAACAAATTGTCCATTAAGGTCAACAGACAAGATACTCCAGTTAAGGTTTTTCAAAATGTTCTTCTCTTCGTAAAAGTTGTATCTGTCGTGGGAATAAATTATGTAAAATATTTTCAAACTTACTCTTAGAATATGCAACTATAGTACCTTCATCTACATGTAAAAATTTATAATATTATTGGATTCATTGATAATGAAAAGTTAAATCTAATATTTGAATTTTGGAAAACATTACCATTATTGTAGATAGAAATGTAAAAAAAAAATGATTATATTTTATTTAAAATAAAAAAAAAACATCCTTGGTGAGGGCTAAATGAATAACTGCAAGATCCTGAATATATGTAGTGTTTCGAAAATTCGGAATCATTTTAGGTTCAGAAAAAAAAAATTCACACACACACACACACACACACACAGGTCCTTCCTCACAAATTAATTGGAAGGTGGTCTGAAATATCAAATATATAAAAACAGATAAATAAATACTATCACAAAAAAAACATCAATTTTTTTCTTTTAATTTGCAACTTTTCAGTTGTTTTATCCATATTATATATATATATATATATATATATATATATATATATATATATATATATATGAATGTATGTATGTATGTATGTATTTTATGTCACTAACACACTTACTGTTATCGGACTCAGAATATATTTATTGTCAATTTTAACTTGTTCCCTTATGTAATTTGTTTGTTTGCAATTTCACTGTGGAAAATTGGAATTACCTGCGTCGCTACACCTGCGCATTGCGATCACTGATATTTTACATGTATGAATTGTTTATTTTTATTTTATTTCCTTCAGAAACGAAAATCGATGAATTCAGTCGTACGTTTAAGGTTAATTATCCTATAATATTACAAAAGATCCTTTCGCACGTATACTTGCAAATGTATAAACAATTATAAATATATATAATTTTATATACACCTCTTTAACAATCATGGCTGTAATTACATATCTTCTCCCCATGTGTAACGATATTTCATACTCATCTACCACTTATGAATAGTTCGGGGCAATGAAGTGTATATTCGATGTAAATTTTTAAGTTATCAGATGTGACATTACTGCTTGTTTTTAGAATGTAACAATTCGTGAAATAATCGACAATAGGATCAGACATTCACATTATGAAAACGAAATCATTCTTCTTGTCTAGTGCTTTTTGTTTCTTTATTTGTTATTTTTTGTCTTATTTTCATGGCAAAATATGCCGTTACCCTGATCTGTCAGTCATTTTATATTCCACATCTGAGTGTTCCTGTTTTCTCAAAGTTTCGATCACTCTTATTTATCGATACTATTTGATTAAGGCAAAAACAAGGAGATTATGATCATAAAATATTTTGGAATCAATTTGGAAAATTCCAATGTGCTCTGGGAGAATTCAAATGAGTCTACACGGCTGTAGCTTCGAAGACACCAGATTCCTTATCAGTGTGCAGATTCTTCCATTCAACCGTCAGTGGCTTAAAAGTAAACCTTCGAACAGATTGTTAACAACAAATTACTATCGGGGTAATTTACAGAAATAAGCAGTTTTTTTTTATTCGAGGGTGGTAACATGCTGCTTAAGACAATCGAAACCGAGATGAGGTGTAGATATCTGGGGAGATGAACGGTCAAATACGCGTCTTCTCACGTCCTACACGGTGCGCCTTCTTCATATCTCTGACATTTGACGGGCACTGGTCACTCTCTTATAGAGAACATTGTTCTTTGTCTAACCATCTTCGTCTAAAAATGTACTTCACTGGTATTCAGTGACCTTCTCTTCCCAAGCCGCTTTCATATTATGAATTCCACATGACAGAGCTAATAAGCATCGTGGATATAAATCCATTTTTGTGAAAGGTCTGCATTTTCCATTTAATATGATATCAGCTGACATTGTATTACTACCAGAATCATTTGAATTTGGCGAAATAAATACAGTCCTAAGTAGGCTTATTTGTTGTTGGTAATATTAAATGAATGGTTATTTTCCGGTGGAATGTGTTATTTGTCCGACATATTCCAAAGGTGGAACGTCAAAAATGAAAACCCATTGTCAAAAACACCAATATATAGTTAAAAGACTACTAAATAAATATTTCCTTGAAATATCAAACATTTTGCGATCAGGAAGCAGCCCAGAATATTTACTCAGTAATACAGCTCATTATTAACATTAATGAAGTTGGTCCTTATCAAATCCCTTCGGTACTGTTACACGGATTTTCCCAGATTCGCAAACACACATCCTCGGAAAAAAATAAGATGGCGATATGATAATTTCATCTGACATCAAACATCAAAAAAGAAAAGGAAAGAGATAAAAATATAGAAGATGAGGAAAATTATAATACATTCAAAGGACAGTCACGTTAATCAACTAATTGAAAGCTTTGGACACATACGACGCAAGGTTTCATCAAATTATGACACTTTAATAATCTTTTTTTTTCTTTTTAAATTGATTTATTTCTTAAATAGCATAAGAAGGAGAAGGAGGAGGGGGTAAGAAGAAGAAGAGGGAATAGAGTAAAACGAGGAAAGTGGAGGAGGGGATCTGGGGAAGAAGAAAATAATTCGGTCGGGGAAATTTAGAAGGAGAATATGCAGATGGGAAGGTCGGAGTAGGAGGAGAAGAAGAAGAAGAATAAGAAGAAGAAGAAGAAGAAGAAGAAATGGAAAGATGGGTAATGAAGGGAGGAAAATAAAAAGGAAGCATAAAGTGGGGAGGTGGCGATGAGATGAACAATTTTTATCAAGGTACTGTAGACTTTAATTCAGTGAAAGTGTAATTGAATCTTCATTAGTCTGGTCGATATTTCCATACTGTCTACTTCTTCTACGCATATGCTACGCATCTCTGTCGAATTACATGTCCGAAAGTGAAGAAGAAATTATTTTAATAAATGTTTATAATTCTCAGTGTTATGCGATAGTCCGGCAACGGTAAAATGCTACTCGAATCTAATTCAGGCTTATCCTATTCATGTTCTAAGAATGAACATTTCTAAGCCAAACACTCTTTGATAACAGCAAATTTTCTACTTGGACAGATACTATTCAACTAATATCATGCACACACACAGAGCCACACACACAGCCAGAAGGACACACACACACACACACACACACACATACATGCATATAAATAAATAAATAAATAATATATATATATATATATATATATATATATATATATATATATATATATATATATGTGTGTGTGACTGGCCGCATACACAATTCCGGAAAATCCTCGGCGGAAACACAATTATACTTAAACATGAAAACAATAAACAAAAACTAAAAATTCTTGAAGCGAAATACATAAAACAGTTGAAACCTAACCTGAACAAAATAAACTATGAAATCTCCACAAATATCCTTAAATGCCTATAATTAGTAACAGAAGCCATTGGTTCATACCAACGGCTTTCCGTACTCAATACTCATCGGATTCACTCTCTCGTGGTCATGCGTTTTATATGCACGTGTGGTCAGCGTTTTATATGCACGTGTTTATCGTTGCTTGGAAATCATCCATGTAAACAAATAATACTATCATCAATTTCTTGTTCGTGTATTGCATAAATATATTGTGTAATTGTCATCTTTGATAATGGCTTATGTAAGCCGAAAGCTTAGATTGGATTAAATAAAAAAAAAGTATGTATCAATATTGTGATTTTCTTTCATTATTTAATGATAATGTTATTAAGATTATCAGACTATATGAAAAAAACTTACATAAAATATATAGACAACATTTATCTATATTATTTAATGAAACATGTATTAATATATATATATATATATATATATATATATAGTTATTGTATACCTGCATTTGAGTAGACGCTCGGATTATATTAAATAGTATTATTTTTCTTCTGCATGTCCGAGAACACCTATGAAAAAAAATGCGCCCTCTTGCAGGCATCGAGCGTGCGTACTGCATTACCGGCAGAAGAAAACAACTTTCGTTTAATTCGACGAGCTTTAGGCAATTGGCTACGAAGACCTTCACAATCAGGAAAGGATCTATTTGTTTTTGAACCACATTTCACCGTTCAAATTCCACGATAGAACATAACTGCCGAGTTTCGAATTTACGGCTATTTGATTGTAGTTCGGTGAGGTCAACTTTTGAAATGATTTCAGCTCCATGTAGTTGGCTGGTTAAATCTTGTTTCTCAGAAATTGGATACCTATCAGGATCGGTATTCGCGTTCAGTTTACGGTAATCAGCACAGCGTCTCCATGAGCATGATTTTTCTTTTGATACCATGTGTTGTGGGGAAAATCACTCGCTTTTCGAAGAGCGAATTACCCCTGGTTTAGCTATATGCTCGAATTCATGTTTAGCAATCTTGACTTCATCAGAATCAAGTCGACAATGCCGTAAGTATACAGGTGGCCCAGTTGTATCAATATAGTGTGTAGTGTCATGTTTTTGCACAGGCTTTTTTGAATTTTCATTCGGTTATATCTTGATAATTGAACAATATTCCGAAAATTAAAATATTTCCTTCTGCCGCTACAAATTTGGGATTAATAAATGTTGCGTACGTTAAGCAGCCAATAGATTTGACGTCTGACTTTGAGACAGTCAACTGTTATCTTTTAATATCGATTAACATACTATAATGGTGCCAAAACCCGCACCCAAAATTTGGGTAATGAAAGTCCATTGGAAATTCCATCGTAGCGACAAATTAAGTGTCATGAATCTTTGTCCATATGTATTGGTATACGAACCATTTAAACGTCGTAATGTGAGTTTTCCCGGGTCCATTAATTTGTCTGACTTGAAAGATGGGATTAGCGATATTTGTGCTCCAATATCGATCAGGTATATTGTTTCTGAATTTCTGCCGATTATGTGGAAGAGTGGTCTTGAGCTTGAAAGGCTAACGTGACCTGCCGACGAAGATTGTTGTCTTATTCGTTTCCCTTGTACTTGTAATTGCAATGAGACGTGTAATTTTTACTCCTGTCACCAGATCTGTTGTGATAGTAGCACATATTGCTTGCTTCTCGAAAACATTCGATTCATTTGTCATTTTAATTGTTGGATATTTTATATACAATTTTCATATTTCCAATATTCAACAATTTATTTTCCATGAACTTGTAACTAGGTTAACTTGGGTCACGACTTCCATCAATTTATCAGCCGCATCTCACAGCCTATTCATGGGCACATTGTCTCCCATTTGGCGTTTAGGATCTATGAAGCATATGTAGCAGCTTTCCTATAAATATGTGTTGCAAAACAGTATCATCAAAAATATTGTCGGACAAGATCTGTAAACGACGAAGTTGAAATGGTTTTCGCTTCCAATAACTGTTGCAAGCTTCTTCTCTCAGATAGTGAAGTTCGGAGTATTAACATCTCTTTTAATTTGTCCGGGGTGGTTTGTGGTGGATTAAAAAGGAGATACCGTAGAAACATGGCTTTTTCTTGCGGTTATAAAAAAGAAAATGCGCACTAGAATCTTTCTTTCTGTGATGATATATTTGCAATCAGAAAAACGCCTTTCAACGGATAAAAAAAGACCAGTTCATGGTCATTGACATAAAAGACAGGTAGGTTTTCAAATTCAGCGGCTAATTCGTGGTTCCGCCATTTCTTGTTGTATGTATTTGTTTTAGTATTGTAAAATTAAATACGCATGCATATCACGTGTCAAATGGTTGTAGCAGATAAAAATAGATTTCAACGCTTAATGATACAGGACATTATATTGAAAAAGGTATTCTGGGGAAAATTTGCAATGAAAAACAATATAAAACACGAAAAGAATATTAATAATAGAGCACTGACGCTGCTCTTTTCATAAAAAAATAAATATCTGTCTTTCCTTATTATTTATTTGTTTAATTTTTGATTTATGCATGATATATTAGTATTTGCCTCAAATACTGCTTTCACTAAAAATTGAATAATTTAGTAGGATGTGCCTTATCTGTTTGAATAGTAATAATTTTGTCAAATATGGCGCTGAGGAGAAGAAGATATGTGTACAATGAGATGGGTCATTTCATCGATCACTAGCATCATTATTTCCGTTATTTCACGACTTTCTAAGGCGTTTTGTGAAAGATAAAAATATACAAGATAACCAAAAAAGTTCTGTCCGTTTTTAAAGGAAAAAAAGAAAACGCTTCACATTATGTGTAACTTATATTTAGTCTTCGAAGTAATCACCATCGGCATACAGCACCTTCTGCCAACGTGTCTCCAGCTGTTCAATGCCTTTGCGGTAGAACTCCGGTGGGGTGACGCAAAGAAGTCTGTGAGGGCTTTGCACAAGTCTGCTTCATTGGTGAAGGATTTTCCACGAAGATGATTATCCAAGGATTGGAAGATGTGGTAATCGGATGGCGCAACGTCAGGTGAATAAGGTGGATGGAACAAAGTCTCCTACCCAAGTTGCTGTATGGTATCCCTGACCACTCGCGCGACATGCGGCCTGGCGTTGTCATGGAGGAAAAGCACACCTTTCCGATTCACCAGTTTTGGCTCCTTCTGGTACAATGCCTGTTGCACACGTTTCAATTGCTGCGAGTATAGGTCTCCAGTGACCATTTGGCCCGTTGGTAGCAGTTCATAATGAACCACTTGACGTCCTGTCCACCAAACACAAAGCATAATCTTGCGTGGGTGGATAGGCGGTCTTGCACTGTGAGGGACAGCATCCTGAGGAGACAACCAATGTCTGGAACGCTTGTGAGTTTCGTACAGAACCCACTTTTCATCACTGGTAAGCAGTCGATTGAATAATGATGCGGTGCGGTGGCGAGAAAGCAGCGATACGCAGGCTACCACTCGTTGTCCCTTGTGGACCTCCAACACCGTTTGCGGAACCCACTTGCTCAGTTTGTACGTCTTACCTTTCCAGCATTTTTATCCACCATTCAACCGTTATCACACAGACGAAACATTGGTAGCCTCTCACCACTCTATCGCTATTACTCTACTGGATATCCAGACAAGTTGTTTAGGTCTACAACATCAGATCTTCCATCTAGGACGCACAAAGACAGGTTCAGAGAAGCAAACAATTATCATTCTTCTTCCTTTGTACACATTCTATTCTGCGAGATATTTCTACAGTACTTTTCATTTATGGGGAAAAAAACCAAGACGATGATTACCTGACCACTTGTCAATTCAGTATCAGAATCAAGC
Source organism: Acanthosepion esculentum (assembly GCA_964036315.1). Taxonomy (NCBI): domain Eukaryota; kingdom Metazoa; phylum Mollusca; class Cephalopoda; order Sepiida; family Sepiidae; genus Acanthosepion; species Acanthosepion esculentum. The sequence goes on from OZ038491.1 coordinate 101,377,015, forward strand.
GATATGAGTACTACTTATACTCATAATATGCGCTCTATAAATCCCCTCTTCAAATAAACGGTCAAGCATTTTCTATCCTATGTATGTTCATAATAGTTTCTTAATTCCTCTCTTCGAGTCTACGGTCAAACTTTATCCAACCTGCATATAATATACACTTCTACATGACATCTTCATGTCTAGAGTCAAACGTTATCTAAACTACATACAGTATGCAATTCTACTTTTCCGCATCAAGTCTAGGGTCAACCGTTATGTAACTTACATATAATATATATTTCTACTTACCCTCTTCAAGTCTAGCGTTAAACCTTATCCAACCTACATACAATATGCACTTATACTTGCCCTCTTCAAAACTAGAATCTACCGTTATCTAACCTACATATAATATACATTTCTACTTGCCCTCTTCAAGTCTACGGTAAACCATTATCTAACCTACATAGAATATGCACTTCTACTTGCCCTCTTCAAGTCTAAGTCAAACTTTATGTATCCAACATATATTGTGCACTTCGACTTGCATTCTTCAATTCTAGGTCAACCTTTATCTATCCTACAAACAATATGCACTTCTACTTGCCCTCTTCAAGTCTAGGATCAACCGTTAACTAACCTACATATAATATGCACTTCTAATTGTCCTTTTCACGTCTACGGCCAACCGTTATCTAACCCACATTTAATAAGCATTTCTACTTACCCTCTTCAAGTCTACAGTCAATCGTTATCTAAACTACATAAATATGCAGTTCTACTTGCCATCTTCAAGTCTAGGTCAACCTTTATCTAAGCTACATAAATATGCACTTCTACTTGCCCTCTTCAAGTCTAGGGTCAACCGTTATATATCCTACATATAATATGCACATCTACTTGTCCCCTTCAAGTCTAGGCTCAGCTGTTATCTAACCTACATACAATATGAATTTCTAATTGTCCTCTTCAGTGTACGTTCAAACGTTATCTAACCTACATATAATATGCATTTCTACTTGCCCTCTCCAAATCTATTTCAACCTTTATCTAACCTATATATTATTTTTTTTTTCTGGGGGGTGGTAATGTAAGTGGTGGGATTTAGTTATTGAATTAGTATCTAATTAAATGTAAAGCATTGGAGTGAACCTTGCAAGAACGAGTCCAGCTTACCTCGTTACGAATTCCAGGGAAAGAGCGCAAATCAAAACGGGGTGAAGCGAAAGACAAGACTATTTATGAGGGGAGAGGGGAAAGTCTTTATTTCATTGGCTGATGTTGACTGACGTATGTCAATAAGAACGGTCGGAATCCGAGACATATCTTGATTTATCTTTTTTTTGCAATGTCGAAGTGCGTAGCAAAACGCTATCAAGGAGGCGGCCTGAATCTTGTGGAATTAGGTCGGGGTTGCTGTTGGAGCCGATATGATGCAAAACTCGAAATCAGCAATGAAGACAGTGCATCACTGAAGACCTTCCTTGTTGCATCTGAAATGTATTACTCTACTGTACTTCTACTTACCCTCTTCAAGTCTAGGTTCAGCGTTATCTATGCTACATAAAATATGCACTTCTACATGCCCCCTTCATGTCTAAGTCAACCTTTATCTATCCTACATAAAATAAGCGCTTCTATTTCCCCTATTCAATTATTGGGTCAATCGTTATTGATCCTATGTATTTTCGTAGTAGTAACTTCTTTATTCTCTTCTACAAGCCTAGGGTCAACCATTATGTATCATATATATATCCATAATATATACTTCTCCCGTCCCTTCCATTACAAGAATATTATACTGTAAATCTATACTTTTATTGCTTCTTTGGACTTGTCTTGAATCGACTAACTTTAGAAAATATAAAGGAGAGTGATATGCCATTTGAAATTCCTGAAAATTCGATTAATAATCAATACATCCTTGGCATTAGATTTAATAGATTTTAATGTCCCTATTTACTGAGAATAAATGTGAACTAGTGGATATTATTGAGGAAAAAAGAATAATAAAAAGAACATGTTTTAGGAACACAGAACATGGGAACTTAAATTACATTCAGTTGTTTTTTAAACATCTTTATTATCCGGTAAACAATTCACGGTAAGAGACGTGCACAGGCGAGAAGTGTGAGAAAACAAACGTAAGGTTATATCTAGCTATTTCAACAGGAAGACAATGAGACATAATAGCCAATCTATTAATAAGCTTAAATGCATACGGTTTAGATATATAGGGCAAAGCTCATGCGAACAATTGTCATAAAAATATTTAGAAACAAGACAAAGAAATACCAACGCCAAGGCAGGTCCGGACCGATAAAATTACAGACACTACTTCTGATTTTATATTTGTATCACTGGATCAGCAGAAGAGATATGAATTAAAAATAAGTGCATTAATTGATTAGAAAAATTAAATATATGAAATAAATATACCGTGTGTAACAGAAAAATTGCCAAAATCGTGTAATTGCTATATAATCCAATTTGTAGATTAGGCTTTGAACAATTGTACCTTAGAAATGATTAAAGATATCCTACTTTTATTGCCCGGTATATTCTCTGGTATTATTAAAATATTGAACTCTACTTTGTACATAAGAATATATTTAGCTGTCACTGGAAATGATGATCTCTCTTGCTGTTGTGCCCTCCTGATCCTGTTTTCTTCTCTACTCTTCCCACTTTATAAAACTTATATACCGTTCTATTGACGGGTTTTGTATGGACATTGAAGATGTATGCCAGATTATGAATGTTGGTACCATTACTGAAGGCCTGAATGATCTTTTTCCTTTCACCATTGCTCAGATGGGTAGACACAGTTGTGCTGACACAAAACGATTTTAAACTACTCTCCTACTAGCTGAATAACTAAAATGTATTTCTTTAGGGATTCTTGTGAGAAGAGTTGTCAAGATGGCAAAACGTCTATTCTGAAAGCCTGGAATATACTCAATTAGTTTTGCGTTTTTATAGATATCTAACATTTTGTGGGATAGACAATTATCCCATTTTGTTACACGAGTTGGACACTTTCTCTTTTTACACCCGGTATATGGATATAAATTATATTATTTATCTATATTTTTGAGCCGAGTTATTGTAAATATTTTCACTATATACATTGTTCGGAATGTTGTCCTCGTCTTTATTGTCATATTCATGAGGTAGCACGTTATATATGTTTGGAATTTCGTCCATTCGTGTTCATTGGTCTAGTTCCACGTGCCATGCATTTTTGATGGATATCCCAGTTTCAATTAATTCCTTTTAGTAACTCAACTCTCCAAGTTTTTGGTAACATCTGATGTGGCCGTGTATTGAACTCACAGCACTTTGAGTCCTGCCACTGGCTTACTTTATTCAACGAATCTATCCACTGTGCCATGTACCCTTGGAAACTTATATCACCTGACAAAGGCTGGTACAACAGCTGAAACGTCCTGAATATTGCAATAAATATCAGGACAACATACCGAACAATGTAAAGGTGTTAATAAATTATATTAGTAAGTAAAGATAAATGTATATAATATAAAATATTTATAATATCAATATGCGTAAATACAAGGTAACCAAAAAAGTTCTGTCCGTTTTTTGATTAGTCATTGAATTAAGTTGAAATATATACGAAATGCGTGTAGCAATTGTTTTCAAATTCGGACAGCCGGAAGTGGGAACATCAGACGTGATGAAAACACACGCATCGTGCCCGGCCATCAAGTATAAGCCGGACAGCTGTGAGAAGAATGGAAGTATCTAGAGATCACGTTCGGGGCTGTTTCCTTTACGAATTCAAAGTGGACTTCTCAGCAGCTGCATCAAGTCGCGGACATATGTCAAACGTTTGGGGATAGTTCTGTGGATGAAGGTACTGCAAGGTGTTGGTTTCGAAAATTCAAGTCGGGTGATTTGTCTCTCCATGATGAGCCTTGCAGTGGACGACCACATGTTTTGATTGACGGGGTCCTGAAGGCGGCCATTGAAGAGGACAGTAGTCTAACTTGTGGCGAACTTGCAAGACAGTTCAACGTTTCCGATGAAACAGTTAGACTTCACCTGCACCGCCTAGGTAAGACGTACAAACTAAATAGTGGGTTCCGCAAACACTGTTGGATGCCCACAAGGGACAACGAGTAGCAGCCTTCCACTCACTGGATAATCATCTTCGTGGGAAATCCT
>OZ038491.1:101386181-101483681 GCA_964036315.1 Acanthosepion esculentum
ATTTTGCGGCTTTAATTCGCTTGTTGCAAACGTTTCAGGGAAATTTTAGAAGCGACTTTTAGATTTATGCGGGAAAATATTACTCGCGGTACGAAATGCACGTTGCTTTCGATGTAACAACGTCGCCTAGATTATATTGAAGTATTACGAAAATTGACTAAAGGTCATTACACCCGTACTCAAATAGGTTGTTGGCAAATAAAGATCGGTGGGGGAGGTTCAAATACAAAATTAGAAATCCGGGGTCAAAAAAGGAAATAAATCTTTCTCGCAAATTCAAAGTCAAAAATACCAATCCCGTAAAAAAATGTGTTGAAACATTTACTACTTGAAATATAGACTCAGTAATTTTTTCATCGAATAAAAGTTAATTGGTCGAGAGTGATAGTCAAGTAGATGGATTACTACATTCCGAGGCTTTTACTAAAGTAGTCCCTATCCTGATTTGTATATACAACAAAAAGCACAGAAAACATGGGCGCATTTTACGGAACAACATGGTTTTATCCTTCGTTGCCACAAATGTATTTTAAATATGACTTGTCCAATGTGGGGAGTTTTATACTTTTTCTGTGTTAACAGTTCACCACTTCGCATTGGAGTTTCTTCTTTTTTTTTTGAATAAGTCAGGTGTAAATGAAGTCTCCCAATTTAAGTTAGAAGATTACCATCTTCTTACCATATACATCTTTCCGTGAGCCATGTTATATATAAGTATATAACACACATCCATAGCCCTCTTTCTAATTCCTGTTTAGATTGTGGTCGGCAACATACATTATTCTGTGAATCCAACTACAGCTAAAAAAATAAAAATTCTATATCGCCTTCACATCAAAAGACGACAAATCACTCCATTGGTTTTAGTGCATAATTCTTTAATGTCGTTGAAGATTAAGGCCAAATTCTCCAAGCTATTCAATAGGTAATTACATATTAATTACATTTGAACCCACGTCCATTTCAAACTTAGTCTCTTGATATCCCTCTACACTGGATTCGACATTCTACAGTTTTTCCTTGCAACGATTAGTAATGGTGAAATTTATTCCAGACATCGCGCGTAATAAATGGACATCCGATTTATACTTTAATGTAATGTTTGGTTATTAGAAATTTAAAAAGATATGCATAGTAATCTTATAACTGATTGCGATAAATTGTATATCAAAACATATTCGACTTACCTAACAATATTAAGAGCTGAATTAATTCTGGCGTGTAATGACTGGACGGAATGACATGAAGGAGAATCTTCTTCTGTCAAAAAATAGCAATTTTTCTTTATTTCGATAAAATTCATATCCGAATATAAAACGCCAATTTGCGCCGTGTTTAATCTACGAACTTGTCAGAGAACTCGAGTCACACTTACTGACATTTATATAAATTATAAAATAGGATGAATAGTACGTCATGAATTATTTGCAAATTTAACAATTATTGCTCTTAAAGAGCTGTTGAAAACGATGAGAAATCTGAATTAAGAAAAATTATGAAAACTTCAAGTAGGAAATACGCTTCACACACAACATATAGAAAAATAGATGTGTATGTAATTTTTAAATATCTAACGTCTACAATTAAATGTTGTTTTACATGCAACGTTCTCAACCAACTTTGTAAATTTTAGAGAATAATTTCTTCCTACCAATTCAGGGTATATTGAATTACCAGCAGTTGACAGTGCTGGTAATTAAAAACAATACACAATGCTAACCATTCTTTGAATTATTAATGCGATTTAAAATGTGTTGCTTCTTTAATAATTCATCAATTACATTTATTGAAATATGACTTCACAAAATTAAAACGATCTGTTAAATAATTTATAACTGTGCAATCCTATTTTGAATTATATAATAATAAAATTTTGAAAAACTTAGAGCCGGTTTTCTAACAACCTAATATAAAACCTATTGACCTGTGGGACTACCACGCTGGGAAATAGATTTTGATTGACACCAATATCAGCAGTATAAAAGCAAAATACATAAAACACATTCCTTCTAAATTTGCTTTCTCACTGCGGTAAATAAAAGCTCTCTAGTCTGGTAGAGAGCAGTCGGCAAGGCGACTACTTAATTTCAACAAAAAGAAACATCATATGTATATTTAAAAAATACGTTCATATTACAAATAAAAGGCGACTGATATTCTAGAATAGTAATTAAATACGATCCATTCGTGATGTGTGTAGTGTAGATTCAGCATGGATATATTTAATGTTTCTTCGAGAATTAAAAAAATAATGATGCATGTTAATGCCAAATTCTGATTACAGTTGAAGTGTTTTCAGCACGAAATAAGCGATCGAAAATCGTATGAAAACGTCCAGAGAGTTCTTATTTGTCCTTTAGCAGTAAGACAGATTTAAAAGGTGCAAAGTGTGACATTCCTTACCTCGTATTATTATCTATTTCTATGTACAGACACTATATGTACGCTGATATACAGCAATGTCTTTGGGCGGAGAGACTAGTTGGAATAGAGGCAGTATAGGTATAAAAATTATTTCTCTCTCTCTCTCTCTCTCTCTCTCACTCTTTCTCTCTCTCTATATGTATATCTATGTTTATAAATATATGTATATATATATATATATGTATATATATATATATATATATATATGTATATATATATGTATATATATATGTATATATATATATATAATTAATAGATTTAAAATATGGTTTTACCGCTACACAGTGATAACCATGTTTCAGAAATGGAAGCTAAAGCCCCTGAATTTAATTTAGCTTCCATTTCTGAAACATGGTTATCACTGTGTAGCGGTAAAACCATATTTTAAATCTATTAATTTATAATATTAATGCTCTGTAAATTTAAATTTACATAGAGCACTATTGTGTAAAAATAAAAATATCTATAAGAACACCGGATTTTATATCTTACTGTTCTTTCCTTTTTATTTATATGTACATATATATATATATATATATATATATATATATATATATATATATATATATATATATATATAAATATATATATTTATATGTGTATGTGTGTGTGTATTTGTATGTCTCGCACATTTCCCTCGCACACAGCGGCATACAGACACGCACGCACACACACACACACACACACATATATATTTATATATATATAATGTGTGTATGTGTGTATGTGTGCGGATGTGTGTGTCTGTTTGTGTAATAAGAAGAAGACAGAGACACAAATTATCCATTTCATTTATAATTTTTATTGATGGAACACCAAAATGTTCATCTCATCAGAATGAAAATCTGGTCCGCGAATAGAGGAATGACACCGGATGGGCACTTTAGCTTGGTAGTGGGGAGGGTTTTTGAGAAAAACTTGTTGGTTAAATATAGTCCACATTCGGATTCAGGAATTCCTGACATTCATTTATGTTCTAATACCCTTCGGAAAGGTCTTAATCCTCCTCTTCTCCATCCAGCTATGTGTAAATAACAGGGTAGACTTAGTTCTATAGCCTTCGATGAGAAACTGGTCTACAAGAAGGACAAATCTGAAAACAAAACCTGCGGAGGGTCGTTTGGGGACACAGAATTCTATATTCGGCTCTTCAAATATGTGGTTGGTTCTGCACAATGCCTTCAACGCTATAACCAAATAATACGTGTTGGTGTCTAGGCTCCCGGTTTCTACTAACTGCGGTGCTTGACACTCATACGTCGAATACGACGAGAGATTCCACCACTAAATATATATATTAATAAGTATATATATATATATATTATCCCCCACCAATGGCACCTCTAAGAGTTTCAAGCTCTACCCATCACCTGAAGAGTGTGTTGTGCATTAAATTCCCAGTCGTGATACCGTTTTAGGATAATATGTATAATTAATGATATATACTTAGCTTCTAGTTCTACTTAGATCCGTTGAACGCTGAACTGAGACAGTCTAGGCGGAGGAAATTCTCTAGAGATTCATACTAAGTTTTGATTTAATCTGAGATAGATGTAAACTACGAAATATCAAACGTACAAAACAAATCTATTGTTAACTAAGTGTTGAAACTTGGCGTATGGTTCGTTCTACTTCGTCACCATTGTTGAATCTTGGCGTATGGTTCGTTCTATTTCGTCGCCATTGTTGAAACTTGGCTAATGCATGGAATAATAATGCAAACACAAAATATAGTTAGAATAAAATGTATTGAAACAAGAAAGTGTACACAATATTTACATATAGCCTTTTGTATATTTCTGGGAAGACCGTTCCTGGAGAATGTGTTGACTAAGTCGCAGTCGGGCAAAGTCTCTAGTTGGATCTCTGTATTCGCCTCACCTCTTCCGGTACCAACCATATTTATATCGTCGGTACTCCACTATGCAAATTAGGTGGAGCCTACCACAACACTAAGACATAAATTCACACTCATAGACGTTCCGCCAAGTGCATCAATTTATATCTAATTAAATCGGATTTAGATGACAGGGTATCGTAGCACATAGGGTTTTCTTAGATTGAAATCAACATACTAGGTTGAGCGTTTCGTGTGGAATCAACGCACAGTTTATAGGAAGCTAGTAAGGTGTTGTACAGCTGTGTAGTAGAGAATGTGGACTTTTTACTTTTTTAGGAAATCTTCATTGCACTTGATGTGAAAGTTGGGGGTGGAATATGATAAGTACTGCTACCAAAAATTTGATTCATAATTTTTTCCATTTTTTTACCATTTACGTATAAACCGTAACAAAAATATACAGAAATAACTAATTTTCAATTGTTTTTGCCGACAGATTTTCTTCAAATTTTACTATTTCAAGAACATATCAAAATAAAGATGACATATTTTGCATTAGATACATTAAATGGAACATATCTCAAATAAGAATTCTAATTATAAAGCATTACAACTGAATTAAGCAAATCGTTTACTCTATTATATAAATAATTAAAACTACGTAAAAGGAATGTACGATTATAAAATGGCTACTCAGTGTATAAAGCATTAATTTGAAAACAAAAACAAGAGATAAAAGTATTTAGAAAATATGACAAATTGGAAACGTTTTTGTGAAACATTTCATATGTTAGGATTTCATCCGACTGGGCTTTGTTGACTTTGCCACATCTAAACATGCGTATGAAATGGGAAACGCCAATAGTTTCTAAATTTTTTGAAAAAAATAATTTATTTCCAAAAGTTGAACGAGGAATTTACTCTATCAAATGCAAGAATTGCCAGAATGAATACACTGGAGTAACCCTAAGAAGTTTAAACAAGAGACTATATGAACACAAATGGTGCATTAAAAAACACACACACACACACACAAAACACATTCGTTGCTTACCGTAAGGAAACGGAACAGCATTTTGTCATTGCGGATGCTACTTTGATTAAAAGAGAAAATTATCGACTCAGACTAAAATGTCTTGAAATTGCCTTGATCGTTAGTTCTGCCACGATAGATTTGCGTCCAGGCTCTTACGATATGCCACTATTCTTGATAAATTTTATATTTTCACAGTGTTGGATAATCAGCGACAATGGTGATGGAGAGTAACAGAAAAAATGTGTCGACGATCCAACGTCAACAATCACTTATTTCATGTTACGCTTTATCAAACTTAATAATTCATACTTGTTTCCTCAATAAAAGGGGTAAGGATTTGGCAAAGATATTTTGGATCTTTATTTATGATCCCAAACCCCAAATCATAAATTGAGTACAATGCCACCGTCACAAAATCGACCTGCCCTACTTTTCAGCGAAACTCAGACAATATCTGGAAAGATGATAATTATTTCCGAATTACTAAAAGAAGTTAATATTCTTGATCGTTAAAGAAAGATATTCATCGTTATGATTTATCATCTTTTTCTAGTAACTTTGAGGCAGTATTAATCCGATTCATTTTCGCCAGTGGCTATTAATGTACCCCGTTATGTTCTATTTGCAAAACGGATCTACCTCAAATTAGACACCATTTTGAATTTCCATTCAGCAAATTACATATTGGAGATACCAAACTCTCCAAAAAAAAATGGAAGAAATTAAATATCTAGGAATGTCTTTGTCATGAGGAAAGTGCGACACTGAAATCCAAAGGTGCTTTGGTTAGTAAATATGTTTTTCGAAACCTAAGCACTCTATTAAGAAACAGAAAAACAAAGAAAATAATACTGAAATATTAGATAGTATCAGTCCTCCCACATGGCAGCGAATGCTGAACAATCTTCTCACAGATGAAGAAGAATGTTTTGATGCAACAATAATGTAGTACTGTGGAAGGATTGTGATCATCTTATGATTTGAAACATGAGAACCAAGATGAAGCTTTAGAGAAAGAAGACAAAAATGGCACTTGAAATTTCCAAGGCACATAATGAGGAAAAAAAGCTTGCGACATTTAATACAGGACAATTTGAATGCAAGAGAGACATGGGAAAACAACACATAACCTAACTAATGTACTCGAGTAGATGATGGCAGAATAAGGTTTATGAGAGATAGCAAAAAATAATGTTCATAAAATTGGTGAGAGTCATAATAGCGAACATGCTGGAGAGACCCACTGATAGAAGAATAATTCTCAAATGCACTCCCATTAATTTTCCTTCAATTAGAATTGAAAATATTTCCATTGATTTAGGAGTCTCCAATCTGGATATCACTGATATATATTATCTTGACAACTATATGTTTTTACTCTCTTGCGATTTATCCATGAGCAGGCTCCGTCTTGTTTATGACGATTAACTACATCCGGCAGCAAAGCGTCTGATCTGGTGGTTTTTAGAGGCGTGTAAACATTTCTTAATTACCGTTGTTCCTAGGTCCACCGTGACTCGGCTTTGTAGCAACTGATAGTCTCCAAAGTTTAGGCAAATTGTTAACCTCTAAACTCGGGTCAAAACACTATGAAATTATAAAAATAGATTTTTAAAGTAAAAATACCAGCAATACATTTTCGAAAAAATAATTACCATCAATATATTTTTGACCCCCAAATAATTTATTACGAACAATACATTTGTTTAAAAAATTAAAATACAATTTTGAAAAAAAATATTACTATTAATACTTTAAACTCTAGAAAAACACTCATTACAAATAACATTAATGTAACCTGATCTATGAATTAATTCATTGCAATGAATACATATTCTGTTTATACAAATCTATCGTAACACTATTTTTGACATTAAATAACCTATTGGGATTGATATACCGTAGAGAAAAATAAACCACATCATACTGACAAGTGTTTTTTTTCTGATATATTATTGTTTTTCCTTTAATTAAATCTCTCAATTTATTGAAATATTACTTATTTTTCTATTATAAAATTATCTCCTGCATTAAATTCTCACATAGCTTTTCTCAATCCTGACAACATATTCAGCTGCAAACCGACTAAATGACTAAACCATTGTTTAATTTCGGGTAACCTCCCTTTGTGTAAAGATGAAGCTTTATATATGCTTTTGTAGATATAACAATGTCAAAACTAATCTATCAATGAATTATTTCCCGCCTTGCCATTATCTCAGATAAATAAAACACAATCCCATTCAAATTGTTAGTAAAGACAGAAGAACGAGACATATTAGACGATCTGTTTTGTTTTAGTGAGAAATATAATATACAATTATAGACAGAAAGAATGTTTGAAAAAAGGAAGATAGATGAGGCGATAAATCTTCTGCGCCCTTAACGCAGTGCTTCTAAAAACACTGCAGCTCTCCTGCTTCGGTGGAAGAACATACCAGGTGAGTCGGTTTGAATGACAATCAAATATTTAGAAACAGTTTAAAAATATTAATATGCCAAAAATAAATATGATTTCAATCTTTAAAATATTATTATGGATTACATGTAATTGCATGCATGAGTCCCTCTATGATTAGTTATAAATAATTATTGATCGATTTTATCACTGATATTTTTGTGTTATATCTATATTAAGAACATAGTACCTAGGGTCCGCAAAATGGAGGAGATCGTTATGAATTATAATGTCCCTACTTCGAACCAGCGATAATCTCCCTTTCACCCTTTCCTTGTGCTTTTATTTTTACATGTACTTTTTATCATACAAATATTGGTGAAATGCGTGCAAATTTCCCTCTGTAAATGCAATCCAGAAAGAAATGTTTCTGGGCAACTACCTTAATTTCTGCTGCTGTGAAATGGATACTTGTTCACCTTTTAAGCATGATTTGCATTGTTTATTAAAGAGAATCATATCTGAAAAAAAAAAACAATAACAATGTTGCGATAAAATAAGAAAATAAAATATGAAAGAATAAAGATTGATTGATAAGTATATATAGAGCTGATCAAAATTGTGTTGGTTGATTAAGGTCGAAAAATATTTCGGATTATACTAGGCCACTTCCAGTTCTGAAGTTGTCCCAGATTTAAGCATTGCCCGGGTTCAAGACTGTTTAACAGGTTTATATACTGTAAGAAAAAAATGAATAAAAAAGAAAAACAGATATAAAATAAAGAAATAATTTGAAGAAAATGAAAACAGAGGAAGAGGGTTATGAAAATTTCTTCGGCCTTAATTATTGCTTTGCTTTTCCATTACTTATTTTATATAAATATCTTCACAAAGATTTGAAAGTAATCTGTGAGAACATCGACTCCTCACCAAACAATAAATTTTCACAGAGAAAATTCTGGATGTTTTCTGACGGTCTTCAACTCTGTCCACCACTAACTGAATTACTTCAATTCTGAGTCAGTGCTTGATATTTTTACATCTTCTTCATTTGAGACAATTAATACTTAAGGGCGGGTGTTCGTGTTTCAATGTCATGACCTGCCAGGACAGTCAAATCCTGTCATGCACCCTGGGTTATTTTCTACCAATAACTCATACCAGTTCACTTGGGCACTGAAGGAATATTCACAGGATCATTGTCAGTGGATTCTTGAGCCAATCCAATCATATCTCTTGTCTTCGTTTTGTGTCATCTTGCGGTTAACCGTCTAATCAGTTTTTACATCTATCCTGCATCTGCTCTCTTCAGGGGATTTCTGTACATTGATCTTTATTATTATTATTAATATTGTTGTTGTTGTTGTTGTTGTTGTTATTGTTGTTGTTGTTGGACGTTGTTAATGTTGACTACACAGGTAAAAAACGTTGAGCTCATATTTCCATCTCAGCTAATGAGGTATTTTTATGTCACTTAGTGAAACGTTCCGTGACGAGATATTTTTCGGAAAAAATTTCGCATCGGGATAACAGTCCTTGTATAAAATTAATTTTAGTCATTTTTAATGTTATTATTGAGTAGTAAACATCAGAAGAGCCAGTCGAATGTCGAAAATGTTTACTTTACTTGGATTGATTTTTAAAAATCGGTAACTTTTACGTCATTCAGCAAAAATATCACAAAATGTATAACAATCATTAATATTTGTTATGGCCCAGGTTCCTTGTATCACGGTGATGGTCCAAGGTAAAACCAATAAAGAATAACTCGAACACAGGTATGGAATAACACAGATATATTACAAACATAATATGTACAAAATAATTAGAAGTGTTAGTAATAACAATGAGGTTAGGTTACAGAGAACTATGTTGTCTCGACCAGTATCACGATTCCAATGTCTTACAATTAATCGTCTGACGCGATTCTGTCTCTGACTGACTCACACGATGTTCAGCAACACGCCCGCGTGTGTCGAATGTGGCACAAGGCCAGTTTAATGTGGGATCACCGAGCCCGTAGGCTCGGCCAAAAAATGCCCGTAGAACCCGCATAAACGGGATCGGGTTGGTCAACCTCCCCGAACGAGGCTCTGCCCTTCGGCGGAGCCTCGTCCGGGTTCCTCTCTGGCCAGAGGCAGAGAGTTCGACCGTCTAGCCGAGTCGTTCAAAAAGGACTGGCTCACACTACTCCTTCCTTTTGAGGCGCAGTATTTATGGTGTCCGGGATAGTCCATTACTGATATGGCTAAGTTCCGATAACATTATTGAAACATTTAAATTATTATGACGCGCGTCAGGAAATTACCTAACAAATTAATTACAGACATGTTGATCAATTGATAGTGAGATCGTGTCATATATAACCGTTGTATTTAATAAGGTAATAAAATCCTGTGTATGACGATAAACTACATCCGGCAGCAGGACGACTGATCAAGACACTGGATGATTTGAGGACCGTGGAACGACTTCTTAATTGCTATTGTTCTCAGGTTCCCCATGACCAGGGGTGTTAGCACCTGTTAGTGCCCCAGCTATGTGCAAATAGTGAACCCCTAGACAAAAGAAAACATTATAAAATTATAACAATGTCAATTAATAGTAAAAACATCTGAAATACATTAAATAAGGAAAAGGTACGAACAATATATAATTATAATAAAATGGCCAGCACTATATTTTATTGTAGAATTACCAACAATACCTTAAAAAAATGGCCAACAATTCATTATCTGTATTTGAAGGTATACTATTCCGTTCAAATATATTTAGGTGAAGCCATAAACAGTGTCCCAAATATTTAGATTTCGCCATTGCATAACTCAATAAAAGAAAGCAAGCAAGCAACCAACATTGAGGAAAGCTTTCATGATATTAATCCGTATAATATCTTTCAATTTCTTAGAGACATCAAACTGTCTTGCAGAATAGAACTTCAACATAAACCACACATCTCACTTCCACTAACAATTATTTCACCACAAACATGTATATGCGCACAAGCTGATTATCGACTACCATGTTTAATTGCGAAACAGGTAATAATACATAATAATCATTACTTCAGACCTCACGTGATATTTAAATTTCTGCATCAAATGACCCATAAGGAGTTGATATGCCGTTAAAAAAAACAAATGATTCAATCAATAAGAGAATACGCCATGTAGACATATATCTGTTAATGAATTCCATCTTCCAGATATTATCTAATTAGCAAAACGGAATATTCCCTCTGGAATTTAACATTCCCTCTATCAACTCGCCGGATATTCAGAGATTTTGGCTTCCCTAAAAGAATAACTGAACACACAACTAAATGCGAATGCAGTAAAATGAAATTGACCATAAACAGTGTGTTTTTTCTTCTCAAGAGGATTCTTTAGAAGAAGAATATTTCACAACAAGCAAGGATATACTGCGACTAAGTCGCAAGGACTTGATGGGTTTGAAAGAGTGTAAGGGTAAAGGTTATTAAAAATAGATGATGATTGGAGAAGACGAAAACGGGATTGGATTTATTTTTTCGAGACCGTAGGTTACATGGTGCAAGAATCTTGAACTGATTTCAACAAGCGGGAAGAGCGGGAAAACAAACTATTAGAATAGTTCTTGTAGTTGCCTCTAGCTGTTTCAACAATAAAGCATGAAACCTAATTGCTGATTTGGTAAAAATGCAAATGGCGCAAGTAAGCTTATCTGAGGATTCCAGTCTGCTAACATTCGATGTAACTACCAGGAGGTTGATGAGTGACAGCAGGGAAGGAACGGAGGACTCACTCATGTATCTAAACATGATAGGGAAAGTGTGGAGCAGGATTGCAAAAACGCAATCAGGGACATCTAGCTGGCATCGGAACAGAAAACAAAAGCGCCAGTGGGAAGCATCATCACCAAGTCAGTAAGGATGCAAAATTGTATACGTGCGCCCGAAGGACCAAGATCGCTTTACATATGGTACTCATGAATGTATACCTAGTGTGAACCTTCTTCACGATATATGGATAGGTTGAGTAGGTTGCGTCAGTAAGGAGTAAAGCGGGCATTGCTTTTTGGAGGTAGACGACACATTGACGTGTCGGAGCCCGAAGATCTTCCTTCATCGTTCTGGATGGTCTTTGACCCCACTGATGTTCCTGTAGCACCGCGGAACATGTGCCTATTAAGCGGTGGAAGAGGAAATGTCTGACAAGGCCCCCGAGGACAGGGAGGAGGTCGTGAAGAGAGGACGAAAGATGGCGGCACACCTTCCCTAGAGGATGCCCTACAACAGCACCAGGAGCGGGCGGAGCAACAGTACTAGCATAAACAAGACCAGCAGCAAAAAATCAACACAACATTAAAAGTAATAGCAGCAGTATAAGCAACAACCAGAAAAATATCAACATCGGCGTCAAGGTATGGAGGAGTTCTCTCCTTTTACAAACGGGAGGTATTATGAGCAGTGCATAAAAGCATAGTGTGGAAAAAAGAAAAGAAGGGCGGGCGTATCAGGGCGTAACGAGTCATGATACAGGCCAAGTCACAATCCGCCCAGCTTCGCCAGACCTAAATGATTCAGCAACAGGTAAGGCTAGTAGCTTCTATTCTCTAGATAGGGCTCTGATATCCCCCTCCCCCATCCCAATGGTAAAATAATCCTATTCGCTAGAGGGAGGGTATCTGTATGTTCAAAAGACATGTCCTTAAGACCTTTGTTCCAAATTAATATCGCTTGATAATGCTTCTGGTATTATAACAACATACAGATACAAAGTGATTTCATCGTTGTAGCCAAGGACTCATTCCCCTGCTCCTAATGCTCCAGTTGTACTCACCGCAGCATCAGAAATTAGCTGAAGGTTGTTCAGGGAGTGCACGAATTTTGAATCACCCCTCGTTATAGAACGGCCCTGAAGCTAACTTTTCCCACGGACGTGGGTGGTATTTTCACCGGCGGACGCATTACGTCAGACATGATCACTGGCAGCCTAGGACAATCTGTTGGGATCCTGACTTCGGCAGTCCAGTTTCCATTTAAAGGGATAAACTACTAAATGACTATCAAGTAGCCAGCTTAAATGCCAGAGGGTTGAGTGATCGGAGTCAAGTAGCCTGCCTGCTTCGTAATCTGCTGGTCTTCGGTGCTGATGTAGCCGCAATCCAGGAGACTTTTTCTCTGCGATGCTGATACTCGTGTGCTGTCTAGAAACTTTATTGTCTATTCAGCATACTGGCCAGAAGAGTTTCCTTGCTGGTTAAACGTACCCTGTTGAGGAGGTAAACATTTTCAATGAGGATCCGGAGCTGGGGGTCTTTGATTGTGAACAATATTGACGGTTTTTCCGTCGGTTGAGGTCATTCATGGTGTATTGGTCTTAATGAGCGACTAGAATGCCAGTTCTGGCCAACAAATTCGAGAGTGGGAAATGAGCTAAGGGAGGTCCGACGATTGCTGTTTGTTTGGTCTGATCGGCGAGTTTCTTTATCCTATATAACACACACACACACACACACACACACACACACACACACACACACACTCAATTAAACTGAATAAATAAAATCATGCTTGATAATGGCTAAAACTATAACGGAAAGCGCTCGGCATTATTGGACATTTGGAAAATTTCTACATATTTTGAGTCGAAAAAAGAAAACATTATTTCGAGCACAAGAAAAATGAAATAAAAAAGTTAAATTGTAGTAACTTGTCTGTCGCTTGTAATGAAACATGCATATATATATATATATATATATATATATATATATATATATATATATATATATATATATAGAGAGAGAGAGAGAGAGAGAGAGAGAGAGAGTTTTAAGGCGTGTTATATTTATGGGCTAAAGTGCTCAATATCAGAGATAGAGCGTGTGGTAAATACAAAAGTGATACAGGCTGTTTCATGCTAAACGCAATCGTCAGGACGATTGCGTCTAGCATAAAACAGCCTGTCGACTTCAATGTTCACTTTACATTTTTTTTTTTAAGCATATCACCCCAAAGCAAGGCTGGAACCCACTATCACGCAAGGGGTTAAAGAAGGGTTGGAGGAAGAGCAGATAGTAGTGGTAAAGGAGAGGATGTGGAGAAAGAGAAAGACAGTGGGTCGATCAAGGCAAGGGGGTTGCAGAAGATTTAGAGCGAGAGCAGATAGGGACGAAAAATGAAAGGATGTGGAGAAGGGAAGTGGATAGATCAGGCAACTGTAGATGTCGATTGACGCTACACTTAAACCGTTGGAGGTTGTAATTGTCAGGGAAACAGTAATAAGGAAGGGAATTCCATAAGCGAGATGTGCGAGACATGAAGCTATTGGAGTAGAAGAGACGTCTGCATCTAACAGTTTCCACGTTGTAGAGGAGGGAGCGGGATGGCAGACTCGTGGGGCGTTTAAATTCACGAGGCCTAGGGACAAGCGAGACCAGCTCCTCGGAGCAATTACCGTGAAAGTACTTGTAAAAAAGGCAGAGCGAGGCAACATCGCGTCTGTGAGAGAGCGACTGCAGACGAGATGACAGATCAGGGCCAATCACGTTGCCTATCTGTCTTTGGATCTTATCAAGAACGTTGAGGCAAACAGTAGGGCCCCCAGACCATATGTGGCAGCAATACTCCATGCAAGGGCGAATGGTCGATTTATAGACATGGAGGATCGATTCCGGGGAGAAAAATTTCCTGGCTCGGCACAGAGAACCACCTTTCCTTGCGGTGGATGATGCAACTGACTCGATGTATTTGTTCCATCTCAGATCAGCAGACAGCGTGAGACCAAGCAGCCGCAGAAAGGAGCTGGACATCAGACATTCTAATGGGATGCAGGGATGGATCTTTTTGATGGTTAATAGAGAGCAGTTTAGTTTTAGATGCGTTAAAGTTAACCATCCATTTCTTGCCCCAGTCCACAACCGATTGGAGGTCCTTTTCAATTTGAGCTGCCAGGTTAATATTGTCCGCCTCACTAGATTTGTGTTTGAGGCAGGAGTAAATAGTGGTGTCGTCAGCGTAGATACCGACTTGGGAGTCTATGGCGTCAGGAAGGTCGTTTATAAATATGAGGAACAGAGCAGGGCCAAGGACTTGAGGAACACCTGCGTTAGTGGGATAGGAGCTGGAGATGAATCCACTGAGAACAACCTTCAAATCCCGGTTTGACAGAAATTATTGTATTAGGTCAAACAATCGACCTGTGATATCATAACCCTGGAGCTTCCGAAGGAGGCCGGCATGCCAAACTCTATCGAATGCTTTGGAGATGTCAAGGGCCACGGCACGAGCTTCGACGTTATTATGGATAGCTTGGTAGACAAATTCAGTGATGGCAGTAGATCGGGCAAAGCGAAAGCCATACTGCTTGTCTGAGAGCAGATCGTGGGATATCAGGTGATTAATCACTTCGGCGTTGATTATGGCCTCGAAGACTTTGCCGAAGAGGGGTAGGAGACTGATAGGACGGTAATTGGAAGGGTCGGGGAGTTGCCAGAGTTCTTAAAGACAGGAACAATGGTTGAGGACTTCCAGCAGTCAGGAAAACAGGACTCCTTGAGGCAGGGGTTGTACAATTTAGAGAGGGTAGGCGCCAGTTCAGGTGCGCATTTCTTCAGGACAATGGCTGGTATTCTGTCACCACCAGTAGCCTTGTGGTGATCTAAGTTAGAAATAATGCCCAATACCGACGGGGTTATGTGCAATCCGTCCAGGAGGGCCTCAGTTCTGGGAGGGAAATCGGGCAAGGGTACCCCTGAAGAGTCAAACGTAGAATTGGAAGAAAACTTCCGAGCGAAACATTCGACCTTGTCGGCAGAGGTGGTCAGGACCTCAAACTGATTGAACAGGGGAGGAATGGAGGGTTTGCGTTTATTCAGAACGCTCTTGCAGAGGCGCCAATAGTCGTTGGAGCCAAATTTGCGGGATGCAATACGTTCCTTCATCCGAGCAGCAAATAGTGACTTGGCATCGTCGAGGGTACGGTTACACTCGTTGCGGGCAGAGGTAAATAGACGTCTGTTGGAGTCGAACATATCACTACGAAAACGGTGGAAGAAGTGATTCCTATGGCCAATGGCGGCTGAGCAAGCAGCTGTGAACCAGGAGGAGGAGCGCGGTTTGACCTTGAATTTCCTGGAGGGGATGAAAGCTTCGATACCCGCTTTAATCCAGGAAGAGAACTCAGAAGCACAATCATGAGTGGGGAGCTTAAATGTGGTTCTGGTGGTAGGAGGCTCTTTGGAGGGGGAGGGGCTGAAGGAGATGCTAACAGACACGACAGCATGATCGGAGTTACCGATAGGACAGAGCTGCGTGGCACTACAAGACTCAGGGTTGGAGGTAAAACACAGGTCGAGGAGTGAGGCCTTACAGTCACGGTTGTAGGCAAAACGCGTGGGGAAATCGATTATCTGGGTGAGGGATTGAGAAACTGAAAAGTTGAGAGTATGTATGCCTGCGAGGTCGGTACTAGCGTTCTTTAGTCACTAGTTGTGATGGGCGTTAAAATCGCCAAACACAAATATGTGAGCGTATGGATGGACAGAGAGAGACCTATCTATGCTGTCAGAAATAACATCGAGTATCCGACAGTCCTGGGAGGATGGAGTGCGTTAGAGGAAGAAAAGATAGCTTACAGCATTGAGAAGCGATAGCCGGAGACACAAGTACGAATGATCCGGCGATTCAAGAGAGGACTCTCTTGCCAGAGGGAGATGGTCCTTGACGTAGACACCAAGGCCATGTATGTGGGTTAGGGAATCTTTTCTGAGGAGAGGAAGGTATCCAGATATTGAGAGATCAGAGGAAAGGATAGAGGAGTCAAGATTGGTCTCACACAGGGCCAGTATCTCCGGGCACTTAGCAATGAGGAAAGACTCAACGCTGCAGAAGTTCGTTCTAATGCCACGGATGTTGGAGAAGGAGATATTTAAAGGTTTGGGTTATTTTTGGAAGGCTGGTTTAGGTTTATATTTCTGGTTTTTGTACTTCATGTGGGTAATTGGTGTTGGAAAAAGAGAAGGCCTGAGTTACAGGAAGCCGATGGTTATCACCCAAGACGAGGGCAGAGAGGGGGTTTGGCACAGCCTGAATCATAATGTGGCCTCAGGGTTGCCCACCGGAGATGACTGCAGCGACACCTATCCATGCGCGACATGGCACTACAGACACCCCGATATTATGCAACTGTTGATCAGAGCGGCCGCTCAAGACGCTACGCAAGAGTTAGGGCTCCTAACTACCAGTCGGAAACAGCAACCAGGGAACTGTCAACCGTGTACCCTCAGAATGAACAGGCAATGCCACAGACTACACGCATCACGGGTGAAACTCCACGGCACCAGCACAGAGGCCAGAGAGAGAGAGAGAGAGAGAGAGAGAGAGAGAGAGAGAGAGAGCCGGGAAACCCTTCCTAGACACAAAACAAGGTTTGGGCCTCTGAACGTGTCCAATAGAGGGGGAGGAGTGTGGGCCGGGCGGTAGGAAAGCCTACCTGCTCCTATTACATATAACAATCAAACGACGACAAAACAAAACAATAGAGGGAGATGTAGCCGGGGTAGTCTCAGGGCTTACACTAGTTGAGAATATATATATATATATATATATATATATATATATATATATATATATATATATATATATATATACAGTTGCGGCCAAAATGTTCAGAACGGCATTGTTTTCATCAGAAAAGTAGATATAAGTTTTTACCAATGTTGTTTTATATTCTATCATTTTCACAGACAATAAATACGTTATTATTTGTTATTATCTGAGATTTCGGTGTAATTTGAGGATAATACAAAAGTTATGGATGGTTTAATGATTTACTGCAAATTATAGAATATGAAACAACTTTGATAAAAACTCATACCTACTTTTCTGACGAAAACAATGCCGTTCTGAACATTTTGGCCGCAACTGTACATATATATATATATATATATATATATATATATATATATATATATATATATATATATATATATATATATATATAATGGCATTCATTAGTAGGAAAGGTGAACAAATATGTAATTGACTGGAATGAACCGACTTACATTTCCTCGAGTTTAATGATGTCACCAATTCACCTCACCAGTAAAAAAATAACATATTTCTAACTTCTGATATTCTGGTTTGCCTCACAACATGACTAATCCAATTTTGCCTTTCAGATTTATTTTCCAAAAGCATTAAATCGAAATAAACATGAAAAGCGAAAATCGAAATAATACTTTTGAACTGCGAAAAACAGCCAACTCTGTGGTCTAGAGTATCACTTCCTTTATTTAAATAGCGTCTTTCACACGAAGAAAATAACGGTTTTTATGAATCCTATTTGATGTGAAGACGTTTTCTGCTCCAAGCAGGGACATCGGATTTTTGATTTGTTTTTATCTCTCTGCTAAATGGAAACGATCAACAATTCCATATAAAATATACGAGACTGTTGTAATTGAAAAGTCTAGTTCAGAAGACAATTAAAAAAATAGAGATGGCCTGCTTATATTTAAATAGGATTTGTCAAGTTGAACAAAAATATCTAAACGAATATAGGTGTAAAGTATGAATTGAATATTATTTTATATAGCGAAAAAAATTCTGATGAGTTTCTTATTTGATATTATTTTTTAAATAATATCTTCCATAATGTTTGGCGCAAATCTCAACCTGATGTATTATTTATACTATTCATTCAAAAAATGATTTTAATAATTTAAGAAAACTTGATATTTTTTTGACAGATTGCTTTCTGAAATTAAATGAATATTATAAAAATAAGACTTATTCTTTATAGAACAAATATCGTTCAGCATATTTGAAATGAAGAAATATCATTCTAATAAAATTATTTATTTCCAAATAATTAATACATTATTCATAATCTAACATTATTTTTTCATTTTAAACGTTATATTTACCCAGCCGACATTTTTAAGTTGATCTCGCTGCTTTTTAAACAATGTAAATTTACATCTATTAGCCTGTGCATTCGAAAAGTCTTAGCCATCCAAGTGAAACTACAATTACGCACGGCGTTCTTTTTGACCGCGCAGCTATGGAAGAGACACACACTCGAAAAAATATAATTTGCCTAATTTAAGAAATCTGATTCGGATCTCCCGAAGCCCGTAACTATTACGATTTATTTCTTATTTTTAAACTGTTTAAAAATAAGAGGTTTAAAGTAATAATTTGTTGCTTACTGCAGCTCTGTAGATTTTATCAATTTTACACTGTCTTCATTAATAAGTTACTAAATTTGTAGGTTAGCAGTTTCTTCACACCATACGTGTAGATTGTTCTCAATTTGTTAATTGCTTCACTATAGCCATCTTGTTTTGACAGCAAGTGTAAACGAAGTTGGTTAATTTTGTTTAGAGGAATATCAACCTCTAGGAGTTAGTTACTACAGATATTTAAATATTCTGACCACAATTTTAAGGCTTGAAATAAATATATTTTATAGCATAATAATATGCCTTCAAATACAGAAAAAATGTACTATTGGACATTGTGCTATAAAACGTATTGTTACTAATTCTATAAAATTTTATGGCTTGTCATTTTGCTTTAAAAATGTTATTGTTGTTCGTTTTACTCTAAATACTTTTTGTCCGTCATTTTGCCATAAAATGTATTGTTAATTCTATAAAATTTTATTTCTGGCAATTTTGTCTTTAAATTTTATTGTTGGTCATTTTAAAATATAAACATGTGTTTCTTGTAATTTTACTGTAAAAGTGTATTTTTTATGTTTTCATTATGTTTTGTTTTTGTTTGGGGTTTAACTATTTACCCATAGCTGGGACCCTGACAGGTGCTACCACCTTGGCTCAGGGGGTACCTGGGAAAATTGCTTTTAAGAGTTGGTTCCACGCTCCATCAATATCCAATCTCTCGGTCAGAGATCTTGCAGCCAGATGTAGTTTATCATCATGCCCAGGACTAATTGTACACAAGTATATATATATATATATATATATATATATATATATATATATATATATATATATATATATATATATATATACAAACCACAGCGTCCAGTCTCTCCAAGCCTCAGTTCCTTTCACTCAGGGAAGGAGACCCGAAAGAAGATTAAATGGCCCCCAGCGAACAACAAGGGAGCCTGGCGGGACTTTGACACAGACATATGCGAGATACTCCAGTCAGCTACGAAAGGGGACGTGGATGGGCGACTAAATTACATGACGACAATAATAACCAGCATGGCGTCAGGGAGATTTGGTTGCGTCGAGCCACCGCAGCCAAGTATACCCTACACTACCAACCGTAGGGTGAATAAAATTAAAGACTTAAGGAAAGAGATAAGATCCCTTAAGAAACTTTATGTAAGGGCAAGAATAGAGGAGCGTCAACCCCTCGAGGAAAATTTAAAAAAATATGGCGAGCGGAGTGGCATAGGAGGAAGAGGAAAGTAAGATAAAAAAAGCGGGCAAATTTCCTCTCCAAGCCTTTTGGCTTTGCAAGAACATTGCTAGGGGATAGGCGCAATGGGAAATTGGAGGCTACCTTCGAAAGACCATGAGTGACCCTGCAAAAGAGCAAGTTATTGGTATAAATACCCGCTTAATTCCTCAGGAGCCACTAGTAGTTCAATTTGAGACACGCTTGCCTACATGGAAAGAATCTAAAGAAGTGGTGAGAGCTACCTAATCCGCTTCAGCACCAGGTCCGAGCGGGGTACCCTACATTGTGTATAAGCGGTGTAAGGGAATTCTACAAATTTTGTGGAAATTATTAAGAGTCATTTGGAGAAGAGGCAGGATCGTGAAGCAATGGATGGGTATGGATCCCGAAGGAAGAAGGGTCAAAATATTTGGACCAATTTCGAATCATTTCCTTACTTAACACCGAAAGTAAGATCTTTTTCGGTTTATTGTCAAGACGCCTTTCGAATTTCATCCTTGGGAACAGTTACATTGATACATCAGTCCAAAAGGGCGGGAGCTCCGGTATGCCAGGTTGTCTTGAGCATACAGGAGTCCTCACACAGCTACTAAGAGAGTCGAAGGAAACCAAAGGGGATCTGACTGTATTGTGGTTGGATCTCACTAACGCCTACGGGTCCATGTCACACAAACTGGTGGAAGAAGCCTTAAATAGACATCACGTACGTCCATCGGTATGCAATCTCGTTGTGGACTACTATAATAATTTCCGGCTGAGAGCTTGTTCAAGTGCAGCAACATCAGAATGGCAGACCCTGGAAAAGGGTATCGTCACAGGTTGCACAATGTCGGCTGTCCTATTTTTATTGGCCATGAACATGCTTGTAAAAGCAGCCAAGGTGGAATGTCGAGGCCCTCTCTCTAGATCTGGAGTCCGCCAACCACCGATAAGTGCTTACATGGACGATTTAACCGTGAAAACGACATCCATCACGGGAGGGAGATGGCACTTAAAGGGTCCCGAGGAAAATATGACTTGGGCCAGAATGAATTTTAAGCCAGCAAAATCCAGGTCATTAGCATTGAAAAAAGGCAAGATCATGGAGAAAGTACGGTTTACAATCGCAGGAGAAACAATTCCTACTATGAGCGAAAAGCCTATTAAGAGCTTGGGCAAGACTTTCAACGGCAGTCTGAAGGACAAAGCCGCTATTCAGCAGACTATAAAAGATCTTGAGCATTGGCTGACGAAGAACGACAAATCTGGATTGCCAGGACGTTTTAAGTCATGGCTCTTCCAGCATGCAGTTTTGCCCCGGATTTTGTGACCATTGCCCGTCTATGATGTTCCGATTACCACCGTGGAAACGTTAGAGAGAGCAATTAGCAATCGTTTGAGAAAGTGGCTGGGTTTGCCGAAATGCTTAAGTGGTGTGGCCCTCTATGGAAACAGCAACGCATTGCGCCTCCGCTTTAGCAGCCTCGTTGAGGAATTTAAGATCACGAAAACGAGAGAACGGCTGCAGTATGTAAAATGTAAAGATCCAAAAGTAGTAGCAGCAGCAGCAGGAAGCCAGACAAGATCTGGCAGAAAATCGAGCGCTGAAGGAGAGTTGCGAGTGGCGGGGGAGAGACTTAGGCATAAAGCTATATTAGGATCAATAGCTAGAGGCAAAGCGGGATTGGGGTTTTACCACTATACGCAAACCAACATTGCCAAAGGCAGAGAAAGACGCCAACTCGTCCAAGAAGAAGTCCGCTCAGGCGTAGAAGAAATGAGTTACTGTAAAATGGTCGGTCTAAGTCAGCAGGGAGCCTGGACAAAATGGGAGAAGAATTACATGGTCAGATTGCTGTATATGATGTCCTACCGAGCCCAACAAACCTGCATATATGGGGAAAGAGCGAGACCCCCAATTGTCAAATATGTCCAAGGAAAGGATCTTTACAACACATCTTAAGTAGTTACCCGAAAGCTTTGGGTGATGGTCGGTACCGTTGGCGCCACGACCCAGCACTCAAAGCAATTGCGAACCAGGTGACTAAAGCAGGGCTAGTAAGCATCAACCAAGGAAGAAATTGAATCGGATTAACTTCGTAAAAGCTGGAGAGAAGGTGCAGAAACTGAGGAGTGAGAGAACATGCCTGTTATCTTCCGCAGACGATTGGCGGTTGATAGTGAACCTAGAGACCCAGCTGAAGTTCCCGAGACACATAGCCGTAACATCGCTAAGACCGGATCTGATACTGCACTCGACAACACAAAGCAGTGCATTATTTGGGAATTGTCTGTGTCATGGGAGGAATATATTACTCTTGCTAATGAGAGAAAGAGGTCCAAATACCAAGAACTTGTCGAACAATGGCGGCAAAATGCATGGAAGATATACTATGACTCCGTAGAGATTCGTTGCAGGGGCTTTGCTGGACAGTCGTTGTGCAGAGCCCTAGCAAAAATAGGCATAGTGGGGGTAGTTAGGGCGAGAGCGCTGAAGGACATTACCGACGAGCTTCTCATTGCGTCAAAATGGATTTGGCTTAAAAGATCAGAGCCATGGAAGAAATATTGAGGACATTAAGGGAAATCTCAATTATAATTAGGAGACGTATTATACGTTATATGGGAATATTAAGACAGTATATTAAGTTAGGGTAGTCGAACTGTTATAGACAGGTGTTGAGAAGCATTGTTATGTGGGAAGGGATTTTTTTTTCACTTGACTTTTCGATTTCTGATTGGCATTAATTTTTTTTAACGCTTACTCACGGTTTTATTTCAGTACATAAGCCTAATTGCAGTTTATTAAGAATGGAACGGGGGAGAAAGATATAGTTTCTTAGTAATAATAGTCTGTAAATTTGGGGAGTTGATGCTGGCACTAATTGAGTAGATTTCTTTTGAGAAATATGTATCAGATTGTAAATATCAGCATAGGTTACTTAACTGAGTAGATAGCATAATTATTTAGTTATTTATTTATTGTTAGTAGGCCATCGGATTTTTCTTAGTCAGTAAATTACAAACGTGTATAGTTTTTTTTTTTTTTTTAGCGAATTTATTTTGAGAAAGCTCTAGTATAGATTAGTTTTCAGTTCGATATGAGTGTAGGTTTAGTTAAAGATTTGGGATGGATATGGGATTAGTATTTAAAAGGTAAAACACGGACGTAAACAAGGCAATAAAGATACAAGCTTACCTCGCTATGGATTCCGGAAATAAAACACCGGATGTAGTAATAAGACACACTTATGTAGAAGAGGAGTGTGAAAAGCCCTGTTTACATTGGCTGACGCTGACTGACATGTGTCAATAAGAACCGTCGACATCCAGCCTTACTAGTTTACTAATTTAGTAATTACTGTTTTTTTGCAATGTCGCGGTGCGTATCACGACGCTTTCATGGAGGCGGACTGTTTCACCTAGAATCAGGTCGGGGTTGCTGTTGGAGCCGATATGATGCAAAACCCGAAATCGGCGATGAGAACAGTGCATCACTGAAGACCACTCTTGATGCATCTAAAATATATGACTTAACTATATATATATATATATATATATATATATATATATATATATATATATATATATATATATATTAGCATATTATAAGTAAAATATATATTAGAAAATTATATGTAAAACACAACGGATTTTTGAGCCCTTATAACGGTATGTAATCCTTCTACATGTAGACAATCTATGAGGACATTAATAGAGATGAACCAATGACCGTGGTTTTCAAGTAAATTGACAAGAGTTGTGTAACAATTATTAGATGGAATCATAAGTAATGTTCGTTTTTGTTACAGGATTTCAATGACGAATCAGTCACCATAGAAGAAACCTTATTTAATGTAAATGGTGATGAATACTGTGTTAAAATGTTCAACGCAAAGGCAGTGAGCTGCCAAAGATAATTCTCAAAAACCGTCCACAAAATCTGAGCTTTTAAGAAGCCACAGATTTTTGTGCAAGTGGTGGGATCTTCGAAGTTTTCTTCAGTTTCTCTTTTCTATGTGCTTTGTGGCTTCTGGGCGTTAGCGACATGGATCACGCGATCTTACTGACATTTGTAGCTGTCAATAAATTTTCTCTTGACTCCATCTCTTTCAAAACCTGCTCCAACATCCATTGACTTAAACCATCCAGATAGATTATGTGTTGTTTTCCTCTGTCCCTCTTGACTTCTATCTGTCTTGTGAATATCAAATTCCCCAAATCTTCTTTCTTCAGAATCAGCCCTAGAAATGTCAACGGTTTCTTTCTCGTGTTATGTTTAAATGTCCTTCGTTGACTCCAGGAGTTCGGTTTTCTTGCAAACGTTCTTCCT
Organism: Acanthosepion esculentum; assembly: GCA_964036315.1. NCBI lineage: Eukaryota > Metazoa > Mollusca > Cephalopoda > Sepiida > Sepiidae > Acanthosepion > Acanthosepion esculentum. Next base: position 101,410,613 of record OZ038491.1, read on the forward strand.
ATGGTATAATCACCAACTTTCTTTAGAACCACATTTATGTTGTTTCAAATCTCTTATTTTATCTGTGAGCAAATTGTCCAGGCCACACTTCTGCAAAGGTGGACTGAAATGACATAACTGTTTAGTAATCTTTTTCTTTGTTTCTAGCGATGATTTTCTGTTATTCTGTCCTTAAAAGACATGAGAACAATAAGTGAATATTTATACGTACTGAAGGCGCAACGTGTCCATATAAATTTGTTGAAAAGCGCCATGCTCTTGTCACTAGAAAAATATTTGACTTGCAAAATACCATATGCAAAATGTTACATTCGGTTGTTCTGGTATGATATACCCCCCATATTAATCTTACCTTGTACCAACCATTTTGATGGGGGGATTTTTCTTCTCATGATTTATGGGAACTTACCCATAATAGTAGTGGACTATTCCGTACACCATAAATACTGCGCCTCATGAGGAAGCAGTAGTGAGACACAGAGACAGAATGTGAGTGAGTGAGTGAGTGAGTGAGTGAGTGAGTGAGTGAGTGAGTGAGTGAGTGAGTGAGTGAGTGAGTGAGTGAGTGAGTCAATCAGTCCCTTTTGGACGACTCGGCTAGACGCTCGAGCTCTCTGCCTCTGAGGCAGAGGGGAACTCTCTGCCTCTGGGCGGAAAGGAACCCGGACGAGGCTCCGCCGAAGGGCAGAGCCTCGTTCGGGGAGGTTGACCAACCCGATCCCGTTTATACGGGTTCTACGGGTAATTTTTGCCCGAGCCTACGGGCTCGGAAATCCCACATTAAACCGGCCTTGTGCCACATTTGACACACGTGGGCGTGTTAATGAACATCGTGAGACACAGAGACAGAATGTGAGTGAGTGAGTGAGTGAGTGAGTCAGTCAGTCAGTCAGTCACAGAGTGAGTCAGTCAGTCAGAGACAGACGCGTCAGACGATTACTGTAAGACATTGGAATAGTGATACTGGTCGAGACAACATAGTTCACTCTAACCTAACCTGATTGTTATTACTAACACTTCTACTTCTTTTTTACATATTCTGTTTGTAATATATCTGTGTTAATCCATACCTGTGTTCGAGTTATTCTTCATTGGTTCTACCTTGGACGATCACCGTGATACAAGGAATCTGGACCATAACATAATGAATACTAGATTTCTGTTTAATTGCATTCAAGACTTTCAAAATATGTTAACTTGTAAGAAGCTATTGTAAATGATGGTGAATATCTAATTAAATAAACTATAATTTAACTGATATTCTATTCAAGCTTTTGCAGATTAAAGTTGGCTGGAGACCAGGGAGATGGAAGGGACTTCTACAAGTGAGAAATACGAGGAAAGAATCTGTCAGCTTTATTACGGCTTCATCTAAACAGCTTAACTGTCAGTTAATGTGATCACGACGTTTTATAGTACTAACCTTAATGTTATGAAGTCTAGGCATCATAGCGAACAGTTCATCGGAAGTAGGACCGAGAAATCAATTATAATAAAGCAATGAGAATCAAATTTTCGGTGGTGGGTAATTGACTGAAGCCAGATCAGAACCAGTAATATTACTGATTCTTCTTTGGATCTTATCAAGGAGCTCTAGGTAAATAGCAGATGCACCGGACCATATGTGGCAGCAATATTCTAAGCATGGAGGAATAGCAGACTTGTGCATACGTAAGATAGATTCTGGAGAGAATAATATCTCGCACAACAATGTGAACCGAATTTCTTGGCAGCTGACCTAGAATTGCATTCAATATAGTCTTTCCACTTCATGTCAACTGAGAACTTAGCTCGAGAAGACGCAAAGAAAAACATACCTGGAGGTTGGTATTAGACTTACTGATGGAAGGCAGTTGGGTATACGAGAAAACACTTTCAGTAAAAATTGTATAATGATTTTTCAAATCTTATATTTTCTCTTTCGTATTAATTGTATTTTAGTTATCCGTTATTTTTTGTCTTAATTTGTCTCAGACACCTCACCGAGTTTTTGAGCGGGATAATTACGTCCTGATTTCTGTTTAGGATTGTGTTTCCTGTTCCTACTAAAGACTTGTTCAGCACTATACTTCTGCCGTCTCTGTGTGAATTCTGAAATTTTATATACACATCATTCAGCTACTTTTTCTTCTTCTTTTAATAGGAATAGATAGGTTCAAATATCGTGCGGGTCACACACCTAAATGCTCTTTCGCTCGGTTCACACTCCTCCCTGCTCTTTCGAACAGGAGTAAAGTTTTATTGTTTGTTTTCTGTTTTCGATTTTGTTCCCGATTCCTTCTAAAGTCTAAATCCCATTCTATACTTCTGGCATCTCTGTCTGGTCTGTGAAATTTTATTTACTAATTATTTATTAGATTGCATTTCCGGTTCTTGTGAATTATTTCCATTTTCTTTCACTGCCAGTAGCAAAATAAAATTTAAAAAAATAAAGATTCGATGCGAAAGAGCCAAAGGTAGGAAACTAAGATAAATTATAAAAGTGTATTTAACTTTTTAGATTTTTCAGCCGATCACAATGCAAAATCAGAATCAACGTATAATTTTTACATTATCCATGATTCGTTTTGGTATAATTATGATGTTTATGTTGCAGTAATTGACAAGAATATTATTAGCCCACCGGCACAGTTGGCTGACAACGTATTTGAAAATAGATGCAGCTGCCTTATATCAAAGAAAAATGCTAGAAATATTACTTTGTTCTCCTAAGCGAATTGGAATCTCTTCACCCAATCAAAATCAGTATTTTTCCAGCTTCAATATATCGAATGGTAAGAATAAATACGAGATAATTTCAGCTTATCTTGCAGTCAAATTTTAAATAAAACTTTTATCTCCAACGTAAATTATTCAATCTAATGGGAAAACTGCAAGTATCCCAAGAATATTATCTCACATTTACTTACCACGCATACCATCATTAAAAATTAATATAAAAGAAGATGCTACAAATTGTAAGGTTAAAAATGAACAATAGCTTTCATTTCAATCCAGCAAACATTATATGTATGAGAATTTTAGAAATTAGAATGTGATATCTAGATAATGATGATTTTAAGCATAATGTTGCCAATTTATAATAAAAAAAAACAAAATTCAAAAGTCTTCCTGATACATGCAGGTGTGGTTATGAGTTTTTATAATGTTTTTATTATATATTTTATTTGATCGTTTCAACCCAAACAAGCCGGCAATGGTACTAGCACGTTGCGGGGGGTTAAAGTGAGTAAAGGGGCGAGAAAAAAACTGGGTATACGGGGTATCGAAGAAAGGATTAACGCTGAACGGCTTTCAAGAAGACAGAAGATGGTAATAGACGTTTGTAGTCATCAGAGAAGCAAGCTTGATGTGTGAGAAAAACAAACTGTTGGATTAGAAGTGGAGGTTATATGTTCTTAATTCAACTGTTAAATGGTCTGACCTAGATGCTAATTTAGTTGCATCCTTAAACACAGGTAGTCCGGGCACCAGATAGAAAAAAATCTTGTCAGAGCAGTAGCGATGAAAATATATGTAGAAAAGACCGAAGGAAGCTACATCACGTCGGTGAGAAAGTGCCTGGAGTTGAGATTCCAAATCAGGATCCTTCTTTGGATCTTGTCAAGAACATCGAGGTGGGTAACAGGACGACCCGACTAAACAGTATTCAATTCACGGACGAATAGTAGATTTTCAAATATGCAAGCCGGACTCTGACGTTATCGTATTTAGTATTAACAATGGCACCAAATTTTACACAGAATTATACCCCTACATGAAAAGTTTTATTATGCAGACAGTGGTTATTTGTTAACGGCAGTTTTCATTTAAAAATCTTATTCAAATTTATTGTCTGTAAACTTTGAGCGAATGCCTACCTCTCAGCAGTTGATTTTTCTTTGGCGACACAACTTTAGGCGATTTCCATGGAGACACAAATACTTGCTTGCTGATACTGAAATCTTCACTGGTTTTGTTTCGGTTCACGTCATATTTTGGCTTACAATGCTGACCGATTTTTATTCTGCATATATTTGTAATTTTTCCTGACGTAGATGTTCTATTCTCAGTTGAATTTAATTCCCCAAAATTCTACTGATTGTATTGTCCTAGAAATTAGCGGTTTGTGCTATGAAAAATTTCCTTAAAACAAATGTATTTTTCAATGAATAAATTGCAAATATATTTTATTGAACTATAGTAGACTGTGGAATAAAACTATAAGAACTCCTACTGAATGGAATAAACGAAAACGAAAAAGAAAGAACTAAACACCAATATCAAGAACAGAGAATGCATTGTTGTTAAGAAAAGGAACAATGATATTGTAAATTACAAATTAGAGATACAGGAATGAAACCTGTGGAATTGGTTGGATAACAGATGACGGGATGTGAGATTCGGAAATCGCAAGTTGTATTGGGATAGAGGAAAATATATTCTACAAGCTGAGCAAAGCGTTATGAAACAGAAATGTGGCCAGAAACAAACGAAAAATATATTAATAATATCACTCCTTCTATACCGGGTGTAATAGCAAAATTCTACATTTCGTGTAACAGCAAAATTAGCCAATTGTTTCATTAAGCTTTGAACAGTTTTATATTCGAAATGATGAAAGATGTCTTACTTGAATTCTTCGTGGTTTTTTTAACACTATTGCACTGTATTTGAGGAATAAGAATGCATAATTACTCTCCTAGCTTAACAGAAGCATAATGATTAAATCGATCATGATATGTTCATCATTAATTAATCATAGATATATTTCGGAACCTGAAAAAAACTGAAATAACCTAAAAAAGGTCTGAAATAAACTCAAATAATTATATAAATATAAATAAAATTATATTAACATACATTCTATCTCTGATAATCTGCACTTTATCACAAATATAACACACGTTAAAATTATATTTATTCATATATATATATATATATATATATATATATATATATATACATACATATATATATATATATATATATATATATATATATGTATATATATATATATATATATATATATATATATATATATATATATATATATATATATATATGTATATATATATATATATATATATATATGTATATATATATATATATATATATATATATATATATATATATATATATATGTATATATATATATATATATATATATATATATATATATATATATGTATTATTCCTTGATCATTTGCCAACCTCTTCAACTTTCCAACTTTCTGTCCTGTAGTAACATGGTGCCTCACATTTTTCACGCACGATTTATTTTTAAGTCTTTTTTCACTGTGCTTTCGACTGTCATAATTTAAACTCCTCTCTCCCGTGCCAAACGTCTTATGGAATGTGTAGGATATTTTCTACCTGATCTATTTACCTCTAAGTTGAAATGATGATCCTATTGCTGTTGTGATCTCCAGATCCAGTTTTCCTCTCTACTGTTTCATCTTTTTTAAATTTATTTAGTCACCTTTCTACTTGATGGACTTTATAGAAGGAAGCCCGAGTATGAACGTTGGTACCATTACTGAAGCACTAAATATTGTTCCTCTCACCATTGCTCAGTAGATTAGACAGTGGAACTGGCAAAACGATTTTAAACCGTTCTCTTTTTTACTGAATAATTCAAAGGGTTTTTCAGTGATTCATCTGACAAACGATATCAAGATCATTAAATGTCATATCTGAAAACCTGGAAAAAAGTAACTCAAATAGTTTTGTCTTTTTTTAGAACATGAGAATCCCATGTACCCAAAATTTGAGCAACGGCAAAGATCTAGAGACAATATCACTTATGAGGATTCCTGTAGTTAACATCAGGAAGAGTCAGTTAAAATTTATAAGGCCCATGAGGAAAGAGGACTAGGAAAATTTGATACTCACAGGACAGATTTTAGGCAAGATAATCAGAAGAAAACAACACGTAATCTACCTGGCGAGCTTGAGTGAAAGGATTTTCGGAGAGATGGCAAAAAGAGAAAAATATTTTATGACCTACAAAGGAACGGAAATTGTGAGCCATGATCGCCAACGTCATCTAAGGATATGGCACCTAGAAGAAGAAGAAGAAGAAGAAGAAGAAGAAGAAGAAGAAGAAGAAGAAGAAGAAGAAGAAGAAGAAGAAGAGGAGGAGGAGGAGGAGAAGAAGAAGAAGAAGAAGAAGAAGAAGAAGAAGAAGAAGAAGAAGAAGAAGAAGAAGAAGATATGGCAAGTATTCTTTTCAATGACGTTTCGCTAGGCATCAGCTTGCACTTCGATGTTATTGATTAACATTCCGACGCTTTTCATATGAAGAATTTGTCAATAAAATATTGGATCTGATTTTTATATATCCCCATGAAAAAACCATTGCAGTGAGCGAACATTTAATAATTATTTTGAAGGACAGTTAATTATAGTGGGTAAGAAAGAATACAATTTAGTTCCAAATTTTAATATGTTATTCTTGCTGTGTCGAGCCATGAAGGAGAACAGAATGTTTTCCTATTTTCTAACACACGGTATATTTCACCCAAACCATATACGGACACCATGCACCTGAAGAACATACAAATATGCATTTCATATTTCAATGCGATTTCAGAACACTGAAATACTAATATTCCGACAAAATTACCCCATGCGCAGTATTACCTGTCTTTAAATATGACGGTTGATTTTCGCAATTTATCCATCTCAATCCATTTGCATTTTATTTGAAATGTGTCTTAGTTCATCCATTAGTGTATCAACTGGTATGATATATTTAAAAACCGATAAGTTATGAAGCCAAGTCAGACATGAAGCTTCACTGCTGAAAATGTAATTAATTAGATCTGTACTTAATGCATAATTCTATTTGATATGTTTGAGTTTACGTTAACCACATAGTTGTATCAGAATTATATTTTTTAATTAGTGTTTATTTTCTGTGCGTTCTGTTCCTTCAGGACGTGCGCGGTGATGGCTCCCCACAATTTCCTGTTCTTTATAGCTCTTATTATATCTTAATTTTTCGTGATCACTTCCAATACGTGTTTTAACATATATTTAAATGAGCTACTTACGTGATATTTTTCTCTTACATATTTGAGAAATGTAGATCGACGTCCTGTAATGGTTAGCAATCTTTTCTCGCTAGATTAATTACGAGTGGATAAATACTGATTTAGATCTTCACTGTGTGCTCTAATACTATCTGCCTTGTGTCATGGCTATATTTTGGAAATGTAAATTAACTCGTAGTAAAAATAAAAATATATATAATCTGGATGAGAAATATTCATCTCAGTTTAAATCATATTGCGTATTAGATATATATTTTTGAAAATGTTCCGATCAGATTTCAGAGTATAAAATTACTCGACTACATCATGGGTAAAAAATCTAATCCTGGCTTTTATGATTTGCTTAGGGTTACATCAATTTAAAGTAACGAGGACAAAAGAGAAATAAAAATACATTTCAATTCTACTCTCGATCACTGTTTTTTTCTTATTTGTAATTTCAATATGGCCACGAGTAATGTACATTTAATTTACAAAAGTAATTTCATGTGTAACATTAAAAACTATTTTTATATTATTTTCTGGAAAAAATACTTCAGTGTTGAGGTTGAAGAAGCGTGAAATTTTACACTGTTTCCATACCTTATTAAGAGGAATCTTATAAAGCCTGCAAAAGCCTAGGGAACTTATTGTGGAGGAGATTTTAGATATTGTCTTATTGAACCCGAACAAAAGTTACTTTTGGACAACATACCAAACAGTATTAAAATGCATGAATTATGAGAATAATTCCCTCTTAATTCTTGACATTAGAATATATTATTATTTGTCTATAAGTTATCATTATTTATATATATATATATATATATATATATATATATATATATATATATATATATATATATATATATATATATATATATATATATACATATAAGGAAGAGGTTATAATAGTTCCGACGAGAAAAAAGTGTGTATTTCAAATAGAAGAGAGTAACCTCAAAAGTTTTTGGTTGTAATGTGGAAAGTTTTTTTAATATTATGCTGTATTTTCCATAATTTCCTTACATGTGTTTAAAGCCTCGTGACCGTCAACAGGTGAAGGGTGGAGATTTCCACATATTATTACAAATAAATATTTTTTCTTTTATATTTTTCGATGTTAAATATTCTCGATATGAGATATTCTCTTTTTTTGTGTTAGTGACCCAAATGTCTTTCTTGAACTGGCAGTGAAAGGTTCTGGGTGAAGTGTTATAAAACAATTAAGATTGGTCCGAGAATTATATATATATATATATATATATATATATATATATATATATATATATATATATATATATATATATGTATATACATATATATATATACATATACAAATGTGTATATATATATATATATATATATGTGTGTGTGTGTGTGTGTGTGTGTCTTTGTGTGTGTGTCTGTGTGTGTATTTGTGTGTGGTGTGGGTGTGTTTGTGTGTGTGTTTGTGTATTATTTCATATTGTAAATTTCAAATTTTATCATCATTTGACATTTTTTTTATATTGTATTTTATATTACATTATGGCTGATTTATATAATTGCAATATATTATGTAATATATTATCTTATATAATATTTTAAATAATAGAACTATATAATAGGCATTATAAAATAATTATATATTATAGAATTATTTTATATGATATATATTAATTATAATCGGTTATTCAATTATTATTATATTATTTTATATCTTTCTTTAATTTTCATTATTTCTGTTATGTCATATATTATATTATTTTATGCATAATATATTTCTGAAGTTATCATTATGTAACTAAAAGTTATCACTATTTGTCTGTAAGTCTTCGTTATTTATCATAATTTATCATTCTGAGTAATATGCTCAACTTTCCTGTAATTATCACAAAACAGTGGCCTTTACAACCACCGTTTTCCCTGCGGTATTTGTCACTACATCTAACCTTCTTTTTCAAACTGAACATCTTATTTAATCTATGGTTATTTTTCCCCGTTGCCCATATCTTGGTGTCCCTTTTAATTATACCCAACTCTGTTACCACTAAATAAGGCTGCACTACCAAACACAAGGAATACACTCATAATTACACTGATAACTTTCACGAACCAATGTTTAAATCTCTACGTCATTTTCACGTTGAGTAATCCTGAATCTGTAAATGGGAGCCATAAATTAACTGATCTTCATGCTTCCTTGTTGCAACCTGGCTGTGATGATTGTCTTCCTTCGCCTTCCACTACTATTTTTTACTGATACTGTAGTTTTCGACTGTGGCGTCAAACTTTCTTTTTTCTGTTAATTAACGCCGTATCATATTGAGCAGATGCAGCCGTACTTCGATATGTGCGGGTGATTTTCAAGGAAACATTTCGAATACTAGTGTAAAGCATGGATAGGTTTACGAAATAAACGACAATGTCAAGATACCGTATGAAGGAAGGATATCCATATTCTTTGCTGGTGTAAATGAATGCGAATATCACAAGACATTCAGTTTCGTGAGCCACATAATCGAGCTAATGATCCGAATCGACATGAATACAGCAAACGTAGAATAAAACCGGAAATTGGACAATAACAGTGCAGCTTTGTAAAGGGCACTGTAAAATGAAATGCGATATGCATGATTAGAATAGACCGGAGAAAGAATTATTAACGAAGAAGTATGTACGTTTATATATTGCAGATTAGCAAAAGTATATGTCAAAATAATCTATAAATATCCGTTTGGATTATTTGAAACGATCTATTCAGAACGGATGTTTGTATATACCAGAATTTACTCTAGGGGCAAACAAACTGCACACGAATTTTTTAAAGAAAAATGGATTATTATGCCTCTTTATTCACCTGACAATGACGATATCGTGAATCTCGAATAGCGGACTGAACTTTGTCTCTTTTTCTGTAGTGTTTCTTGCTAACGTGTTTGCTGTTTTTGAGATTTAGAATAAATCGCACTCGTTTCATATTTAGGTCGTTGTCTATCTTTTGATATTTTTTCTCGGTTTAGTTTTTCTTTTAATTTTTTTTATGAGGCGGGATTTATTAGTTTTTTTTATTCATTTATTTATTAATTAATTTTTTGGTCATTGGCGTTATCAATATTGGGTTTATCACATATCCATACTCAGCACCTGATGATTGTATTGTGCATGACACCGAATCTGCTAGCGGTAGGTATAATAAATATATTTATTAATATTTTTAAGGCAATACACCCCAAGCAATGCGGGAGTGCCTCTAGCAAAAAATTGTTAACAGACGATTGACATAAAGAGTAAAGAGGCGTGTTTGAGGAAATAATACAGAGAAGGGCGGGGAACAAACTCAGGGCGTCAGATGTCGATTGACATTACACTTGAATATTTGAAGATTATAGTCATCGTGGTAGCAAGTGAGTGAAAGGGAGTTCCACAGACGGGAAGTGCGGGAGAAAAAGCTGTTTTAGAAGAAGAGACAATTACATTTAACCGTTTTGAGAGTGAAAGAGTGGGACTGTGATGCCAGCCTGGTAACACGTTTAAATTTATGGAGTCGGGGAACAAGAGAAAGTAGCTCGTCGGAACTGTTGCCTTGTAAATATTTGTAGAATAGAGAGAGGGTGGCCACAGCGAGTCTCTGAGATATCGATTGTAGACTAGATGCAAGGTCAGGATCTATCATATTTCATAAATCGTCTATTGATTTTGTCAAGTACCTCGAAACGTACAGCGGATGCACGGGAACATATATGACAGCAATATTCAATGCAAGGACAGATGTTTATTTATAGATTTGAAGGTGGACTCAGACCTGAAAAATTGTCTGTCATGACACAGAGAGTCAACGTTCATTGTGGTAGATAATACATACTTAATAGCTCTGTTGTATTACAAACAGAACTATATGTGCGATAATCATTCAGCAACAGAGAAGAATCTGGTAAGCAAATTCCTAATTACTGTTTATAAACACACAACTTAGACGATTCCTGTTAGGGTTATATGTTCGATACCAGTCGCAGGGCGCATTTTTTCTACGGGATTTCTCTAACATTTAGGCTAGTAAATGTAATTAATACTGTTTAATTAAAAGAACGGAGCATTTACGTAAATAAATTAAATCTAAAAAATAGCGTATAAACAGAATATATATTAAATAATTGCCGGATTTAATCGATTTAATAATCTGTTGTCCTTGTTTCAGCTAAGATATGTTTCACGAGAGGAAATGCTAGATCGAGAAATATCGTCGAAGATATGTGTTTATAAACTGTAATTAGGACTGGCGTTACAGGTTAGATTCCTGTCACATAGCGCATAATTACTATGTCATTTCTCCAACATTTTAACCGGTAAATGTAATTAATATTGTTTAATTCAAAAAGAAGAACAGTGAATTTACTTAAATAAATCATATCTACAAATATAACATATGAACAGAAAATATATTAGATAAATGTTGGCTATAACCCATTATACATACATATACACACGCATATACACGCATAAACACAGATACACACACACACGCACACACACACACACACACACACACACACACACACACACACACACACACACACACACACATGGAATTTCACGGTGGTGCTGAAGCTCAGCAAAGGAATCCTGAACACTGTGTGTGTAATCAGAATTTATAATCCCATCATTCGACTTGAATTCTCCAATATATATATATATATATATATATATATATGAAGAATGAGACAATCGGAAAACTTGTCTTACGCGACAGGTTACATTCCTTTTTAATACCTGTGTTATTGCCTAGGTTAGAGTTGTGGTGAAATTTATTTCTATGCACCCCTAATTCATTTGAAAAGTTTGGTGGGTAATGGCTCTTTATTACCAGAAATATATATACATATACATATATATATATATATATATATATATATATATATATATATATATATATATATATATATATATATATATATATATATATATATATATATATAATTGCTAATACTACAATATTTATTTTTCTGTGCACACATGTTCAAGTAGACTAGTGATTCCGATCACCATTTATTTTATCAAATAATAAACATGTACATAAACGAAGAATTATCGGAACTACTGGAACAGCAACTAATTAAAACTTGTTAAATTAAATATATCATTTTCTTTTTGTTTATCTCAATTCATTTCTTTTTTCCAAGAGTACGAAATATTTATAATGAAATCTAGAAGGAAATCGTATTATTGTAGCAGGAGGAGATAAAGAAAAAACGCTACTATCCTCATTCAAGGAATTAGTTTTATACCAAGTCGTATCAGTTAAGGAAAAGTGTCGCTAAGTGTCTCAAATTCATCGCTCGTAGACGATATTCTGAACAGCGTTCTATTTTTTCTAGATATCAATTCCTCTTTCATTCATGTGTTCACATTGGATTTTATTCTGATTGACCACTTATGGAAAACGTCCACAGTTACTGAATAAACAATGATATATCTACATTTATGATACCCGCCATTTAATGGTTAAACTTCATTCATCAGCAGGAGTAATACCTTGACCGATTCAATCGTTGTGGGAAGCTAAGACCAGAAGAAACAGACAAACATCTATAAGATGATCTGTTGGCAGTGTCTGTCAGGAGTTTCAGCATTGTCCGCCCATTCTTTGTTGGCCCTTTGTCGTTGCCACCCTCGGTTACGTCCGCGCTCAACGGGGATTTGCATCGTGATCTTGCAGTGTTTGTGTAACGTAGCCAATCCATGACATATTCCGACACGAGGCGAGAAGTGATTCCTGCTGGCTCACGAAACTTTAGGCCATACTCTGTACATAAGCATTTCTTTTGTGAGGCGCGAAGAAGCTAGCTTTTAGGAGATAAGAACAAGCTTCCTCAAGCATTTTTTCTCGATCTCCTGTATCCTTTTTCTGCCTCAACCAGCAGTATCCATGTCTCAAATCTATATAGCAGGATGGACACGACCAGCGATTTGCATAACTTAGCTATGTTCTTATTGCATATTCCTTTCGGGCTGGCTATCGCCAATGTGACGAACCTACTGCGAGCTTATTCATTACTCTTTTCTTCATCTCTAAGCTATAAATAACCTGAAATATTTTTTTTGTAATTCACTTCAGATTTCTTTTTATTTTATTGCGAAGAAACGTGAAACCTTGAAATCGTATACTTTTTTTAAGGACATAGAATAAATATGCATTGTTATACGGGATGCCAGTTTATTCTCTTCTCGCTTAAATAAATGTCACCAGTATCATATCCAACACTTTTATATCATATAAATAAAATAAAAATGATGGAAATGAGAAAAACGTTAATATCCTAGCTTTAATATTTTTAATAATATATCACTTTTGAAATATTACATTATCAATTAGATTTGTGTATTCTTTATACAAATTTATTACCATTAACGTCTATATTCTTTTCACCGTGTATACATTCAGATATAATAGTATATTTGTTTTTCTCTTCCAGGTTAATTTAGTAGCAATTTCGCTAAGAAAGAACATAATCTATACTGATTCTATGTTCGTTAAAAAATGTTTTTTAAAAGACGTATAGTCGGCACACGTTCGCATTCAAGCATGGGGATATTCACCCACTCTACTTTTTCCCCTTCTCCTCTCTGGTGGGCGTAGCAGAAATGGCTCCCGAATTGGCGTCAAAAAGAGGCCATTCGCGTAAATGTGGTGTTGGTCGACAAATAAACTTACGGCTTGAAACGCTTTTCAGATAATTCAAAAATATGTCCTCGTCCCCCACCAAAAAAACAAAAACAAAAAAACAATGTTATATTACTGCAATCAATAAATAAGAAAAGGATAACAGAATAAAATTATCGACAAAGTGTTATTAAAAATGAGTGAATGATAACTGATAGAAATCGACTCGACTGACCGAAAATAATGAAAGAATCTCATGTGACAAACGATTCGCATGAATAAACTTGATATTCTTATTGTCATATCTACATAGTGAATCCGCACCAGTAAACTCAATACAATGTCTGAAACGTGGACATGCCTGAATCAGAAGATTTGCACAACAAAAATATGATAATTATGGCAGATTTCATAGATTTATTCGTCCTAGGTATGTCGAAAACCTATATCGTGGATTTGGCACGAAGATTAGAAAATTTCGATGAGCTTGAAAATACTTCTTAATTGCCGTTGTTCCTAGGTCCCCACTGACCCAAGGTGATAGTATTTGTTAGGTTCCCCAGGTATGGGAAAATGCTGAAACCCCAAACAAAAATTAACAGTACAATTTATAGGAAATAACCCAACAATGCATTTTATGATTTACAAAAAAGATATACATTTAAGAACGTACTTTTACATTGAAAGTCTAAATTCTTGTAAAAATTTCTGAAGAAGAAAGCATGAATTACGTACAGAAACATTTAGATTGCAATGTTACATAACCCATAGAAGTTGACACAAACAATGCCGCCAACATGTCAGAACTCGTTTATGATACTGGTCTATATATTGTCCTAAAATGAAGATAAACGGTATTTCACAATATAATTTCAACAAAACTACAACATAGAACTCATATATCACCGCCTCCAGAAATCATGGCCACAGAAACATGTATATTCACAAAGCTGAGTATCATATACCATGTATCCACTTGTGAACGCTGAATAACATATATCATTTTGATTAGTTTAACGTTCCCAACAAAATTAGATATTGACATTACAGGTCCCATAAAAAGTTGCTATGCCGTTAAATAAATAAATAAATCAGATATTGATAGAGATATTGACTTATTAATTCTCCACTTAACCCTAGGCGTAGCAGTCCAATGTATTCATGTGTGTTGAACTCTGAAAGCATATGTCTGGGCAAAAGTCAAGATTGTAACTCATCTAATCCTGGGCCGTCTTGGCCTTTTTACGGTGTAATAACTGCTTGCTAGACGTAAGGTCTTCTATTCAAGGCTCATAAACATCGCCAGTAACGTTGTCTATTAATCCCAGAGTAAAGTGAGGTGAGATGTCATTACCCTCGCTGCTGACGTCTTTCAGAGTGTGTGTGGCCGTTGAAATGACCTTAGGTTCTCCGTGTAGCCATTTGTCATTACTTGGGTTTATCCTTTGGTTCTGATCAAAATTTTCCTCATCGGAGAATTCCAGGTGATTTATGTTTCAACTTGCTGACCAAAGGCTTTTCAGAGATCAGACGTATATCTTTTGTCTTTGACAATATCCATATTGATTCATTGAATTGTCTTTTACGGCTTATCAACGTTTTTTTGGCTATTTGAAACGAAACACGAAATGGATTGCAGGATTTATAATTATGTCTGATGGATATTGCTTGAAAAGTTACTTTTAAATAACAATAATTTTCCAGATATAAATCATACTATTTAACCAACAACGTTCCTAGTGATATTTTTGGGAAAGAGAATGTAAATAACTCGACTGGTTTATGAGTCGTTATCTCAGAGTGTGTGTGGCCGTTGAAATGACATTAGGTTCTCCGTACTACATATGAAGTGTATCGAATGTCCCAATGCATAACTCTATTAATTGAATACGTTGAACACTTGAACCTCTTAATGGACTTTATGGTATCCATATTTAATATTTTCTGTCTGATTCTTACACATTTGAGATTTCTGATATTATTACGACAGTTAGCAGGTGTTTTATGTTTGGCTACTGCTGTAGAATCTCCGTATACCAAACAGAATCGCTACCAACTCCTTGAGAAATTTAATAAGAGACTATCTGGAAGATACCATGAAGCGAGCAGTCTCAAAATCACTCTATCTTTAAGGCATTTTGCATTTTTATTTGTTAGAGTGATGTTTGAAATGAAATAATAAGAATAAGCTGGAAAGATATTCGAGATATTTATAAAAACGTGATATCAAAGAAATGAGCATACCTGTAATGACTTTTAGGAAATTATAAAATGTGTGAATGATGTAATGGATAATTGCTCGAAAACAAGTGGAGTTATTTACCTTCAGTTTTCCAAAAATATCACTGTGAAAGTTATAAAGCCATCTCCCCACCCAGTTATAGGTTAAATAGTATGATTTATATCCTGAAAAATAATTTTTATTTAAAAGTAAATGGTAAAGAATTATTCATCAGACAACTCATTTTATGTTCCGTTTTAAATAACCAAAAAAGGTTGATAACCCGTAAAAACACAAATCAATCAATCAATAGTAAATAGTAATCTAATTAATCATAGATTTTCAAATTCTTAATCTGTAACCATGCGATTTCTGATTTAATGAACATTGTATTGGAATGAAAAATCAGAGAGCAGTGTTCGATTTCCAGCCTAGTTCGCTACATTCTCTTTCGCACAAATATCCTTTAGAATCTGTCTATATTTGTGAGATGAGGTATTATATACACTATTCACATTATTGTTCTCATCTTTGTTGCCATATTTATCACAACGTTTCGGCCGTTGTAAGCTCCAGCCATCTTCAGGTGTTCAGAATATCGAATTTAACCCTTTATTTTGCTCGCTGAGTTAAACTGTTCTAATTCCTCGTGTCATGTCTAATCTATGTCAGTTATCAGTATCTCCTGTTAATTCGCCTCTCCAAGTTCTCCACTGCCTTACCCAGGTATTGAACTAACAACTCTTTGGGTCCTGTCACTTGATCTATCCATCGACTTTATCCACTGTACCATGTTTCATTAAGGACTTTATCCACTGTGCCATGTGTCCTTAAGGAAATAAAGGACTCAGTTCGACATTCTAACTAATGTAAATAGTGTATACTTTAGAAAGGTATGTACCCCTCTCTTTAAACCCCAGATATGGGTTGAAAAATAAGATAGAGTTGTCTTGGTGTGCAAGCTGTCTACAGTTGAATGAAACAGAAAACTAGTAACCCATGAATCTAAGGAGATATGATAGCCCAAGCTTGAATCACGTTTGACTGATCGCTAAAAGAAGAATTCAATCATCAATTGAAGATAACTGTCATCTCATGTAGATCCTCAATTATTAATGCTTGCCGTATAAGGAATAGGAAAAAACGGCATTATGCTTTTCAAAGGAATTAATTTTATATTAAATCGAAGAAATTGAGGAAACTTGCTTCTCAAGTATAAAGAAATTTCCGAACAACTGTGAAATGTTAAGTAGTCAAGCTATCATGAAAAGCATTGCAAATTGAAGTCCTTTTTTATCTCTTACGTTCAAGCGGTCATTATTTTAAATGGACACTGCAGGACGCTGTCCAGGGATTATCAGATTGCTATTATATTTTCCATATCTAATTTTGGAAAATATTAATTCGAACGGTAACGAATGCTACTAGCCATTCATCCCAGTGGGTGGTGGAGAAGCCACTCGTTTTGAAAATGACACCGCTGATCAATCTGCATTCGCGGTTGCTCTAAATTGGAATGACAATGGCAGGTAGATTTCAACCACGTTCAAATTGAATGTATAAGTTACGAATAGATGAGAGATTTCTCGACGCATTTAACGTAATTCAGAATATATAATTATTCAAGCTGAGCGAAAGGAAATGATCCGTAGAAAGTCTGATATTTGAAGAACCAGGGACAGTTTATAATAAGAGGGCTGGAAAATTGCATGCATACAGAAGGAAAGTTAACTTAACATAGCGGGATTGGGATATAAATAACATTAAGTTATTCATAATACAGGGCATGTAGACATTAAGTCGTGTGCAGATATATGCATATGATCGTTACATTATCAATAAATTAATCAATCACTCTTATCCCATATATATATATATATATATATATATATATATATATATATGTGTGTGTGTGTGTGTGTGTGTGTCTGTGTGTGTGTGTGTGTGTGTGTGTGTGTGTGTGTGTGTGTGTGTATGTGTGTGTGTATTGGTAGAGAATGATAGGTACATGGACATTGCATTGATATTTTATATGTGATTGACTGATTTGTATTTTATGGCTTATCAGCATTTCAGATCTCAGATCTATTTGTGAATACAAATGGCATGTTCGTATCGTATTGTTCACTTGAAGAAGTCAGAGATGCCGAGATCATAATTAGGTGGAATCATATTTTATACGTGTACTCATAAACACCTGATACGTTATATTGAAGTTTAGGCGAATGATCTATTCAGTAATATAGATGGTTTCATTATCTTTATTCTTCTTATTATATAAATAGATATGTTCTTTTTGAGGCATATAAAATCATCATCATCATCATCATCATCATCATCATTTTATTATTATTATTATTTCCTTTTATTTTTGTTGTATACACATTTCCTTCCGAACCTCAGCAAAATATCTGAGGTTAAAAATGGTTTCATGATATCTTCAACTTAGCATTTTTGTAAAAGAAATCAACAAAAAACTAAGATTACACATATTTTACATAGAGGAAGCTCTTTAGTAATGTCTGAGCTGTGCGTTTGAGTACAATTTATTTTGTATTTCTTTAAAGTATGGACTGCCAGGAATCCATTAAATGAGTCTATAGGAACCGTTTCAAATCACTCCGTATTCTCTAACAACTAGAATTATTGATGTCCGCATGTGCCACACTTTTGAAATTTCGATTCAAAGGTCCTTGTATTTGATAGTCTTCTGGATGTCCAAAATACATTACAATATCCACGGACTCCCGTGGTAATAATAATTCAAATTTTGTCGTCTTGAATTTCGATGTTCGATATTTCATTGTTCTTTCTGTGTGTATTCTAAAGTAATAATGCCGTAATAATGTCCAGACACCATATCGGACACCCCATGATAATATATTCTTGTATTCTACAAAAAGTTTCAGTTGTAGTTCCCCACGTTCCTTTGGAAGGTGTTTAATGCAGTAGGAGTTCATGTCTAACCCGATCCCTGATTTGTGAAGGAATGTGAGAAGAAATTACATGATCATAAACTGCAAGAAAACAGAATGCATGTTTGTTAGGGAATGGATGAGCTCAAAGCACGAATTGCACATCGGTGATACCAAAATCATACAAGTGCGGAAATGTAAATATCTGCGAATTGTTTTAACAGTGGAGGGAAAGTGTAACTCTGAAATCCAAAGGGATGTTGTGATGCCTTCCAAAAATTAAGCACAATACAAGAAATAAAAACAAACTTCGCTGAAAACAAGGAAAACAGTACTAAATTGTTACGGGATATCTACCCTCTTCTATGTTAGCGAATGTTGGACAATCTTTGCAGAGATGAAGGAGAGACTTGGAACAACTGAAATGATTTTTCTAAAAAATGATGCAGGGCATACCATGATCATGTTTTAGAGAAAATGGAAACAAAAGGAAAAATTATGCTTAACATCACGAAGAGACAAATGTGGAGTCTTGGACATATAACGAGGAAAGATTACTTGGAAAATATGATACTCATAGGACAGATTGAATGCAAGACGGACAGATGAAATCAACGTATAGTATATTTAGTGAGATCAAGTAAATTAATGACGCAAAATGTTTTAGGAGAAATAACAAAAAACACAATATTTATTGAGAGCTATACAGGAATTTGGGGACAGTCATTATCGTCCTATCACTGAGGAGACACGGCAGAACCTATGTACATGTCTGCCCATATTCGTGGTCTGTTTTCCGCATTAATAGAATGGTCATCTTTACTAACACTCACATAATGATCTTATTTTCAGTTAGTCACTTCACAGTCTCCTCTTGCAATATATTGAGTGATTGGTCTCATTGTTTAAAGGTTACTGTCTCGTAAATTAAAGACAGCGGGTTGAGTTCAACTTCCCGCCATGTCTGTTGCGGTCACATTCACGCTAATGGAAAGCCTGAGCTCAAGAATGAATTCAGAGATAATAATCTGGGGAGAATTGTAGTTTGGCACTTCTTGTTTTCACATGGCATGAAAGATTTAGGGATATTGAAATGTAAGAATGCATTAAGGGAAGTTTTCTTAAAATGTGCGGAACGGAACGACGTCGTATATTGGTTGATTAATATTTATCCCATCTTTTATATATATAAATTATATTCGCCTTTTCTCTCTCTCTCACATACTTATCTATCTGCACACAAAACACAGGCACACTGACACACAAACAGACACACTCACGAACGCACAAACACAGGCACACACACGCACACAACCCCCCCAATATATATATATTAAAAAGTCATTTTTATATACCAAACACAGCTAAAAATATAGCAAAGAGAAGTTGAGAGGCCGGTGAAACAATAGGATCGATGTCAAGATATCAAAGAATGAAATATTATATAACAGCTAAAGAGACAATGAAAAAATAAATTCAAAGAAAGCCACTGAATTTAATCTGATTCAACAATACTTGCAAAGTTCCTCGGAAAGAAAATCTTGAAACAAAAACACATGCTGTCGCTGTGTTTTGGGGTGAAATATGGAAAAGACAAGGCAATAACGAATACAGTAACAAATACATGGTAACATCACCCAGCAACGGTGACAGAAATAAAAGACATCACAATTCTACGGGACGATTGAAGAAAATGGGCCGGACATAATTGTCAAAACCCGAAAAGAAAGAAAAAATACGTATTTTTTTATATGACTTTCCCAGAGGACTCTAACATAGGAACCAAGGAATTTGAAAAACTATCGAAGTGTAAAGACCTGGAAATCAAAATAGAAAAAATGTGGAAATTCAAAACAAGAATCATACCAATCGTATTAGATGCGCTTGGAATGATAAAAGAGGGCACAACAACATATTGAAAAATCCCTGAATTCCCTTTAGAGACTACAAAAGATATCTTGAGAAGTACAAACTACACACTAAGAAGGACGTTGTCTATATAACCCTAGTGATGCTACAGTAATTAGAAATAAATATGAATTATTGCAATAGCACCACACCACTCTCTGTCTTAGGTCTTCCAACAGATTTAGTAGGTAGTAAGAACATTACTAAAAATTAAAATATAGTGGCGATGATAATAATAATAATAATAAATTCTGTCACGGGTGAATATGAATAAAACGACATTAGATTAGAAATCAATGTAGCGAAAAATCATTTTTAAATAATCAAGTAAATAGCTTGCACACAAATCTTAGAAAGAGACCGGCTACCAATTTTCGCACGACAACAACTGAAATCTTAATATCAAAATAAATAAAAGATTAAACAAAAAAATGAGCCCTCTTGGAAGGCAACATTAAAGCGAGAAATTGAAGAAATAATATGTCAGTTATGCTCGACGAGATTTTCAGAAATCTAAATATATTAACAAGGAAAACCATGAAGATCAAGCAGAAATATAAAATTAATGCACTAATGAAAACCCACTAATCAAGGAAATATTTAAACAGAAACTGCAATTAAAGGCACACATAACAAGTCATATGAAAAACGTTGTAGGTTATATCGACAAAATAATGTATTCCAAACGGACTTCAAAATGTTTTACAGGGCAATTGGAAAAGTAGATGTCAAAAATTTCTTGAGAAATTATTTGGAGAAAGCAAAAGAAATATATTCAGAATACAGAGTAAAACAAACGAGATAAAAAATAATTAATAATAAACCTGCTCAAAATAATGTACAAATAAACAAGAATAATGTTAGACAAGATCGAACAAAATTCAAAAAGTAGAAATACTCAGGAAATAACAGGTTACGCAACCTTTGGCTATATCATTAGTCATCAACTCATAAACTCTTACACAAACATTATCAAGGTTAATTAATAACTTCACTGAAAGGCCTAATGGATCACTGAAAGCATTACATATATCTTAGCAAACACGGCTGAAAGAGATTATCCAAATAATTATAGAGTAATCTATGTCTGTGCAGCACATATAAATAGATCAGGTCTGTTCTGACAAACCGTACTTACTCTTTTCTTGATGAAAACAACATTCTTCCAATGGAACAAAAGGGGCGTTGAAAGGGTTCATATGGTTGCAAATATTAACTACTAATAAATCAAATGATCCTGGAATATTGCAGAAGAAAATGGAGAAATCTCAGCACAGCTTGGATAAATTACCGCAAAGCCATTGGTAGTCTGCGACAATCTTGAATACATAAGGCTTTCGAAAAGTACAAAAAACTAATCGGTAAGAGTAAATTTACTTAAAGATAGCATGAAACTGGAAATCCACATTATACCTAAATCACACCAAAGGTACTGTCACTTCCAATTGTTTTAATATCCGACGAGGAATAATTTCCTGTCGACATTCTTTTCTGTCTGTCCGTAATCACCCTTTCGTATGAACTAAACAGTAATAACAGTAATATCAAGTAAAAAAAGAAAATGTGTAATCACCTATTCTACATGGATGATATCAAATTCTTTGCGAAAGACGACGATGAATTTTTGGGTATCCTGAATAACGTAAAATGTTTCACTGCTGATATTAGTGGGGAAATTGGATTTAATAAATATGCAAATGTAATATCCAAGAAATGGAGAATATCAAAAACAATTAATAGATCTAGATTTTGTCACAAAGCGGGAACTGGATTAAGAAGAAGCCTCTAAATACCTATAGATCAGCGAAGACGGAATACAGCATAACCAGATGAAAAAGAAAGTAAAAAAATATATGTTCGTCTGGTGTTAAATACCTATTTGAATTCTCAAAACAGAATATCATCCATAAACACCTTGGCTGTTCTTGTAGTGCAATAGAGTGTAAACACCCTTAATTGGACAATGACTACTTTAGGCGAATGGATGTCAAAATGAGAAAGCTTCTCACTTGCCACCGCATGCATTATCTTAAGGCTGATGTTTAAAGTCTGTATGTGCCTATATACGAAGGAGGCAGAACATTAGTTCAGCTAGAACTGTTTTAGAAAGACACACCGATTTGTTTTCAAAGATACCAAGAAAGTAGAAAACAATGGATGATGATCTGTGTCAAAGAACATAAAATAAATAAGAAATGTTATTCAGTAATAAATGAAGCCACTAAATCCAGACGAAAATTTCAAGTGGGAAGATAAGTGCATGTAAATCATAATACACCTAATTCTGCGTCAAAGAACCTAAAAAAAGCAAAAGTTAATGCAATGTACCAAATGGATAAACGATGTCAAGATAAGCCTCTCCATGGCCAATACTTTGCTCATATCAAACTTGATGTAGACAATCAGTGTATACATTAGTTCTTATGTAGTGCAGGGTTAGAACTGAAACCTAAGGTTTTATTCTTGTGGACATGACAAGAGTTTTCTAACTAGAAATTACCAAGCACAAATACTGAAAAATTGTTTAGTGCAAAATGAAGATTCTGTGATCAATATCCAGAAATCATTTATCATCATATAAATGGCTGCACAGTATTGGCACCCACGGAATTTTAAACCCAGCATAAAGGAATATGCTAATATCTGCATTGGAAAATCTGAAAATGTTACGGAAAAGAAATTGGTATGAACTCCAGCCAGATCTGGTTACAGACATATGACCTATAACAATTTTATTGAACTTTACAATACACAGAGTCGAAACGGTAAAAAGGTAATCGCCAAAACATCGTGATCATAGACTAGGGGTGAGAATATTCCTTCTTATTGAAATGACTGTCCCTGAAGATTTTAATGCATCATTGATGATTTTTCAAAATCTGTTAAAACACAAGAAAGTTAAAATCGAAATGTCAGAAATGTGGCCCGTGAGGACATCAAGAATTCCACTTGCAGTTGGAGCCCTCAGTTTCAATGGAAAAGTTTCCGATACATCGGGATACCAGGTTGAAGCCTGGTACCTTACAAGCATACAAGAATTTGTACCACAATTACAGCTCACACCTTACGAAGGGCTTTATCTATGTAGACTGTGTGTGATATTGTGTGTATGCTTTTTTGTAGATTTTTGTTTTTGTTTTTGTTTTACAAAAATTAAATGCTCACCAAAAATTGTATGATGACATTTCTGACATTAGCTCTCTGATTGGGACCCGGAAAGTAATGACTATACACCAGAAATCAACGATAATAACTGAAGGTTTTATCCTTGCTCCACAGGACCAATGCTTGTTAACTAGGAATTATCAAGCACATATACTAAAATACTGTGTTAGACCAAAATGCAGATTATGTGATGAATATCTAGAAACGATTGAACATCTTGTATCAGGTTGCAAGATATTGGCACTCAGTGAACATAAAAACCGCCATGACAGAGTGGGCTAATATCTGCACTGGAAAATCTGCAATTTCTACGGAAGGAAAGTGAAAGAAACTGGTACGACCACCACCCAGACACGGTTACGGAGATAGGAACTGTTACTGTTCTCTGGGACTACACAATACACACTGATAGAACAATCAAAGCCAACAGCCCAGGCATTGTTATTAAAGACCACAAAAAATGCTTCCTTATTGATATAGCAGTCCCTGCAGACGGCAATGTATGTTTGAAGATATTCGAAAACCTGTCAAAATACAAGGACCTTGAAATAGAAATCTCAAAAATGTGGCACATGGAAACATCAACAATCCCTGTTGTAGTTGGAGACTTAGGATTGCTTGGAAAAGATTCCAGTAGACTAATTGAAGGGATCCCTGGAAGTCCATACCTCAAAGAGATACAAAAAGTATTCTGACACGTACAGCCCACATTTTACGAAGGCCCTTATCTATGTATTTTTTTTTTTTGCAGTGGAAAGTGTCATGATACCATTTCTAACCTTAGGTCCCTGGGCGGGACCCGGAAAAAAATGTGTAAAAGGCAGATATCAAAGGAAATAATAATAATAATAATAAAAAATAATAATAATAATAATAATAATAATAATAATGATGATGATAAGTGGACTTGAAACAGGGATATATCAAGAATGCAGAGATTTATAAACATCTGTCAAACAAAAAGTAACCCTATATACGCAAACGGTTATGGTTGCAAAATAATTAACCCATAACGATGATGCAAATTTCTTATAAATATATTGTGTCTCTGGGCTCAAAGCTAAAGGGCATACAGAAAGTAGACATATGCAAATTGCTTGATATAAATATACATTTACTCAGCTCGTATCAAAGCAGAGAGAAAATATAGATTCGTCGACAAAACATTTTACCATCAGCACAGTAAACTCTAATATAAGAAGCTATGTAGACAATGATAGATAATCATTTAATAAAACCTTATAGGAATAGCATGCTGATTGTGCTTTGTAGTGGGAATCAACACTTTTGATGAGATATTATCTGCTTCTGGTACATATGACCCGCTAACAATTTGTGGTTGGCTTGTTTATGTCGATAGGAATAAATAAGACATGATTTGAACAAGAAAGTTTTATCAAATATATGGACAGGACATTTTTCTAAAAGGAAAAATGCGAAATGAAGTGAAATGTGAAAAATGCAAAGCAACATTCGTGTCTGTACTTGGGTATTCACATTTTGCAGGAGCAAAAATTATACATCTTCATGCAATGAAAATCAACAAAATCTTCCAAATGTCGCGCCGTGAATGTGAATATCCGAAGCGAGTAATATAAATGTATTAGATGATTATGGACCTCCACGATTTCCTATCATTTGTAGTTGTGTCTGATCTGTCTGTTTATCCACGCCAAAATTCTCTGTACTCTCATCCATCTATACACGCTAGTTAATGGACACGCTGTTTCCATGGGTATTTATTACCTTACATATCTCCTGAGTTTCAATTCTCCAAGCCCTCTCTTTGCGTTATTATTCTATAGTAATTTCTACTGTCTCTTTCTTATTGTATGCATGAGGATAATTTTTGTTTCCATTTTACTTCAAACCCCGTCGTTTCGCGTATGATCAATCCATAGAATTATTAGCATCCCTCTGTAGAACCAGGTTTTTCTTGTATCAAGTTTGTTTTCATCTGTGATAGCATTATGCAAGATGAACTAACATAGACAATTAGTAATGTGAGTTACGCAGTCAATTCATTATTTCTAACGAAAATATCCTGTTTATTAATAATTTGCTTGGCAATTTATTATAGTAATGTTCGCCCTCCTAAATGCTGAGGGCACTAAGATGGTTACGTTAACAGGGTAGTTACTTTAGATATCAAGGGATGAAAAGTATTAACTCTAGACTTGAACACTTTACTGGTATAGTGATCTTCTTGGTAGTCTGTTCCACTGGGCAGTGGATCGCGGGAAGAACCAGCTCGATTGGAAGTTATTCTAGCTGCTGAAACAGAGGGAATATTTGTGGTTTGTTACTATGTTGACGTCATGGCAAGTTTTATACGTAAAGGCTATGTTTGGCGGAACCCAAAACTGTAGTTCATCCTAGTACATTCCATGATAGTACTGATTGAGAAGTGAGAGACCCGCCGCATTCCGCCTGTTAGAGATAGTTTGATAGATGGACAATTTTCCAAGACGGAATCGGAGACGTTTTTGAACTCTACCAAGTCTGTGTGGACTTCGTAGCTCTCGTCTAATTATCAGTACCTCATTATCGGCGCGATCCGGCTCTAGAAGGTAGCATAAGGAGTCAGATATTTAATAGAGAGGCATAGAGAACCAATCATCTTAACCTGCATATTTAGCGATGGATCGTATATAGGAGTTCAGCTTGAGGTCGGCTGTGAGTTTGCGGCCTAATATTCTTTGAAGACATGGTGGTTCTCGATGGTACATCCGTTAATCGTTAGTTCGGGTCTGATCGTCGGTGATGGAATTTAACCAGTAAATGGAAGTCATATTTGCTTATTCCAATTCGCCTTCGTATTACGGTTTTACCTTTATCCAACTCCGTTGAATTAAACTGCAGATATTTAAATTTGAGTAGTCTGCAGAAAAAGAGATCGCCTCTTGGTTTCGTCTGTTTTCTAACGAAAACCTATTCCGTCATTTCAGAAAAGTTATTTAGTTCATTCTTCTCGTTTACCGTTTCTAAATCCTCTCGGAAGAATGTGAGAAGACCTTAAAGTCTCATGAGAAAAAACATATTTGACTTACACCCCATAATATTTTGTGGATTTACTAAAAATCATTTTATTTAGGCATGCATACGCTTTAGAGAATTATACTATTTGAATTCTTTACATTGTTCGGACTGTTTTCCTCATCCATGTCATCGTATTCAGGAGGTTCTGGCTGTTGTTCGCTTCGGCATTCTTCAGGTTTTTGGGGTTTTGATCCTAAGGCTTTATTTCGTCCACCGGTGTAGATGGTTCTGGATCCGCATATCATGGCCCAGTCGAAAAAAGTGGGGATACAAGTAATCCAGTGACTTCATCAAAAAGAGTTTTGTTCAATACCTAGCCACGGCGGAGGTGAACAAAAACCTGGAGAGCTAAATGGAGAATACTGAAACGGAAGAGATATGACACGGGAGACGAAATGAATGTTTCGGTTCGAAGTTCCAATCACTTCCAGAAGGTCGTGCGTACTATGGCTGAAACGTCGTGAATATGACAACAAAGATGAGAATAACAGTCCGAACTATGAGGATAGTATAAATATTTATATCATCTCATAAATATGGACAGATAGTGAAGGAATATTTTAATATATTTCCCATGAAAAAAATCATAATGAATATAATTCAAAAGAGGATCCCATTAATGGAATCTTTACTGGCGTCATCAAATATAAAAATCCCAAGTAAAATGTGTTGAAGCCATATTAGATCTTTGATTTGATAAAAAGTAAAACAATGCCGAGGTATGTTAAAGTATATATTTTATTAGGCAAATAAATTAGAAACATAATATAGTCAGGTTAAAGAATAGTAAATCAGCGAAAAATATACAAAGAAAGCTAATCGTAGATGAGGAAGAAATACGAGGATAAACAGGACAAATATATGTTCATCAGCAAGATTACAACACTCAAAAGTGCGATCGTTGGTAATGACAGTGATAATGGTAATTATAAAAATGTCCTTATGAGGAAAATGCAGTATTCATTGATCGATGAGATCGTACTAAATACAGTCTACGATGAGACAATTGTCGCCATGTTAGATTTTTAATTTTGAGCATGCGCATTGTTTGTTTTGATATTCTCGACTGCTCTCTATAGTAGAATCATTTGGGCGCTCTCTTTGAGAAAAAGCGCAACAGCACGCAATTTACTCCGCCAGGAATTTGGAAAAGGCATGATGTACTGCTTGGCATTGGCGACAGAAGCTCGAATACGAACATTTTTAGAGTATTTGAGCGTCAATCTGAGGAGAGAGAGTAGAGGATTAGGAATGAGCTGGGGCTGTCTAATGTCGATAACGAAGTTGGTTGGAGAGCTCACTACTGATGGCGACGTCATGCATCCATTCATGTTCCCACACCGCCTCAGATTCAACATCAAATGCCTTGACGAAGTATTGGTGGCATGGGTCATGTGGGTGACTATATCTGGCGATTGCATAATGACACACAAGCAGAGGTGGCTGCCAGACAAGTTCTGTGACCTCTTACATCTGGCCACCTAATTCCCAAAACTGCAACCTCCTTGATTATTTTTTGTGACGCGCAGTAAAACCAAAGATGAAATGAAGGCACTGATTTTAGCACGAGATTCGATGAAAAATTTGACATCTAAATTACACAGAAATGAAATTAACAGTCAAAGTTTCACAAAAAATATCTTGAATGCTAAAAAGTTAAAGTATTCAATAAAAGTCGCATTACTTTCAACCAAGGCCTCCAGACGAATTCAGAATCTCTTCCGTATGGTCTCCTATTTTAAGGTGGTGAATGTTGCAATAATCCTTGCCTTCATTTTACCTTTGGTGTTACAAAGAATTCTGTTTATTTATCGCTCAACTCTGCAGAAATTGTCTGACAGCCATGACTGTGTTTTTCCCTGCGAATGTGTCATTGTGGAGTGTCCTGTTGCTAGATCAAGGTTCTTCTGGGAGCCACACTCCTGACCAAGGACAACCCTACCTCCGTAAGACACTTGATGTGGGCCTTGTTGTTATGCCTGTGCCCCTGTGGGAAGATGAATGAAGGCCTAACCTCGGCACTCACTAGTGATCCAACCAAAACCAATGATGCTGACTGGATATATCTGCCAAATCTTACCGAATCATCTGCATTATCCTCGGATTGACACCTAAACATTCTAGAATGTATTGAAGCTTCCAGCGTGAATGTCAAGCAGTATAGCATGCCGTTTCAAAATTTCTGGCCGAGAGAATTGAGCCATTCTACACATTTTCGCATAGATGGTCCACTACTGAGCCTACTATACTATGTATTCGACAAATGCAACAACAAACAAAACGCATGCACAAGATTATAGATATAGAATGGCGACAATTTACACATCGCACACTGGATATGAAATTATTATTTAGAAATTCGAAAAAAAATCAAGTTCAGTAGCTGTCTTTGCTCTTTTCAGTGTTGATAAGGGCTTCCTTCCTAAAGTTTTGTTTGAAGTAGTATCAAACATCGACGTCTTGATTATGTCATTATTTTCACCCCCAGTTAAAATTGCTATCCATTTTAGTACTTGCTGCTGTTGGAAATACTCAGCTGTTGCGGTTTCTTTTATTTTGTACAATTATTTGTTATTGATTCGCTAGCGCCGGTTGAGAACGTTGGAGGGAGTAATTTTCATCGTTTAGATCCATATGCTCGATCGCTCAAACTACATTTAGCAATTGATCTGTGAAACTGGCTTCATACAACCGACGGGTTATATATAAGCAATCGGCTAATCATGAATAATAATCCGATGCATGTGTTTTGTGCATGTATCTATCTGGGTCAAATGTTGGGTAGATTCGGGTGAGTATATATGTATTCCATTGGCATACTGCTGCTCATTTAAGCAACAAGAGTTTATGTTGAAATATAGCGTACAACAATGCGAAATAAATGGAGCTTACGGAAAATTTTATCACAAAAGACAGTAAATTGGACGAAAATCTGAAGCACATTCTGAAAAAGGATTCAGCTTCTACCAACCTTGACACCCTTAAAATCATGAACATAGATACGAAGGCAAACTACTTTCTTTCAACCCCAGGGAAATGACATAATTTTTTTCATTAATTCCTCTGAGTTAGTAATCAACTAATGAAATATTCAAAGATGAAAATATCACCATAATATTAAGCGTGTTTCGGTTGCCTGTCTCACGCGGGTGGTGTTCCATTCTTTTGGACGAATTCATTCCAGTACAGGCGTTTTTTTATCATTACAAGACGAGCAACGTTTATACATAGTCATCATTTTTGTAGATATTTCATAAATATAAAATACTTGAATATAATTTTGAAAGATAACTCGAAGATATATATTATGTCGAAATATTGTTCAATAATATCAAACAATGTTACTTCTTTTTTCTTTTCTAAAATTGCGCTCTTCTACAAGTTTTGTTAATAATAATAATAATAATAACAATAACAATAATAATAATAATAATAATAATAATAATAATAATAATAATAATAATAATAGTGTTAAGAGAAGGGCGCTATTTAAGGAAATAAAAAGAAAGGACACAGTCATTGAAAAAGTGCAGCAGTATTTCGAGAATGCGTCTTCTTACTTCGATATAAGTTATTTTTAATTTATTATTTTCAGGTATAAAAATAAATAAATTTAAAAACATTTAAATGCAAGCAACGTTTTGATAATGATTTATAATTTTTTGTAAATGTACATATTTTTATACCTGTAAAATATATATATATATTATTTTTCTTTCGTTAAATCGCGCTCTTCACTTAAATAATGAAATACATTGAAAGATTTATGTCAATCATTTTCTTTAATAATAATAATAATAATAATAATAATAATAATAATAATAATAACAAAAGCAAATCGAATGTAACAATCCCAAAAGCAAATGTAATGTACGAAATACCAAAAGTAAATACAATGTACCAATTGCATAATCGATGGCAATGTAAGTGTCTTCATAGTCAAAATTCTGCCTGTACCCAGGTTGCGCATGTAGATATACGCCTTACCCCAAAGTCTTTATGTAGTGCAGGGTTAAAAGCTGATCTTGCCTCACGTGACAAATGCTTGCTAACTAGAAATTACCAAGCACAGATACTAGAAAATTATTTTAGCACAACATGCAGTAATAATTGGCCATATTGTATCAAGAATATAAACTGTATCACTGAATTTAAAACATGGCACGCCAAAGTGGGCCAATATTTGTTTTGGAAAATATGCATGTCATTGATATTGACATCAACTAGACCCAGTTACAGACATAGGACATGTAGCAATTTTACAAGAATTTACAAAAAGCACAGTCAGAACAATGAAAGCTAATCTCTCATGCATCGTGATCAGAGACCCAGAAACACATTATGTTTTGTTATTGACAACGATATCCCTTCAGATTTTAATCTATATTTAAAGATCTTCAAAAAACTATCAAAATACTAGGGCCTTGAAATGGAAATCTCAGAAATGTGGCACGTGCGAACATCAACAATCCCAGTTGTAGTTCTAGCCCTCAGCTTGATTGGAAAAGGTTCAGATAGACTTAATGAAAGGTTTCCTGATGACCCATGCCTTAAGAAATACAAAAAAAAAACATTGTACCCACAAATACATTTCACGCTTCACAGAGGGCTTTGTCTATGTTAGGTCTTTGGTTGGGACCAGGAGAGAATTTAGTATACAGCAGAAATCAAAGGAAAAACAAAAACAACGACAACAACAACAACAACAACAACAACAACAATAATAATAATAATAATAATAATAATAATAATAATAATAATAATAATGAATGATTCATCTCTTGTTTTCCAATTGGAAAGCTTTAACATAAAAGAATGGTCAAAGTGAAAATAGTAGACAGTATCTTCAATGGAATATATAAACCACGCACCTCACGATAAAAGACTGTATGAATTTTAACCTTCTCTGCCCACAATCACCATGAAGTCATTATACTGTCACGATATCGAGCACTTTATGCTGTGATTCATTGTGCCCGCATACACTTATCGGAAGGCATTTTCAATATGGTAAATCGGTTTTCGTATATTTATACTCGAGAGAGACTTTGCTGGAGCGCTTCTCTCTCACGTAATAATGACAATATGATGGAACATGTAATCAACTGTTGTTACAATAGCTGGTGCAGCGCTGAAAGATGAACTGACAAGCATAAAAAATAAAATAAAAAACATAAAGAAATCCTTGCGAAAAAAAATAGATACTATTGAGAAAATATGACTACTGAAAACAACTAGATTATAGTGGAGGGTGATGGAGCATTGATATCTAATAGCCACTTGCCCCAAGGGGAGAAAGTCAACGAATGCAACAACGTAACCACAAATAATAATAATAATAACGAGCAGGACGCATGTAAATTGCACGAATTTGCTAATAAATGCCGCACTGTGTACTTTTCAATCCATGACAATTTATAGATTTTTATCATAAAGAAACATAATCCCTCTCAACATTTCTGATGTCTCCTCATCATATCTTTATCTAGGATGGACTCATGCAATCTTTCTCTATGTCACATTCATTTTCTCTCCGTCTTCGACTTTCTCTCATTGTTTTGCTCTCTATAACCGCTTCCATTGTGTTGCTCACTCGAGTAAGCAATACTGTCCCTGTCTAATAGGATTACCGTGAGACACACAATATTAAAATTGCTCAAAGCGTAGGAGTAGTAGTAGTAGTAGTAGTAGTAGTAGTAGTAGAACTAGTAACAATAACGATAGTTTTTCGACTTCTATCAATTTTTCAAAGCTAATCTACTGTGAACTGGATAATATATTTTGTTACAAAAATAAAAATACCTCGGGATATTTAGATTGATCGATTCATATCTTACGGCTTATAAACCCGTTTTTTTAGGTTATTTAAATCGAGTGAATAATTGGGGGTTTGTGTTGGAGATAATAATGTAGAGCGATAAAATGTCTTACTAATTAATGCATAACCGGAAGGATAAGAGGTGGATTCTCACTTTTCCCAAGGGTATTTATGCGCAAGGGAATATTAATGAATCCAAAGGGAATTATAAAACACACCGCTTCAGTGAAAAATTTCGAACGATTATCCATTACACCAGCCAAACATCCAAGCTTACAACACTTGATATTCCCAAGCGATCACCCATCTAGGAAATGACCACGCTCGACGTTGCTTAACGTCGGTGATTGTACGAGAAAGAGTTTCTGAAAATGATGTCGTCGTAAGCCTTCAGATATATAGCATCAAACAAAAATAGATGCTGGTGGATTTCTCTGTTTGTTTTTATTACATACCAGCTATGACAAGATGTTTAAATAACGCCATATGTCGCGAAATGGGCACACGTTTGGCCTAGTATGGAAACCGGAAGTTTATACCGGTGTCAATATTTTTGGACGCAATGGGAATTGGTACAGAAATAGCTTTTAAAATACTGTATTATTTTAATACAAAAGAAAACTCGACAGACATAGAATTTAGAGAGTTAATTTTAAAATGGGCTTGATGAATGAACCCTGCGATATGAATGAAAGATTAAATGCTTCTGAACATTATGAGAATAAGAATGGACACTTAACGTGAAGTTAAAATCGTAATATTCAGCTGGTTGTTCAAATAATTTTGTTTAGCATCGGTTATGTAATGCCGAAATCTAAATATTTTGAAGACAATTTTATAGGTTCAACTAAATATATATTTGAACGCAGTTATATACCTTCAACTACTTATAGAATTTGCCATGCTGATGAAAATTCAACTATTAAATATATTTCTAGTCATTTTGCTTTCAAATATATAGCGATTAATATTTTAATATAAAAAATATATTAATGGTATTTTTACTATAAAAATGCATATTTATTCTTTCATAATTTTTCTTTTTTGTTCCTTATTTGCCTATAAGCTGGGTCCCTAACAGGAGCTACCACAAAGAGTCAGGTTGAACCTTGGAACTACAGCAATTAAGATGCGGTTACACGCTTCTCAAAACGTCCGTTTTTTCCGATCAGACGCCTTGCTGCTGGATGTAGATTATTGCCATACCGAGAGCTATGTTAATGTTCGGGGAAACATTCAAGAGCAATGTCTCAAAAAAGGTAGCATTCTTAGGGAAAAGCTGTCTGAGCGGAACGTTAAATTTAAATTTAGCATAAGGATGAATTAATGATGACTCGATACCCTGAACATTACATGGAGACTCCCAATTTTAAACTTCTGAATAGGTGCAACTAAAAAAGGAGATTTGTTTTTTAAATGATGTTCACCCTGTACAATGTTGGAGAGCAACTTGATTTAGAGGGTTACATCGTAATAGGCACGCTTTATACGAATATCGATTGAAATATAACTGTTAAGTCTTCATTCGAACACGTTAAGATTAAAGTGATTGGGGAAGTATCCTCATGATAGTCGTTTCCAAATAGTCGGTTGTTGAGTGGAAATAGAGATAGAACAGCAAGGGGATTGCGACATTTCGTCTATCAGAAAGGGGTTTCATTGTGTGAAATAATTTGTTACTCGCAAGGACTCACATATTCTTTTGGACGCTGTGGACGCTCTAAAGTGAAGACTGGGTAGACCCTGCAAATATTGGGCAATAGTACTCCATTTTTGTCATTATTTGGCTCTTGCAAAGACAGAGGATAGCACTTGGAGTCTGGTACTTACTACAGCGGTCTTGGCATTTGCTATAGAATTAGCGATACATAAGTAATAAACATTAATCGAAATTTGAAATCCACCTGACGACATTTTTAAAAGGAATAACAAAACTGAGAAATATGAAGGATTAATTAGAAGACTTGCTGAAACTTAACCCTCAGTATAGGCCAGATGGTTACTGTTGTGATCACTC
Source organism: Acanthosepion esculentum (assembly GCA_964036315.1). Classification (NCBI taxonomy): domain Eukaryota; kingdom Metazoa; phylum Mollusca; class Cephalopoda; order Sepiida; family Sepiidae; genus Acanthosepion; species Acanthosepion esculentum. The sequence goes on from OZ038491.1 coordinate 101,445,355, forward strand.
GCTCAGTATATAATAACATTGGTTCAAATTAGAATGTCTCATTAACGAAAGTTTGTAATTTTCTAACGGGACGTTCAGGGATCTTTAATGATTTTTATTCCTAATTATTTGTTTATCGTTGGATTTAGAGTGGATTGAGGTTGATTCCCCGATTAGGTGTTTTAAGACATTTCCTGGCAGTATCAGGAATTTGTTCGTTATGCCTGCTAATGATAATTGTATCTCAGGTTTAGCGTGAAGAAGAAACAGCTTTTCGACACGACAATCCGCCGATGGCTATGAAGAGAAAGTGATTATCGTTGTTATTACACAATAATTACCCAGTTGATTAAATGCCTCTTGGCAGAGCTGGAAAATGGAGAGTGAGAGAGAGAGAGAGAGAGAGAAAGAGAGAGAAGGAGAGAGTGGGAGGGAAGGTGTTAGGTGGAGGGAAAGAGAGAGTTCATAAATCGATGACATGGCAGTCACATAGGATGGTATAATGACGAAGTGGGTCGAGGATTCTAAGGAGAAGTGGATCTAAGTGCGTGGTTTAATATAACTCGAAAGGAGAAGTAAATATCTAACAATTAAACTATAAAAGACAAATATATGTAATTGGAAATATTTCTTTCATCATTTCACCCAGAGCAAGGCAATAAATCCTCTAAGACGTAAGGGGTTACGGAATGTTAAATAACACTAGAAAAATGGAAAAAATATTATTAAGGAAATATAACAAATGAACAGAATTATGAAGATAAAAGATAAAGATTGGGATTTCACTTAAATTTTTGAAGATCATACTTGACTGAAAATCAAAAAGTCGGAAAAGCATTTCACGGGTGATAAATGCGAGAGAAGAAAATGTTTGCCCAGAATTTACGGTTGCATCTAGAAATTTCAAATATAAAACGATGAGAACTAGTGTATTTTAATTGTAGCCGTCACGATTACAATAATTCCAATTTCATGTAGAAAAAACAAATATATATATATATATATATATATATATATATATATATATACAAACATTTAAAAATAATATTGTTTCTGTAAATATTATTCTGTGTTCAAACAACAGAATAGAGTTCTAATCGATACTATATTTTTTGTCTCTCGTGAGGTTGAAGGACAGAAAAAAAAACTTTGTTTAAATTCACGGATTTAATTACCTCATAGGAATAAGTCAAATATTAATGAGTAAAATACATTACATAAAACGAAATATATACAGTTACAAACATTAAAAAGCATTTAATATGTTCTATGAATTTCAAACGTTTGTCAAATTGTTAATTCACTTACCCCCGTGTCCCTCGTACACACTGCATTGTATATCGTGCGATAAACTTCAAGCATGAAACTTACGGTCATCACTCAAATATAAAATGGATAATTAAATCAGCAGCGACTTAATTATTCATTTTTATATTTTCACAAACACTATCACTGACATTGAGCAAATGTCACTGACATTGAGCAATATTAACTTTAGATATTGCGTACCTTAGAACAATATGCTCTATCACACACATATATGCATGTTTTCAACAATAGAAAACATTTATAAGTATTTGTTTAATAGACACACGGTTCTATAATGATATTGTCTTGTTTTATTATTTCAAATAGGTTCCTTGAATAGCGTCATCCATCATGGTTATCACCAGGAAAAACAATCCCTCCTTATTAGAAGCAATGGACTACAGGAGTAAATGTTTCTGAAGAAAGTGAAATTCATCTGTAGTTTTCATTTGTTTTTGTCGTTAGTTTTAATTTTGGTTTGTCCTTGTGTTGGTCAAACGGCCTCTTTCAATTTTTGTTTTAATTTTATGATACAGGATGTTGAACTTTATTTATGCCCTCCTTGGTCATCTTGGCAGTTTGATTGGTAGCTGCGATTGGGATCTGAGTGTTAAGGGTATGCTATCTTTTAGTTCTACGAGATTGTACGTGATGTGTGTATGTGTATATAATAGTATGAGTGTGTGTAAAAGTGTGAAACCTCAATACCTCTGCAAACATGTCGGTCTTGATTTATGAGGTTATATATTAATTCTATCACTGTTGTTCAATTTGTAGTTAAGTCCGGCTGGACGAATTGTTTTGAGGCGCAAAATCCATTTGTCTACATGTTACTCTAGTATCTTTTTAAGGCTGCCTTTTCTGTCTATTTCTAATTTTTTTTTCAATTATAGTGCATTTTGCATAGATTTAAAAATCTATTTTTCTAGATGGATATATGGCTCTACAGTTCTTATCTTTCGTGGGACGCCAAATTAATCCGATTCCCTTAATTATTAATTATGTATTGAAAGTTTCAATTTAGGTTTTCTCACATATTGTTTCTGGCAGAGTGCGCATTCTAACAGGAAAATTATGTCATGACTCTTCCAGTTAGTGGTAGATATTGAAAGAAGATTTAGTGACTGAATTAGTGAATTAATTTATATATATATATATATATATATATATATATATATATATATATATATATGCATATACATATACATATACATATACATATATTGTTGTGGGGCAGACCCCTTTTACACAAGATGAACTCGTCCAAAGTATACTTAGACTGTCAGAGTGAATACTTGCAGGTTGTGATACGTTGAGTCAGGGTGAGAGATACGCAGACAGTACACAGGGTTTTCACAGAGAGTTCTACCAGAGTCCAGAGAGAGAGAGAGAGAGATAATTACGGCTTCACTTACAGAGACTGCTACATAAACTTTCTACTAACCCGCATTCCTGGACTACTAATCTTCATTTCAAATCTGTATTGTTACGTTTTCTTATTTTTCTATTTCAATTACTGGCATTGTTTATTTATTTGTGCAGGATTCCATTTCCTGCAATCTACAACATATATATATATATATATATATATATATATATATACATATATATATATATATATATATGTATATATATATATATATATATATGTATATATATATATATATATATGTATATATATATATATATATATGTATATATATATATATATATATGTATATATATATATATATATGTATATATATATATATATATATGTATATATATATATATATGTATATATATATATATATATATATATATATATATATATATATATATATATATATATATATATATAACTCAATTAACCTATTGGAGAATGCAAGTCGAATGATGGGATTATAAATCCTGATTACACACACATTGTTCAGGATTCCATTGCTGGGCTTCAGCACCACTGTGAAATTCCAAGCAAACCAAGAATCCAGTGGTCCAAAGGCAATCAGAGAGCTACTTGTTCGAATCCCGATCAGGAAATCTCATTAATAGTTATCAAACATCTAATGGGACCCATTAGCCAGCAGATCGGATCTTTCGGAAGAAATATTTACGAATTTTGTTTTGTGTAGTTTGGTGTTTCAACTGCAAGAGGGGATAGGAATGAAGATAAGCAACCAAATAGACGACAGATTCAGATGGGTAAACGAAGACCAGCGCAGAGATTTATCGACTCAAAGAAGCTCCAGTTCATGAGCGGGCAGGCTTAAGCATATTAAAGAGTGATCTCTAGAACTGGGAACCATAGACAACTTCGCAAGGAAAAGCGGCCGACTCGCCAATCATTTTACAATAATCCTTACGCTTTTTGCTAAAAATCTGTTCACCGATACCAAGAGCGGCAAAAGTGACGCACCGCAGAAAGAAATCAAAGGTAACCTGAGGATGACATATTCTGATGTTTGGAAAGTTGATCCAATCCATCCTATGAATGAATTTCCTAGGCCCCAAGAAGCAGAGGTCATGTTTAATTACAACAAACTAAACCTGAAAGAAATTCGGAAATCCCGTGCCGGTAGTGCACCTGGAAGAAGTGGAATATACTACATGTTATAGAAGAACTCTCCAGATGTCCACTTCCTGCGGGCATAAAAACAAGATGCTATACTATAATAATTGTGCCTGGCAGATGGCGTTTGTTTACAAAAGGGAAAGACTGAAAAACATTGCATATTTCCGACCCATTTCCTTCTTGAATGTAAAGGAGAAATACTTGTTCGTGTCCTTGCTCGTCGTATGGTGGACTTCCTGCTAGATAACCATTATATTAACATAGCTGCCCAGAAGGATGGGATTCCTGGATTCACCCGCTCTCTGGAGCATACACATAAGATTTCGAACTGAATCCTAGCAGCCAAACGAAATAAAACTGGCTTTCATGTGAGTTAGATTCATTTCATGAATGCGTATGGCTCAATTCCTCTTAAGTATATTTGAATGTCCCACGAATTTTTCAGATTCCCTCGTAAGTTTGGGAAAATGATTAATATTTATCGGCAGCTTTTATGCTTTTTGGTAACTACAAAACCAACCCATCGATGCCGGTATCATGATGAGGCGTGTGATTACACAAGTTTTATTTTTATATTATGTCCATGGAAATCATATTACGCGGTGCAGCGGACACACCAAGGTGGGTAATGACTAAAGAACAAATGGTCCTTCCTCCTTTCAAAGCATTCGTGGATGACATTACCATTCTGGTCCTGTCTAAAGTTGGTACCGATGAACTACTGCAGCGCTGCTATCAGTTCTTCACATGGGAGAGAATGAAATGTAGACCCAAGAAAAGCTGGGACTTATCATTAATCAGAAGCTGTGCCAGGTTGGTTCACTTCTGAACTGGGGTTGAAATGATCCCGATTGCCAAAGAGAAGCCATTGAAGAGCACCTGACGCCTGTATGACATTCCACTAACTGATCAGCGCTGAGGTAAAAAGATGCAGAAAGCGGCATCAATCAGCAGAACCTATCTCTCCGGCAAACTGAAGTCCTGGTGCTACCAACAAGGTTTGCTTCCTCGGGATTTGTGGCCGTTGCATATGTTTGATATTACTCTGTCTTGCAGACGCAACAATGTATGAACTAGTACGTGCGTAAGTGCTTCGGGGATCCACTGTAGGAATCTATACCAATGCCGGAAGCCTGCAATTTCCCATCATTTCATTGGTAGAAGACTTCAAGGGGACACGGTAAGCCATCACATGATGAGGGATTCCACCGATGAGTTCGTCGCAAGTTACTGCCAGATATCAATATTGCCATTAATGGTCAGCAACAGAAATCGCACAAGAAGCCTAACCCAGCGTGCGAACCAAGGAAATTATGGCAGTGACCAAAAGCAATGGTGCTGAACTGTGCAGCACGAGCAGACAGTTTTTTTCCCAAACGGAATTCAAGGTGTAAAAGAGATATAGTGATGGAATGAAATCGATAATTTCGAGGAAGAGCTACAAACAGCTAATACTGTTTCTCAGTTTAAACAATTTGCTTGGACGACATGGGGTGAAATTGATCCAATCTTGGAATACGCTGATTGCAATGTAGCCATCGAAAATATTGTTCTTCTCCAATCTACATATGGTCTCCTCCAAATGCGAACAAACCCACGCTACTGGGGTAGACTGACACAGATGTATGTGCATTAGGTCAAAATGGTCCAGGGAATTTACATCACGTTCTCCTGCATGCCCAAAATCATTGCAGTGCTACACGTAGCGTCATAACAAAGTGCTGGAATTTTTAATGGAATTGGTCGGTACACGGTAGGAAGCAGTCAACTAACAGCCTGTAACGTCCACAGAAGCTAAGATTCGTTTTCACAAGGAAGGTGAACGCCCTGGTGAAATAACCAAATATCTCTATGATATTACTGAGTGGGGCACGTGATTGGAAGGTGTTAGTTGATCTTAGAACTCCTCTATACTTTCCGGAAGACATCATTCAGACGGACGGAATTCGTGACTTTGTAGCGTGGTCTGATTCTAAGTGATGTGTCTTCCTAGTAGAAATTACATGGGAGGAGAACAGGGAGGAGTGGCAAAAGCGAAAGAAAAATCCTTTACGTATCAATGCACCTACCATATGCTACATATAGAGGCCGGGTACCTTGGATTCCTCGGACGGTCAGTTTTTTTCTTCCTTTTCAAGATGGGCATCAATGGCCGAAACTTAAATCGTACTTCACATCGTCTCCAGATCACAACAGCAACAGGCATCGCATTGGATCTGATTTAAGATCCAAAATGAATAAAGTTAAATAAAATCATGATCGCAACACAATAGTACTTCCGCCGGGAAAGACACCTGTTTACCTTCCATTCTCGTCATTATTAACGGTCACTTACGAGCCCGTTGGGTATTTTAACACAATCGCACGAAACAGACATTTATACAAAAGCAATAACCTGCCCGATGGCCAAAACCGCTCATGGCGCTAGGGATTTCAGTCCTGACTTAGCCAGAAAAATTGTGTTACATCGGCTGTTTGGCGGCTGACGAGGACAGAGTAACGCACGTGCTTTCACACGTTGTATCTATGTATACATATATATATATATATATATATATATATATATATATGCTTTGACCATCATTTCGACCACTCAAATTTACAAACCTTGAGAAATCAATGACATCCTAAGTGTGTGTGTGTATATATATATATATATATATATATATATATATATATATATATATAAACACGTGCAGTATAATAAATCATATATTTTATTGGTAAACTCCCTCAGAGGACGAAATGCTTCAGCTAAGCATACTGTTTTTCCTTCTTGTCTTTTTAATATATATGTGTGTGTGTGTGTGTGTGTGTGTGTGTGTGTGTGTGTGTGTAAAAAAAGGATTCACATCAATTTAAGATTTTCAACTACCGCAAACCCCCCCCAAAAACGGATATCGCATGTAATTCGAGGAGAACACAGTTACGTGAAAAAGGTGAAAGGCCACATCCTGTAAAACCACCCGTTGTCATATTATCACTGACGTTAAGCAACGTGGTGCTTGGTCAGTGTCTAGATGGGTGACGGCATGGAAATACCATGAACAATAATTACACCAACCGCATATCCATGCTTACAGCATCTGGTATTTCCAAGAGATCACCCTACTAAGTATTGACAAGGCTTGAAGTTAAGCAACATCAGCCTGGTCTGTACGTAGATGGCTGCGCGCTTGGGAATGCATGATGCTGTAACCTTGGATGTGCGGTTTGTGTAACTGATTTTAGGTCGGAATTTTTAAACAGTTAGCCTAGTTTCAATTCCAGTTGAGTTATATTCACTTACGAGCAAAATCCGCAAGGAAAAGTATGAATCCACTTCTTTTCACCCATATGTGGGTTAATTAGTATCACTAAAAAACATGATCTCCCAAGAAATGACCAACCAGCCATTCAACCAAGAAAGAGTCACCCATCTAGGTACTGACCAGGCTCGACGTTGCTTATGTACATGATCCTAGGAGAACTCTTGTTTTAACGTGTTTTGCTCGTTACACAGTAGAATTATCACATTGCTCAGGGTCATATGATTCGAAAAAGCGTATTGAAAACATCTATTACAACTAATAATGGAGGAATGAAAAAACCGTGACAGCTGTAATTCTCGATATCTAAATATTAAAGCTTACTTCATGTTGTTTTCGACACGAAAATCATTAACTTGAAGAATGTCATCTCTATCACCTGCAGTGAAATATAGATTATTGATATGCATGTGCTTTCGGATTCTGTATACTTATTCTTTACATGCTACGATTATATATCTGAAGAACAATTTACAATTATGGGAAATGGAACCTGGAATGAAGTTAATTCACGTATTGTAGAGTATCTCCTCTGAAAATGTAATTATTCTCACATATGAAAATCACCTGGCCTACTTACGTAAAAATCTGAAAACTCACACGCACAATGGATTGTGAAAAAATATTATTTGCAATTTAAAATATATTGAAAAATAGATTTTAGATAGCGTATGTCTGTTACCAGGCAAATTTTCTCAACTCCCAAGTGGGTAGTGAATTTGTTTTCTTTAGGTATATCTAATTAAGATCTGCTTAAATATGCATCGTATGAGAAAATACAAATAGAAAAAAAAATGTAATATGTTAATATTTTCTTTATTTTCAAACATATCTTGCTGACATTGACACAACGGATATGCAGACTGTCATCACTCACAAGTACATGTCTCTTGCTGTATATTTAGAGATTCTTGGTAAAATCCAAAGAAGATTGTACAATGTTATTGGTTCTGACCTGGCATACCGGTTGCAATCATATTCCTCCTGAAATACATCGTCAGTCTATCTATTCCACGAACTCTTTCATGCTTAAACTTTACTCTATTCTGCATACACTTTATGGATTTAAGCCCTGTACTTGATTGCTAACAAGACATCATTGTACCGTTGAATTGGCTACATGTAACTGTAAATTCTTTGCTAACAATTTCTTTTCTCGGTAACTCTCTCGCGCTGAACTTTTTCCTCATTTTCCAGCCAAACCAGATCTTAAAAAAATATTTTTCATGTCAATCATTATCTACTGTCTTTTTGATACCTCTCATTTTAATGTTCTCGATGTTTAATAATTTTGTTTTCATAATCTTGCACACTGTTGTGACTTGGTAGCTTTATACCTTGATTGGAGATAAATTATATATATATATATATATATATATATATATATATATATATATATGACGAAATATAGTTTTAAGCCACGGAGGAGTGTTTCGGTTAGGAATGTCGATATTATTGTTTTCAAACTACGCAGGACGCATATTTTCTATGAAAATTTCTCGGACATTCAGGCCGGTAAATGTCGTTAAAACGGGTTATTATAAACAAAGCATTTACTTAAGTATTTGTATATATATAAAATAACGTATAAACATGAAAAAAAAATGTCTTAAAAATAAGACAAAAACGTATTTTTAATTTCATAAAAATAAATAATGTTCAAATTGAAAATATGAGTAGGAAAATATATCTCACGAGGATAAATTTATTCAGTGCAAATTTATGATATTTTGGAAATTCAAAACAAAAAATTCTAATGGAGTAACATTTGATCTTAATCTGTCTCATAAGGTAATATCTGTTCTTTTAGAATATTAATAGCAGATAAATATAAATATTTTGAACGCAGTATAAAATTCCAAAACTTCTCTTATGCATACTATCCTCCATTTTTGTTGCTGTTTTTGGAAGGACACCTATGGCAAACAATCTCAAGATTATAATGTTTGTGTATAAAAAAAAGCTACATTTGATACAAGAAAAAAATGGAAAATATACAGTTAACGGAGGTTTACAGCGTTGTTTATTCAAATGGTAAATTTCTAAACAGGACAGACAGAACACTTATCGTCTTGGGTCTGACAATAAAATACACCCGGCATCATAACCTCTGAACGGGAGGTTTTGTAAAGCCTGACCCACCTATTAATTGCTGCTATTCTTAGGTTCACTTTTTTCCCGGGGTGATAGCATCTTTTACCCTCCCAATTATGGACAAACATTTAACCCGCACACTGCGATCAGAAATCTACTAGAGTATAAATATAGATATTTATATTTAAAATACCAGCAATGCCTATTTTAAAAAATTATTACCATCAATACATTTTGGAAAATATATTACCAGGAATTTTTTTTTTTTAAATATTAACAGTAAAACATTTTCATGAATAAATATAACAGTAATATATATACCGGCCATATATTTTTTGAAAACAAACATTACCATTATAGGAAAAAATTACCAGCAATACATTTGACTCTCGACCAAAAAAAAACATACTTACCCAAAATATGTCAATGAAATTAGATGTACAACTGACTCCTTTAAAAAAAAAATTATTCCTAAGAACCTACCCTAAATGTCTTGTCGGTATTACATAACGTAGGGAGGTTGATAAACCGTAAAAATCTGAACTAAAACAAAGCAAACGAACAAACAGATTTCCTACAAAGAATACTTATTCTTTTCATATTAAACTTGTCGACATTAAATAACCCATTGAGATGTTGATATGCCGTAAGACAAACCAAACCTAACCAGAACACTTGCTATTGTGCATGGCGATAAGTAAAAAAAGAATGAGGCTCTCATTTTAATTTTCAAATTGACAGCTCATCTCGCAAATTGCGAAATGTCCTACGCAGTACAGAAAATGTTTTTCAATACATATTATAAGGCAAATAATACTTGTCACAATCCATTGACGTAATCATTAAATTGATTAATTGTTGCTAAATTCAATTTTATAAAAAGTAACTCAACATTTGGATGGAGTTTAATTAGAACTTACATTCTCCGTCTGCTGATGTCAATCATAATTAAATCAATGACAATATTGTAATTACAAGAATAGTCATTAATATTTACTTTGAGAAGGCAAATCTATTTTCCACCGATATTACTTCCAAGACAGGTATAAAACCCAAATACATTATTTGAGTTATTGCAACAGTTTTATGAAATTTATAAAATGTTATTCATGGGATTAATGATTTATATTTTGAATGATGTTAAACAAAAGCATCGGCGTTTTATAGAAAACGTTCCAAGAGGTAGGTTTCAAGATCAACGCTGCCGAAACTGAGATGTGATAATCTAGAATTGGGATGAAAGCAGTAATGACATAGAACATGAATCCACCATGAAAAAGTCAGAATGTCAAATTAATAGATGCTAAACACTTCAAATACCTGGCTGGAATTATCAGTTAACAAATTTACTATAGTAGCTAAAGGAAGTGAACATACCTGTCCTACTTGTTACAACACCAATACATTAATATAAAACCTAGAGTCATGTACTTAAATCGCCTCTTGAGTTGGAGATTGCATATAGGTTTCCATGGAAGGCGCCAAACATGTTTATAAATATTTAATGCGTCTGTTTTCTCCGATCTATAGCTGAAATTGGTCTGCGCGAGTGAAGTTAGTTCGTCTTAGCAAGGATTTACTTTTCCAAGTATAGTGAACTGGACACACAAAATCCCCAATAATTCACTCAAACCAATAATAGAAACTACATTTACTTGGGGACTTTCAAACAAAACATTTGCTAAAATTGAATTCCCTATCACCATTATTCTCTTCTCAGTAAGTACATAGCATATTCACCATCTCTTCGCTCAGGTCGTATGTTATAAGCGCTTTTTTCAAGTATGTTACCCAAGAGTATGAGATACACCATTATCCAATATGGGAGGCTTACATTACGTTGGAAAACGACTTTCAATGCGATTACCGAAATTAAGCAATGTCAAGCCTGATCATTATCTAGATAGGTGACCGCTGGGGATATACTAGGGGCTGTATGCTTGGATGTGCGGTTAGCGTAATGAATAATGACTCGGAATTGTTAATCGGAGAGCCGAGTTCTAATTCGCGTTGTGTTCGTTATATTCACTTAACAGCAAATATACTTGAGAAAGGTATGAATCCACTTCTTCCTTCATTCTGGGGGATTAAATAGTAAGACTTGTATAAATAAACTGTTATACACCCGACTCTAAAAAAATCCTTTAATCTAGGAATATTTACTGCCTCTAATAAACTAGCAAAGGGTTAATAAGACAACCAACGAAACTCCTAATATCCAACATCATTCAACGTGTATAGCATGAATTTCAGGGCTTGATGGAAGCCGGATGTCTTGTCAAGAATGTACGAAAATATCTCTTTCACCAGTTCAGCTTCAAATTGATCAATTTCGAGAGAGAGTTGCGTCTTGTTTGAAGAGATATTTATTTACACTACTTCTACAATGAGTACCGAGAACACAGTTTGGAATATCAGAAACAAGAGTAGCCCACATTATGACAGTTGTTGTTTTTTATTGTTGCTTAAAATGTGTTCTGACACCTTCCGGAATGTTTCTTGGTGAGTTTGCTTAAACCCTATCGTTTTTGGCAATTGACCACAGCTTCCAAGGTGAAATTTGACTTGTCCGACACAGATTCATCTCTTTCAAAATGTTCTTCCCTCTCTCAAACCGGCTTTGCTTGGAGGCACTTTAGAACGGCTGTCTTTATTGAATATTGTATGATTATAGCAGCCCTAAATGCTCTTTCACAATCCTCGTTAGGATAATAAACCATAAGAATTTTAGGAAGCTATATGACAAAATTAGAAACGATATTTACGAATAAATATGATGCATTTTATGTTTAAATAAGGGGAACATTTTTAGGTTTAAATAATCGATATATATATATATATATATATATATATATATATATATATATATATATATATATATATATATATATGTATATATATATGTATATATATATGTATATATATATATGTATATATATATATGTATATATATATATATATGTATATATATATATGTATATATATATGTATATATATATGTATATATATACATATATATATGTATATAGATATATATATGTATATATGTATATATAATATATGTATATATATATGTATGTATATATGTATATATATATGTATATATATATATATATATATATATATATATATATATATATATATATATATATATATATATGCAGAAATATAGTCTTAAAGTGTGCTATATTTATGGGGTAAAGTGCTCAATATCAGAGATAGAGCGTGTGTAAATATAAAAGTGGACATGGAAGTCAGCACTTAGAGGCGACAGTCTGTTTCATGCTAGGGCAATCGTCAGGCGACTAGTGCTGTTATTTTTCTCGGCTATTTATATAAGGGTCAGTGGTGCATTATGGGTAGTCTATTTTGGCGGTTACTTTTACCGGAAGTGGCTTATTTGTTTATTTATTTATGTCAAATTGTTTTGCTTGTTTTTTGTTTGTTTTTTTATTTTTATTTTTATTTTTTATCTTATATATTTATTTATTTATTCTTTTATTTTGATCGGTGTTTTTGGTTAACGTAGTAAAAATTTGTTTATATAGCTTATTGTTGGTAGTCTATAATGGCCGTCATTACCGGAAATCGCTTGTTCGCTTATTTATTTGGGTCAAATTGTTTTGCTTGTTTTTATTTATTTTCATTTTTATTTTTTATCTTATATATTTGTTTATTCGTCATTGATTAAATCTGTTTGTTGAATTTGTGGTTTTTTCTGACTATTATTTAGGTGGGAACAGTTTTTAATTCATCTATTTAGGTTGGTTATCTTTATTTGTTTTTGTTTTGTTTTGTTTTTTAAACGGCTAGTTTATCGTAATCGGTTGTTAGTTTATTTATATATTTGGATGTGTTTAGATCGATTTATTATACTTGTTGTTATTTATTTGTTACACTATATCTTTTTGGCTTTCGGTTTTTAAGTAACGTAGTATATTATCTTTTATTAATGTTTTTTTTGTTTTTTTATTATTATTTTTATTTGTATAACAGTTCGTTCTTTTGTTTTGATTTTATTTCGTATATTCTAACAGGTGTGGTTTTATGATTTGTTTGGAGTAATTTATTTTGCTTATTTTATTGTTGTTTGTTTATATATTTATTTATTTTTCTATTTTAAGTTACGTAGTAAAAATTTGTTTTCATGTCTACATTTTGAGATTAGCTCGGATCTTTTATTTAATAATTTATTTTCATCTGGGAAGGTAATGATAGCTATTTTTTCCTCCAAGCAAAGTTTGCAGGTTTTTGATAGGTTGTTGTAGGCTGATGATTTTTTCCTTATTTTCCAAGATATTTTTGGTGTGGTGTGTGTTTTGTTTTTTATTTCCCAGATATACTTAGAAAGCATTGTGCTGTTCGCATATTTACTATTTGTGAAAGACATTTTGTGTACATAATTTCTTTGTTTCCATGGTCCTTCGGTTACTCCTATATATACTTTTTCTTCATTATCTGCTGATTTTGTCGTGGCTTGGTAGATTACGTTGTTTTGTAAGCAATTACCGTTTAAGGGACATTCGTTTTTTATTCTGCAGTTGCACGTGGGTTTAATTTGTTCGTGTGGTTTGTTAATAATTTTTCTGTTGTGCTTTTTTATTATTTGTGCCATGTTCTCGGTGCAACTGTAGCTGATTTTTACTGTGTTTTTGTTGAATATTTTGTGTAGGGTGCTTGATTCCGGGAAGTGTTTGTGTAAAAGCTTGAAGAATATTTTTCCTATGTTTGTTTTTACGTTTTTGCTGTACGGTGGGTTGAACCATATGATATTTCTTTTTCTGTTGGTCTTTTTTGTGTTCTGTGGTGAGTATGTGAGTGTTGCTGGGAATCCGCTATCTTTTAGGGCTGTTTCGTAGTCTTTCTTGGCCTTGTTAAATATAGATTCATCGGAAGAATTGTCGGAAAGCCTGCGGTTAATCGATTTAGGTATCTGTTTGATTATAGAAGGCGGGTGGTTGGAGTATATATGTATGTACTGTGGTTTATCCGAGCTAATCTCAAAATGTAGACATGAAAACAAATTTTTACTACGTAACTTAAAATAGAAAAATAAATAAATATATAAACAAACAACAATAAAATAAGCAAAATAAATTACTCCAAACAAATCATAAAACCACACCTGTTAGAATATACGAAATAAAATCAAAACAAAAGAACGAACTGTTATACAAATAAAAATAATAATAAAAAAACAAAAAAAACATTAATAAAAGATAATATACTACGTTACTTAAAAACCGAAAGCCAAAAAGATATAGTGTAACAAATAAATAACAACAAGTATAATAAATCGATCTAAACACATCCAAATATATAAATAAACTAACAACCGATTACGATAAACTAGCCGTTTAAAAAACAAAACAAAACAAAAACAAATAAAGATAACCAACCTAAATAGATGAATTAAAAACTGTTCCCACCTAAATAATAGTCAGAAAAAACCACAAATTCAACAAACAGATTTAATCAATGACGAATAAACAAATATATAAGATAAAAAATAAAAATGAAAATAAATAAAAACAAGCAAAACAATTTGACCCAAATAAATAAGCGAACAAGCGATTTCCGGTAATGACGGCCATTATAGACTACCAACAATAAGCTATATAAACAAATTTTTACTACGTTAACCAAAAACACCGATCAAAATAAAAGAATAAATAAATAAATATATAAGATAAAAAATAAAAATAAAAATAAAAAAACAAACAAAAAACAAGCAAAACAATTTGACATAAATAAATAAACAAATAAGCCACTTCCGGTAAAAGTAACCGCCAAAATAGACTACCCATAATGCACCACTGACCCTTATATAAATAGCCGAGAAAAATAACAGCACTAGTCGCCTGACGATTGCCCTAGCATGAAACAGACTGTCGCCTCTAAGTGCTGACTTCCATGTCCACTTTTATATATATATATATATATATATATATATATATATATATGCCGCACGCGGATTTGTACATAATATTGGTATAATTTATTATTCAATATTATTTTTCACTTTAACTCCATTCAAAGCAATAAAGCCAATGAGACATAAGATATTGCTGGGCGTGGAAGGGTTAGAAAATGTATATATCACTAAGGATCGTGAACAAAATATGAGTAATCAGGAAGAGAGTAGATAGCAATTGACATTACATAAAATGAATAAATATTGCCTGGAAAGAAAGAAGCCAGAATATATCACATTTTGAAGCTCATTTTCCTCATGAAGTACCATAGAAATTCCAACTGTCTCTTTCTGATGATAGGTATAAGTGTTTTTTGTGTTTCCATTATCTCAGAAAGCTTTGTTTAGTCCATGGCATTCTCATTACCCTCTGTACGAGACTGGGCTGAAAGTTGCATAGGACGACTCTGAATGAGCAATGTTATAAATCATGCATGCATTAATTTCAACTCTTCTTATTAAGAACTACATTGTTTCTTTCCATGCAAAGTGGAATCATGCACCTCAAATATATTTCAAAAGTAACTAGTAACGTCCTCTCTTGACAAGGCACAAATTTGGCACTGTTGGTCTATCAAGTACGTGTAGAAAAAGGACATTAATGCTGACATGATTGCTAAATTAGGAGATGAAACTCCAGATTTAAGAACAGTGCAAATATGGGAAACTGAAATTAGGAGGGGAGAAACTTTGAAGATGACCCAAGCTCTAGAGGTCCCGCAGCTGGCGATGGATGACAGTCTATTGACTATAAATCAGTTAATAAATGCTGTTAGAGTATCCTGTTTGAGAGTTACATTCTGCAAGACGAAATTGACAGGACAATTCTGCTCGGTGTGTGCCACGTTTTCTGACGCCTGATAAAAAGCACACAGCCTGCTCGTATTAGGGTAAAATCTGAAATTGTCTGATGCAGATACAACTGGTTTCCTTCACCGTTTTCCAACCGAAAATGAGTGTTCGATTCATCAGTTTTAGCCAGTGACAAAGAAAAGATCCATGCAGTAATATTTGGCCATGGTCGTTTCATCTGGAAGGATATTGAGGGTCTCAGTTTTGGCGGGATGTAAAAGGCGTTGTACTTATTGACTATATTCAAAAGAGTGACGCTCTCTATGAGCAACACTATGTCATATCGGTTAGACCCTTACAAAAGACTATCAGAAACAAACGCCAAGGAAAATTGAGGGAATGTGTGTTGTTTCATTATGACAATACACCAGAAATTCTGTATTGGCTTCATGTGACTATCGTCCCTTCCCCAACATGAAAAACACATAGCTGGATACCACTGTCGCAGTGATGATGAAGTCATATCTGCTATTAATGGTCCTTTTAACCAAGAGATTGAAATATTTTTTTCAAATGCGAAGCAAGTAGTGTTGTATACCAAACACCAAACCACTGCAGAGGTATTTTGTTTGGCGGGGTCAGTTACACAACAAACTCCATTATTCTCGCTCGGCTGTCTTCACCGGCTCGCGTGATCGCTATTTGGTTTGTTAGAAGGTAACTTGATAATTTTAACAAAAAGGATTTTAAAATAATCTATGTTTTTAAACATGTCAACGTGTAAATGTTAACCTAGACAGTTAGGTTTCTCTACTCCCCTGCTAGTTGCTCGAGACATGAAATAACCAAGCCTGATGGGTATGACATGTAAAACCTCTACTCCTTGAAATCCCTGTCTATCTCTTTGACATTTCTACGTTCGGCTCAGCTAATCAAAATCGACATCCTTATTTTGTCTACCATCTGACCTTAAAGGACAGCCTCAGAAGGTTTGAGCCAAAATATACTCCCACTAATATATAATATCCGGAAACTATTATTTAACAACACTGCAACACTCGTGTAAGAAATGCGTGATCCGCAAAGGGGGACTGTGTTAAAGAATAGACCAAATTTGGTCACATTCCTTGAGAGTATATTGGTCAGCCTATGTGTTTTCAGCTCATTCTTATAGAGACAGATTTCTGTTACCTAAGCATGCACGTTTATTTATTTCATTGATAGAATATTAATCGCACATTTAAGAAGGGATACATATTGTCTACGCAAGGGATATTGTCTTTCAATTAGTTACAATCTGAAATCGCATAGAGTGAACCTCTTCACTTATATATTCTGTGAAATGTAGCCATAGGTGTGTTAATGGTAGCCGCCATATTTGGGCTTTATCCAGAAATAGAATATTTGAATCCAAGAGCTTCACTATTCTTCAAGCTTAGTAATTCCCTGACAAAGAACAATCAATTTGAGGTTACGTGAATTTTAATTGCAGGCAAGATGGAAAATCTTATTTGAGATTTATCAATAATATTAATTAACCGACTGGCCCGCGGCAAAAAAAAAATTGCAACATTAAATTTAACTGGCGAATTGTCAATAATGAGAGAAATGCAATTGCTAATGGATCGATTGTGCGCTAACTGGAAGGAAGAGGTGGAAATTGAGTTCACTGAAATTCCATGACACAGTGGGCATCATTTTTCTGATGTTAGTTCTGTAAATAAGTCTGGTTCTACAAAAACATTCACTACTATGACAAAATCCTCATTGCTTGGATAACATACACTTTTCATCTTTATGGAGCTGATGGCAATCCTACGTCGAAATACGTGGAGAGTCCAACATATGCACGGTTTACACTCGTCCTGATCTTTTAAACAGGTGTAAGTTATATCCATCTTATCATGTTTAGGATTAGGTTCCGGTTCTTTCACAGGTCTACTTCAGCTCTTTCTTAACGCGGGCTTTTCCTACGCTAATTTATCTCCAAAGAATAACCTGCTAACTTGAGTGGTTCTTGGGCGTTTTACTAAAGAATATTTTTAAAATAATATATATATATATATATATATATATATATATATATATATATATATATATATATATATATATATATACGGATTATATGTATATATAGTTGTGCATATATATATATATATATATATATATATATATATATATGCACATATATATATATATATATGCACATATATATATATATATATATATATATATGCACAACTATATATACATATAATCCGTATATATATATATATATATATATATATATATATATATATATATATATATATATATATATATATATATATGCACAACTATATATACATATAATCCGTATATATATATATATATATATATATATATATATATGCACAACTATATATACATATAATCCGTATCCTTTAACTGGGTCCATGCATAAATGTCGGTCATCGCTTTTCTGTTTTAAATTTCTGATATGATTCAGAATCGTATCGTTTGAAGATGATTTTAAACTTGGTTGAGTCAACCAATATGGTATAATATGCAAGGAACCCACCTCAGAGATGTGATAAAAACAAAAACGATTATATCAGAATATATATATATATATATATATATATATATATATATATATATATATATGTTTATATAAGGATTGGCTTTTTCCTCGATTAGGTGTCTATCTTAATCACACTCTAGATTATTCAGCTCACTTCTTGAAGCCCTTGGGCTTATTACGTGAAATCGCTAATGTCCTATATACGAGATTGTATCTATTCCTTTGCAGATGAATTATTCACCTTCCACAAACAATCTCGCCACTTGTTCTCCACCAATATCAATGCGTGAGCAGAATATCTGACTTTAGGTACAGGTTTTATATGGAAATGACACCATCCATCTAGCACCAGGCTTATCTCGTTGCTGAGAACTGAGAACCCTCGCCAGCTTCGCCGTATTATCTGAATTTAAGATTAATAAAACAACCTGGGTAATAATCGCAATTCCCGGTCCAGATTTAGGAGAGTTTATTTACAAATACTAATTTTGAAGGTACAAATCTTTTGAGTAACACGAAATAAATATTATTTTTTTCTTTCTTTTTAAACGTTTAATTTTGCAACGAGACTATGCACCCCTTATATTCTTCTTTGCTTCATAAGCATGCCTCTGATTATTTGCTTTGATCATGAATAGCACCCAAATTATGTTTGATATTAAAATTAATTACAACTTTCAATGTAAATACCTTTTAATTGATCTGAAAATGTTGTTTTTATGCGACTGGGAAACTGTGAGACTTAAAAACGAAGCCGTATTGGGTTAGTGAAAATGCTTTCGGAAAGCTAAGTAAAGTATTAAAAAACAAATTTCTTTAGAAACAAAGAAAAGTATACTGTCGTGTTATGTAATATCAGTGCTCTTATATGTCTGTGAATGCTCAATAATCTCCTCATATATGAAGAACTATAATTCTTCTATTTATTTTGCACTCATTTGTTTATTGTCAGCGAAATTGTTATTATTGGTGGTCCAGATATTTTTCTGTCAACATTTGCGCCTTTTCTATCTGTCCTTGTAACGAAATTTGTCCCACACATCTAGAAAACGTTAAATTCTTGGAAATCTGACTTTGACAGTGGCCTTCTGTAAATTAAATTTGTGCCTTCACCCCAAAAGTTACATATTGAGATTCTGTCTTTTACTTTAAAGAAATACAGAAATATCCCATTTGAAGGTGTTTTTAAACAAAAGCTGAGTATACCTAAACATATTCTCAGAATTGTACATATATACATCCACAGACAAACACACACACAGATATATTGTATGTTACAGTATGCCTTTGTAGCATGCGTCCTTAGGAAATACTTACATCCTACATTACTTAAATGATACGATTTAATAAGGCAGGACTTATTTTACACGTTTCATAATAGATTGTGCATGCAGAGAAAAGGCTAGTCACTAAGTTTGTGAAATTAAATAAAAATACAAGAATGAGAGGGACACGAGAATTAGGCGACCGAAGAATCACCGTATATTCTAGTTTATGGGGACCTACTTAGTATGTTCAGCATACAAATAAATATTATATAGGAACTATTGATAAACAAAGAGTAATAACAATAAGGATTCAACAGTATCAGTTACAATAGTGTTGTGAGACCGATACTTTCCTACATCATGGACTATATTATTATGTGAATGGTAGTATCATCGGAGTAGCACCAGTAATGCGCGGCCGCGTACGATACCAATATCGGACACCACTGGATAGTAAGCTCTGCTTACTCTTACACTATTCTTTGTAACGTTTCTGTTTAATATATCTTTCTTACCTCTAACCCGTGTTCCGTGTTTTCCTTCCGTGGCCCCTACTTCGGGTCCACATCTGTGGCGACAGAGAATTCGAGACACGCACCCACACCGAAACCCCAAAGCTCCAGTCCCACATCAGTGGCGACAGAGGACTCGTTTAACCCCACTGGTTCCCACATCAGTGTCAAACTAGAATCTGAGCTGGCATTACTACATCAACGAACGAAACGCAATACACAGCTACCTTTCAAGGTTACTCAAGTATGTGCAAACAAATAAATGAGCAACCAAGTATCGAGAACGAATGCTTACAAAACACCCAGCTTTTGCACAAAACAAACTGACAAATTCAAGAGCTCGAAGTACTACGTTTAACTCAAGTTCGAAAAACTATTCACCAAGTCGCGCATTTAGCAAAGTGTTTAAAAATTTTATGAAATTGATTTGAATTCCTACAAATCTCGTGTATAAAATTACCCTCCCCTTGATTGAAAAATAAAAAGCAAAGCAAATTCTCCCAAAAGAAGGAAAAAATAATCCAGTGTATTTATTAATATATTTATTTATTTTGCTGTCTAAGTGATATTTTTCTGCCCACACTTCTAAAACAAAATATTAAGTGTGGAGAAAATTTAAATGGTCACATTGAAATTAACGGATCAACGGTACCTTGAAAGATCTAAACCAGTAAATAGTTCTTATTAATTTTACTCATTGTCTAGATTTTCTTGTGTACCCTCCCCTTAGATCACGGGTTTTCAAAGCAACAGTAATTGCTGCTATTTATTTTTTTATTTCTGTTTTGTGTGTTCTTTCATTACCTTCCTACATTTTATCTAAATATGGAATAATTCAAAAAAATAATTGTCCAAATGTTAAAGGTCCTGATAGACCACCAACAAAAATCAGATGAAAGACAGCAGAAATTGGAAGAAAGATTCCTCAAATTACAGTCGAACCAACAAACAGAACAGAAACTTCAACAACAAAAAAGCGAAGAAAGACTGCAACTCCACCAACAAAAATCAGACGAAAGACAGCAACAATTGTTTATGGACTTACATAAACAACAATTAGAATTCCAACAATTTACACTTCAGAAAACAGAACTATAGCAAAAACAACTTGAAGAATTACTTGTAAATTCATGTAACGTCTCTAAAAACTCTGAAAAAGATACGACATTTTCCCAGAGTACAATCTACAACTCGATTGAAACATTCGAATACGTACCAGAGGCAGACAAAACATTCGTGGCTTTTTACAGGCGTTATGAAGATATTTTCAATGTAGTCCGTGAACAATGGCCTAGTGAGAAAAAAGTACGTCTGTTATTAAGGAAACTGGGAACTATCGAACATATTAGGCTATATATTACCCAAGAAAATTACTGACCTGAATTGCTCAGAGACTATTAAGCTACTAATGGAACTATTCGGGCCTAATATAACCTTGTTCCACAAACGTTGGAAATGCCTGAACACAGTCAAGGACAACCAGCAAGATTTTCTAACGTTTGCAGCGTCGGTAAACAAGCTCTGTAATGATTTCAAACTAGCCGACCTGACTGCTGACGATTCTAAGTGCTTAATATTTGCACAAGTTCTAGTATCAGTAGAAGACGCCGAGGTCAGACGTCAGGTACTTACCAAACTCGAAAACGAACAGGGATTGACATTCCAAAAATAAGCAGAGGATTGTTAAAGAGTAATTTCTGTCAAGTGTGACTCACAAACGATCGAGGAATCAGGTGTGGCTCAGATTAGAAAATTCAGAGGCAACCGAACGTCTTATTTGTCGCAAAAAGACAAAAGGCAAATCTCATGTTCTAAATCCCGCAATAAACAAAATACGAATAGGCTAAAGAAACCTCCCGGACCATGTTACCATTGTGGAAAATGGCATTGGATGAAATTCTGTCCATTCAAGAAGAAAACATATTGCAAAAACTGCAATTAAAATGGTCATAACTTAACTCAGTGCTGGTACGCCAACAAGACGATGAAACATAAAAGTAAAATTAGGCAAGCCCAATCAGACGACATAGTCGATAGGAATTTAAGAAAATATGTGACTGTTGATATTTTCAGTAACTCTATAAAATTCCAGCTTGATTCGTGTTCTGACCTCTCGATTATCAACTGGCGTACTTGACGAAAGTTAAACAAGTCAACTCTATTAAAGACGGATAAAACATCAAAATCCGTAACTGGCGAGAATATTAACATCTTAGGCCAGGTGATCTTTACAGTAACACTAAATGGAGTTACCACAAAGCTGAAAGCCTACTTACTAGAAAATTCAGATAACCTATTCGGAACAGATTGGATAGGAAAATTCAATCTATGGGATTGCCTAATGAGCACTTTTTTGCGGAAAAATAAAATGTACAACGTCCAATCCGGAAAATCTCAAAAAGGAACTCAAACAACAATTCCCCATTGTTTTTTTCTGGCGGCCTTGGGAAATGTTCTCAATTTAAAGCTAACTTCAGGGTGAAGGACGGTGCAAGACCAGTTTTCAAAAAGAAACCGAATGTCCCTTTCGCTGCTCTATAGCAGATCAACATACAGTCGGGTATTCTATCAAAAACAGATTTTAGCGAATGGGCAGCACCTACGGTCTATTTAAAAAAAAAGTCCAACCAAATACGAGTATGCGCAGATTTTTCCACAGGGCTAAACGATGCTTTGCAGGATCATCATTATCCCCTCCCAAGCCCTGAAGAAATCTTCAACAAATTGAATGGCGGAAAAATCTTTTCCAAAATAGACCTTTCAGACGCATACCTTCAGATAGAGGTGGATGAAGAGAGTTCTAAATTGCTCTGCATAAACACCCATAAAGGTCTATACAAATATAACAGGCTGGCTTTTGGGGTCAAACTTGAGCCTGCAATATTTCACCAGGTCATGGTCGTCATCCTGGGCGACCTTGACTACGCAACAGCCTATTTGGATGATATACTGGTGACCAGAAAACGTCGGCAGAGCACCGGAACCATATAATAAACTTATTCAAGAAGTTACAAGAATAAGGGCTTATGGTTAAGGAAGCAAAGTGTGCTTTTTCTTACTAGAGATCAAATACCTAGGTCACATTATAAATAGAGACGGTCGTCGGCCAGATCCAGAAAGAGCCAATGCAATCAGAAACATGCCGGCCCCAGTTAACGTTCAATCGTTGCAAAGCTTCCTCGGCCTTGCTAAATTCTACCAAGGTTTAATTAAGAACATGCAGAACTTGAGAGGACCTCTCAACGAACTTTTAAAAAAGGATAAAGAATAGTTCATGCAAAGACGGATGCGAGAAGATCAAGAAAACACTTACTTCGGATCTCTCTCTCATCCACTACGATCCTAATCTCGATATCATAGTCGCAAGTGATGCAAGCCCATACGGCATCGGTGCTTACATTCTCCACAAACTGTCAGATGTTTCGCGAAAAGCCATAGCACACGCATCTAGATCTTTACTACCATCAGAGAAACAATATTCTCAAATAGAGAAAGAGGGTCTAGGGATAATATTCGCCGTCACTAAGTTCCATAGATACCTACATGGAAGACGGTTCATACTGCAAACGGACCATAAACCTCTAATAACAATGTTTGGTTCCCAGATAGGCCTACCGGTCTATACGGCGAATAGATTACTTCGTTGGGGAACGATTCTTTTGAATTATAAATTTAAGATCGAATTCCTAAAATCTAAAAATATTTGTCATGCCGATAGTTTATCGCGACTCATACCTAAAGATGCGGAAGTTTTTGAAGACTCCATCATTGCTACACTAAGGACGAATTATGAAATCAAAAATATGATTGCGAATACAATTAGAGAACTCCCAGTTACTTTGTCCGACATAAAAAGGGAGTCTCGAGAGGATGAATTCATCCAAAGTATCAAAAACAAAATTCGCAACAAAGACCTAAATGTGCCTGAAGTTTTTTTTCCTTGTGTGAAGATGTTCTACTGTATAATTACCGAGTAGTGATTTCAAATAGCCTACAATGAAAAATCCTTAAGGATTTTCACATTGGACATCCGGGAAAGAGCCGAACGAAAAGCCTCTTGCGCTGCTACGTATATTGGCCAAATATGGACAAAGCCATAGCAGCCATGATAGAATCTTGTAAGGGATGCGTGCTTTCAGCAAAATCTCCGACCACGACGTGTAAACCATGGCCAAACACAGACCATCCATGGCAGTGAATTCATGTGGATTTTTCAGGGCCCCTAGACAACATGTACTACCTTATTGTTGTGGATAGCCACTCAAAATGACCTGATGTTCTGCAATGTAAAAAACCAACCACCAACTGTACGATCGGATTTTTACACGAGCTATTCGCGCGTTTTGGCGTGGTAGATTGTGTAGTGACAGATAACGGCACTCAATTCACATCAAGTGAATTCAGAGACTTTTGCAAGTCGTATCAAGTGGACCACATTACGACAACTCAGTATCACCTCAGGTCCAACGGTCAGGCCGAGAGTTTCGTGGACACTCTAAAAAGAGCTTTAAAAAAGGCACTAGGCACACCGACGTATAGAGCATTACAACAGTTTCTACAGGTATATAGTATAACGCCTAATCCTAACACGCCTATGGGACGCTCGCCTGCAGAAACAATGTTCGTAAGAAAAATCAACTCCGTCTTTGATAAACTCATTCCACGACAAGCGAATTTCAAGAAAACCGTCTCGCTCCATAAGAAATATTTTAATCCTTGCGACAAAGTCCTTTTTAAGGCTTACAAAAACAATATAACATTCTGGGAAGTAGGCAACATCAATCAGCGAATTGGCAAACTGGTCTATATTGTCCAGGGACCGAAAAAGACCCACAAACGCCATATGAACCATCTCAGGCAAGGCCGTTTGAAGGAATCTGAGGAATCACCACAAAATATCTGCGAAGAGCTGATCGACGTAATATTCGAACATTTCGATCTTGACACGCCACAAGTCTCTCCGGAAATACGACGCTCGGGGAGAAAGAGAAAATTTACTCAACCACTCGACGCGAATCCCAAGAGAAAGAGGTATTAACAGTTTTACTTCTTTTTTTTTCCTTCAAGAAAAAAAAGAGAAAAGAAAAGAAAAGAGGAAAACTCTTGGAAGGGGGGGTGTTGTGAGACCGATACTTTCCTACATCATGGACTCTCCCAGTACTATATTATTATGTGAATGGTAGTATCATGTGAGTAGCAACAGTAATGTTGCTCTGCTGTCGAACTCTCTGTTTGGCAGAGAGGAACTCGGACGATGCTTTGCCGCAGGGCAAAGTTTCGTCCCGGGAGGTAGACAGTCCCTAAACTCGTGTATATGGGTTGTAAATGGACATGTATTTTGGCCGAGCCTACGGGCTCGGTAAGCCCACGTTAAACCGGCCTTGTGCCACATTCGACCCGTGTGTGTGTGGGGGGGTGTTAAGTATCGTAGCACCAGTAATGCGCCGCCGCGTACGAATTGGTTTGGTTTGGTTTGGTTTGTTTAACGGCATATTAGCCGCAATGGGTTATTTAATGCCGACAAAATTTTTATTGCTGGTAATATTTTTTTTATTTAAAGATGGATTTCTCGTAATATTTTTTCTTCAAAAAAGTGTAGATGTTAATATTTCTTTGTAAAAACATGGATTGCTCGTAATATCAGTTTTTCCAAAAATGTATTCCTGGTAATAGCTTATTACCCAAAAACTTATATCTCGTAATATCTTTTTTCTTAATCGACGTGCTTAAGCCCGCTAGGTATATCACTCCTTGTTTTCCCTTGTCTCTCTTTCCCTCGCTTCGACCGGTGAGTATCAGATTCTCCAGACCCTCCTTCCTCATTATATTTCCCAGAAACTTTAGCTGCCTCTTCCTGATGTTAAGTATAAGCCTCCTCCTTGTTTGAAAGCTCTCTAAGACCTCATCTTTGCTCACAAGCTCGGTTCATGATATCCTTATCATCCTTCTCTAGAACCATATCTCCGTCACCTCGAGTCTCTTCTTCATCTTTGAGGAAATTTTCCAACATTCGCTCCCGTAAAGAAGGACAGATGCCACGTAACTGTTCAGTATTATTTTCCTTGTTAACAAAGAAATGCTCCTGTATCGCAATATGACTCTGGGTTTCGTAGCTATAACTGCAACCGCCACTGACGCTCTTCCTCCCAGCTTACGATTTCCTTATATGGGGAGACTTCTTCAAATCCTTTTTGCTAATTTATATATGGTATAATCATGCATAGTACCATGAATAAAATGTATTATTTTTACACTTGCTAATGAGTATTGTTGAAGTTAAGTTTCCCTGCGACACCGGTCATATTAGGCTTTCACTACCAGAAACAAGACAGAGAGGAGTCAAGCCTGATCTTTGACTGATATTCCTGCAGATAATGAAACACAACGTGGAGACGCAAGATTGGTGCATAGCGGGCTCGCCGGAGATGGACCAACGGAGATGGACCAACGTAAGTGTTATGGTAACTTATCTATAACGATAATGGACTTTTCCTGACTCTATGATAGAGAGATGAGAGGAACGAGTCGAGACGCATTCTCTGACTGTGCGCGACTCCTGTCGAACTCTCTGCTTTGGCAGATAGGAACCCGGACGAGGCCTTGCCGAAGAGCAAAGTTTCGTCCAGGGTCGTAGACAAGCCCTGAAACCGTTTATACGGGTTCTTAAGGGAGTATTTTGGCCGAGCTTATGGCCTGGGAGAAAACCCACGTTAAACTCGGCCTTGTGCCACATACTTTCCTCGTGGGGGGACTGTTAAATATAGGAACGAGTCGAGACCTAACGAGTTAAGACAATATTAGTTCACTCTAAACCAGACTGACTTTATACTAACACCTTCAGATTCTTGTAATAATATTCTTTTTAATATATCTTTGTTATTCTTATACTTGTGTTCGTGTTGTTCTTCCTTGGTCCTAACCTTGGACCGTAACAGTGGAGCGAGGATATTGGACCATAACAGTAAGTGTTGCAGACAGCAACAGGACCACACACACACACACCACGCGCACACACACACACACACACACACACACACACACACACACACACACACACAAAGAATGAATCTGTGGGGAATACTTAGGAAACTGCGAAGCCGATGATCCGGCACAAATGTCGAGGAAAAGTCAAAATTACTATGAACTATTTCTTCATCAATTAACCGATTTTGTCGCGTTTATTCAAAAGGAGATGTGTAACCAGTATCGACCTCTATGAATGAGGATTTTGATTGCATTAATGAACTAAAATGAGGAAAATATATTTATTTATTTTTTTACTGCAATCAAACGAGATTCAAGTTATGGCAATTAACATCAAGCATATCATTCAGCGTCTCTAGACAAAATTGTTATTTTAATTAAAGTGTCAGTTTATATTGCCACATAAACCAGAAGTCAAATTCACCAAAATCTACAAAGGATCTTTTCTGTAGGTTGAAATAAATTGTATCAGCTTTTAATTCATGGTTATTTAATTCTACATTAGATGCCCGGCAGAAAAGGTCTGATTATAATTGCTCACTACAATTAAAAATCGATGCAAAATCTAAAATATTTTGTCGAGAACTTCTATAACCGTTTTCTAATCGAATATTTCGTTTTATACAATTCGGTTTTTGAATAAACTTAATCTTTGTTCATATGTTATGTCTTTTCAAGACTTACACGATTCTGGATAGCCATAACATTTTTTCGGTACTTCGCTCAGACTGAATTTTTCATTCTTACAACTTTCGTTCTCAATGCAGTTTTTGCCCTCAGACATGGCGAACGAGCGATGAAACAGACGCAAAAGTAGCCTCGGATCGCTTTGTGGACATGTTCGCCAACACTAGTTACATACGGGTTTTCCCGTTAGCAGCTGGACAGTTTGGCATGTCTAGTTACGGGCCTCTCTTCAACTGATCAAGAAACTGGGTCCATACAGTTGCCACATGCCAATAAAATCAGGGAAAAAGAAATAAAATCACAATCAGTAAGTCACTGTATCTTGTGAAGTCTGTCCCGTGGGGAATTATGTTCCTCACGTCGATGTGTTTTCCGAGGCAGTGTTATTTTTTGTTACTTCGGATCTCTTTCACCTCTCTGCCTATTAACTCCGTACGGGTTAGATTTTTTTCTCTCGCCCTCAACACACACCTGCCTTACATCCATATATTATATTAATTCCTCCCACCTGTCAATTCTTCCAGTTCGTCAATCTCATTTAATATGCTCTGTCACTGTTCAATTTCTCAAACCTTATTATTTCGTTACTTTTACCAGACATTGCTGCCATCTTGTTCTAAATTATTGTTTAGAGTTGCCTTAAGAATTGATCTTTATTTTATCATTGGGATTTCAAGCCATCAACATCACTGTCGCTTCTTGACAGTCCCTCCTTTGTAAGGAGATTGCCTATCATTCAAAGCCATATAGGAGATTTAATATTACAACGTGGCCCAGAGAAATTTCCAGGCCGCCACATAATTATTTTCATTTCTAAAACGAATCTTTCGTGATTATTATTCAACTACTTCAGATTGCATATCTATTCTTGAATAAGTAATACTGTGTTGATCCAGATAAAAATCATGCAATAATTCCTCATGCATACACTACCAATTCTACCAATTGTGGATTAAATAGTAAGGCTTGAAAATGTATTATTATTCTCAAAAAAGGTTTAATAAAATATGAAATCATAAAAAAATGAATTATTCTGACAGTCCAATATAAATTTCGATTTCAAATAACCCAGAGTGTTATGGTTAAACAGTAAAGATATAATCAATCAATCTCCCTTCTTACAGGACGAATTTACTAACATCCTAAAGGATTGTGAAAATCACCTAACACTCAGTGAGAGAAGACAGACCATATTATATATAGTTTGTTCAGAGAGCAAGAGAGATGGAGAGAGAGAGAGAGAGAGAGAGAGAGAGAGAGAGAGAGAGAGAAAGAAAAGAGAGATCCGGTAACCATTGGTGGCTTGGAAAATAAACGTGATCTGTTCGTTCTGATTAAGAAACTTCAAATATATCACCTGCGCTGTTTCCTTTCTGTCCACATTGCAAATAAGAATCTATTTTATATATCTTCCGGTAACACTTGCGTTTTACAGGTGTGCTAAAGGTTTTCATTGTAGGACACAATGCCTTAAATATATTAGATATACTAAATATATTTCTGCCGTCAATTTTAACACATTCACTCTTTACACGTTTAATCAAGTGTGATTCGTATGATTTTACATTATTATATGTTCTCATTTAGCATATCCCAGAAAAAGAATCAGTTTTCTCTTCTTTCGATAAAAACTTGTTTAATCTTCGGAGGGAAAAAATATAGATCATGGTGACACCCTGTCTCGACCGTTGTTGAAGAGTACTTCGAAAGAGGCAGATTTTTTAACGGATGGCGCTTTGGAAAACGAAAGAAATCTTAAATAAGGAACTTCAAAACTGCGGTGACTTTGTCCTTCCACATTACAAATATGGCTTTCTTTTATATACGACTTGTATTTTACGCATGTTCTATAAATTTCACTGTCTGAGATACATTGGGTTAAATATAGAGATTTCTGTGCATAGCATATATTATGACAGATTTATATTCCATAGGATATAACATTTCTTCAAGCAGAGTGCATTTTTGGCAGTAATTTCCTTCTTTTAATCTACTTCTTCCTCCAGTTTTATTAATGTTTTATTATATCACGGATATTCTAATGCTTAATGTGGGCCTTGGAGTATAGTCAAAATCAAAATATATAATCGATCTTTCGAAGTCAAACCATTAGGCTATAATACATAATCAAAATATAAACGAGTATTGGAAAAAAATTGGAAAGATTTCAATGAATGATCAACCGAATATGTTTTATCGTATTTGCTAAAGTCGCGCTTCGGTTATTATTATATTTGATATTTAGCGGTATCGTAAAATCATTCTGAAATGTTATAGATCAAACATTATGTTCCGACAAGACATGAAAAAACTTGAGATTTGTACGACTAAACATATTCATTATATTGTGCTTGAGAACCAACGAAGTTTGCAAAAGTAATTCGGTGCATGTGGCCGAATGTCAAATTGCAGATACTTTTTTCACATAGAATCTATAAATTGTTTAATTCCGTACAATACAACATCTATTGGCTAAGATTTTTATTTATTTCTACACACAAGTATGGCCAAATATATTTAAACATATATATATATATATATATATATATATATATATATATATATATATATATATATATGTGTGTGTGTGTGTGTGTGTGTGTGTGTATTTAGGCAGAAAATTCTCTTTTAAGTGTGTCTGATTAAATGAATTAGCGATTATTATGTCTGCTTATTCTTATCATATTCCGTTCATATTCACGGATAACATTCCATGTATTATAATCAAATGATACAAGGAATGCGCTAAAATTGTGAAAATCGTTTTTATTTCCCGAGTACTTTCTATATCCTTCTAAGATCATCTTCAGTGGTGCAAGAAAAAAGTAGGAGTTCCTATTCGTTACTGATATTTTTTTTACATTTTGCTTTTCAATGCAATGGCTGACAGTCATACTTAGAGTACATTATAATGTAAAAATCTATCCACTATGGAATTTTCTCTACTATGTTGGAATGTCATGTGCACATTAAAGCGTGAAAAACTGTTTCTTTTATTTAGGATATTATTACAATATTCGCAGCTGATTATTTTTAGTGACGGCTTCAAATTTTAATGTAGATTCCATCGAGGATCTGCAGTATATATATATATATATATATATATATATATATATATATATATATATATATATATATATATATATATATATATATATAGATATATATATATATATAGAGAGAGAGAGAGAGAGAGATTATCTAAAATACTTTTAGACACTTTGTGGCTGATACCTCATGCAAAAAAAAGAATAAATTATTTTCGAGTCACTAAATTAACGAAAGTATATGGGGGTTGACGCTTTGTTGCAATAGGTACGAGGTTACATTTATCATTCGTGTACATACTTATATACAGGGTGTCAGTGCTAAATCGTTCAAATCGCGTAATAGCATAATTTTCCATCCCATAAAAATCTTTAATACCTTGAAAATGCTCTAAACTAATTGGGTTTCTGTTTTCCAGGTTCACAGATACGACTTAGCCTCCTTGAAACCATTTGTCCTAAGAATCATTGCGAAAGCCTCTGAGGTATTCAGCTAGAAATGGAATAGGTTAAAACCGTTTTGTGTCAGCAAGACTTTCTTCCCAATTAAGAAATGTTTAGAGGGAAAATATCATTCAGGCCTTCAGTAATGATGCCACCATTTGTACACGGGCTTCCAACTTCAAACTTTATTCAAAACCAAGTTTAAAATGGCTAGAACAATACAGAGGAAAACTGGATAAAAAATCACAACAGGAAGAGGGATCATCATTTCAAATTAGAGCTAAAGATATCAATTAGAAAATAGTGAACTCAATCCATAAGATTTTCGGCGCTTCAGAGAAGAGTTTCTGCTATGACAGTCAAACGAGCAGTGAGAAAAGTTTCGAAAATGAAATCGTACGTGAAAAAGTGAGGCAACTTGTTACTCCAGGACAGAAACTTAACAGAGTGCGACGAATATCATCTTGAATAAATTGGAAAATAATAATAATAAAAATAATAATAACTATATATATATATATATATATATATATAAACTTTAAAGCCTTCATGTGCTTCCATTCCTTAGGTAAATTTAATTAATAATGAACCTGTCATTTCGTTTTTGATCGAATTCATCACGATGCTTCAGTTAAGCTTCGAAAGTAATTATACAATCTATTTGCCCAAAGTACATTTCAATAATGTTATAAAACCGGGGAGAATTCCAGTAATATATCTTTAATCATTTCTAAGGTACAACGGTTCGAAACTTAATCTTAAGAGTAGACACATTTACTTTTACAAGATTTTGACAATTTTGCGGTTACACAAGGTGTATGTTAAAACTCTGCCAATTTCATCAAATTAAAAAAAGAATTATCATCAGAAGTATTATCATCTGTTCCACAAAAGTGTTTTGTTTAGGATCGTTGTTTAATTGAAAACATGTCCAGCTGACGCTACATAACTTGTTTGATAGCCTGAGTGGTATTCCATAATGTCTCCCAACAAGTAGATCTACCGGGGCGTATCCCTCTCCGGATGACACTATGACCGATCTTCTCTTATTTGAAGCATTTGGTATTTAAATCATCAGATCAACCTTTATAATTTTAAGTCCTTGTCAAGTCATTTTTTTAGAGGAAATGAAGTGTTTTCTCTCAGCATATCCCAAAGTAGATTAAGGCATGCAATTTTCATTATTATTTTTGTTGTTAAGGCTATTAAGTTTTTAAATGTCAAACGGTATCTCGAAGGCGTTCGACAGTTTTTTCCATGCTGACCTTCCATGCAAGCTGCAGGTCTATGGTGTCAGAGGACGAATGTTTAATTTATTCCAGACGTTCCTATCAAATCGTTAAATTAAGGTCGTTTTGAACGGACTTGCTTTCAGATCCTTTTTTCAGGAATGCAGGTGTACCCGCATGTCTCTATTCTGAGTCCTACCTTTCTTCCGATTTTCTTCAATTATCTCACCGATGTTATTAATTCACAAGTAGGTATTTAATCAGATGACACATCTGTCTCAATGGAACACCTGACAGATCTGGCAAAATACACCTGGCAGCTGTTATTTAAAAGAACATCAAATCAGTGTTTAGTTGGGATATGAAATGGGTGTAAATTTCAACGCCCCAAATATATTCGCTTTGATCTAACCACCTTAGGTAATCTTTTCTCGTGGCCATCAGAATGACTCACGCTAGACTCTACAAAAGTTTAAAGTTTAAACTGCATATTCATCGATTCACGTTTTCTAATGATTTCAAGTTGAACGAATATATCTAATAAGTAGCTGCATCTACAGAAAGGAACTTTGGTTCACTGAATCAATATCGCTTATATAAAAGTCTACCATTCATCCGGGCATTAAATACAGCTGCCATATCTGGTATTGTGCCCCTGCTGTACATCTCTATATTCTTTGCATAATCCAAAGAAGGATCCCCAATGCAATCGATTTCGGTAACACATCTCGACTTCAATCGCATTCTGACCGCTGTAACGTGGATCCACTCCGTCTTTCTGACAGATATTCTCATGTCAACACTTCTGACTAGCTTTCACTGGTGCCCTAACTACTTGAATTTAAGGTTACTACTAGATTAGCATCTAGGTGTCACTCGTTTACTGTTCAAATAGCTAAATGCATCCACTACTGCTACTTCAATGTTTTTTTCTGGCACTTCCCACCAGTTTATTTTCTTCCCTGATAAATAAAATCCTCAAAAGTTTAAAAGTAGCACCAATTGCCATCTTGTTACATGGCATTGATCTTTTGTACTTTTCTCAATCTGCCATAGTCTCAGTGTTTCTTTCCCATTTGCCCTTTGTGCCATCGCCCTGCGCACTAGTCCCGCCTTACTTGTTGATAAATACTTAAAAAATGAAATAAATATAGTCCATTATGCAGAACATTTACCAAAAATAAACATTGTAAATTTTTCGGAACATCAAATAATATACACTGTTTACTAAAAGCTACTTCGAAATAATTCAATGTACGATTCGATTCTGTGTCTGTTAAATCTAAATATTTATTCTTACACCATCTCCTAAATCATTCGTGCGTGAAACAGCAAGATTCTCCAGCATTAGCGTTCAAATCTCATTTATTTTTAGCTTTTATTATCATCTCGTATATTTTAAATTGCTAGCCGTTATATTAAGAGAAAAAAATACGTTTCTCGCCTTGAGATTATTTGCTGAGTAATGACATGAAATGATTCTCTTCGATCTCATTATTAACAATGAAGGGAAAATATTCTTGAAATTTTCCCATTAAATCCGCAGTCCGTTGTCAGGTAGAAAAAAATAAACATGAAGCCCACATAAACATGATACAAAAAAGTACGGGCGGAGAAAAAGAAATAATCATTTTTCCTTGAAACAGAAGTTTATTTTTGGAATGTCTTACTTCATTTAGTGTATTACTTTATTTAAAATATCCTTTTTTTTTTTCATTTTCTTTTTTTATCTTTTTTTTATGTTAGACATATATGCTATCATTGAATTTGTTATGAGATGGGGAATATTCAGATCAGATGTAATTCAGAGATATTTCCATCGAATTCAGGTGTTTTATAGGGATCTATTTTTAAGGGAATATTCTCTTGCAAACGTCGTTATATATCATGTGACATCATGATATTTCATCCATCTAGCACACACTTCTGAGTGTTTTCCGATCTAGCCAAATGTTTCTCAAAATTTATTTTTAAATTCAAGTAGCACTTGCATAATAACTAAAGTCTATGGCTCACTTTACATTTTAGCCATGGTAGTTGAAAATATAGATAAATCTCTTGAAGTAAGCATTTATTTTTAACAGTGTTTTGTATATTTGTGTTTTCTTGCGAGAACCATGTGCTGGAAAAGGTATAGCAATTTTGTTAATGTTGTCTAATGTTATCCCTTATATGGGATAAATATTCTTTCATTTTCACATCAATGCTTTTAATATCTGATATATTATTTAAGGATTAAGGAATTTAGCATCCATTTTAAAATATCCATTTTAAAATATCCAATCGGAAATATTTTACGTCAACATAGAAACGATGCGATTGGTGTTTCTCTCTATATATTTAAGCTCCCTGAAAGGTAGCCATATAACCGGTTGAGATTCCCCGATACAGGCAAAGCTCTAGCAGATATACTTATTTACTAATCGTAGCTTATATGTGGCACAAGGCCGAAAATATGTGACACCAATTAAGGATCGAACTCACTCTCCAGTCATAATTGCTTTAGCGAGACAACCTTCCTAAGAATTACACCACGCCGAGGTATCCGATATCGATTTTCCAAGCATAGTTTGGATGTTGCATAAAGCCGAAAGTATGGGGCACCCAGTGAGGATCGAACTCACTACTCATTCGTAATTGTTCTAGCGAATCAAGCCTGCTAGACATTACACCACCTCGAGGTGCCCACGCTCTAGCAGATATAAATAATCAAATTTTCCTGAAAACATTCTTAATCCTTTTTAAGAGTATGTGATAGAACTTGGGCGAATCTATACTGAGGAGAACAAAGATTACAATTTCTTCTAGCATGATTTGTAGCTTGTTCGGAAATTTACATATTCTTAATTTTAATTATGTCTTTACTTCTCTATTCGTTTCAACATGCACATTTAGAATAGATCTATCGAATTTCTGACTCAATTATATGTGTCTGAGTCCAGAATTACGGCGTGTGTCGTTTTAAAATAAGGCTTCATATTTATTTCGTTCACGTAAAACATAGGTATATACAGACGCTATTGTAGTAGATATTTAATCATCCTGACAATAAAGTATAAATATATTAAAGTTGCTATAGATTGTAATTAAATGTAGTCTAAAGGATTTAATAAAATGTTTATCTATTTATAATAATATCCTATTAATATAAACATAATTTTTAGTGGGTACGCTATTTTTAGATTGGACATTTCTACTAAAGAAAAATGGCGTCTGCCTCTTCTCGATCTAGTCCGACTTTAAGAAAAAAAGATGGCTAACAAACAAATATACCCACGAGAAATAACGTTCATAATCGTTAGAAATAATATCGGATGCAGAAATACTTATTCTTCTTACGTAACGTCAAAACACAATGCAATACTTGTATAATCCATCCAGAAAAGCAATATACTTTCTGCAATCATGGAGAATCGTGCTGTCAAAAAGCGTACAGTTATTTCCCTTGAAATCGCTATTATTTTAAATAGACTTACTCCACGACAATTTTGTAAGTGACAATTAGAATTATACTAAAACCAAAATATATGAAAATGAATTCATACCTTTTCTTTTTCTTATAAATTGACAACAATATAATAATCATTACTTATTTATTTGATTGCTTATTTACATTTTATATTTAAAATATTATGTATTGGAATAGTTACTAAAATGTTGGAGAATTGTCAATTAATTCGAGCTTTATAAATTGGTTAATAATAAGGTTTTCCTTGTTGTGTGTTCAAATAGTTTCATAATTTAGTAAATGTTTATAAATTTATGATTAATTTTATATTTATTACTTTATAAACTTAGTAATTCTTAAATATTGCATTGCATTAGTTTTTATTGTAAAAAATGAACATAATCTTCTGGATAAAAATATAATAAATATATTTTAAATACTATTTTAATGTAGTCTCAAGAACAAAAAATCTAATATTGAATTTCATCATATGTTTAACATTTTTACACATCATTTCATTACTTATTAATGCTATAAACATTGCCGCGTAACGAAATTAATTGAAATATCGGTGTCAATAGAAATACGGTCCGTTTGCCACTATGTTTTTCTTCGGGTACGAAGATTCATGTTTCATATATTTTATCCTGTATGATGATTTTACAGTTACGTATTATGAATATTTATACGAAAACATATACAAAACGCTGCCCATTTACACTACTACTACTAAATGACTTTTCGGATGCGACTTTTTTTTCATAAATCTTGATTCTGAGCCTGTTGGCTTGGCGTAATAAAAATAGTTAATCGGGAGAGAAAAAAAAAGATAAGAGGCGAAAATCCATCCTTTACATTTTTTCCTTCAATCAGTAAAACAGAATTTGAATCCTGTAATAATTAAATACAAAATATCTTCGTAACCCGCCTTGGAAAACTATGAGGAATAAGGTCGGTCTTTTAAATTTGTTATTCATTAAACCCCAATCAGATTGGATAGCCTGGACAGATGATGTCAAGTAATTAATATTTTTCAACATGATAGAAAGAGGATTGAAAAGGCAGACAAAGCATGTGGCCAAGCCATGAATCCAGGCTACATACGATAATTAAAAACTGACAATATGTTCTGCAAATACCAGGAAGCCATCCAATTTCTCCACGACGATGCTTCTCTACCATCATAATTAATTATACAACCCTCCTTCCATTTTACAATAAATGATTTCCCACTGATTTTTCCAGAAATATTTTAATAGCAATTTTTCCAATGAACTCCATGCCTTGTCACTTTTATCGCATGAATGTTATCATGAATTAATATATATATATATATATATATATATATATATATATATATATATATATTATTATTATTATTATTATTATTATTATTATTTGTAGTAGTAGTAGTAGTAGTAGTAGAAGTCTTATAAGTATAAGACGCTATACTCGATCGGAAAACATTCGATGTCTTGACTTGCAAATAATCAAACCAATAGCAAAGGGAAAAAAAACGGTATAAAAAAAGAAAGAACCAAGAAAATGTACGTTAGCCAAAAATAATCGCCCAACATGCAAGTCCAAGGCACAAAGAAAAAAACCGAAACGAGTACGCAAAAAACTAAATAAAGTGCTCAATACAGTGAGTAGAGCAGGTCTAGTTAGACCTAGAGAGCCAGACAAACCTAACACGGTTTCAACTGAACAGATCGTCAGAGAAGGCCGGCTAACAAGGTAAGAGAGAACGGAAACTTAAAATCAATAAACAAAAAAACATAACTACGTGACCAGAAAAATAACGGGGAGTTTTTCTTCAATCCCCCTCCCTCTTTCGTCAATTTTTAGAATAAATGGTCCCCCCCCGTTGTTTTTTTTGTTTTTTGGTCACATGGTTATGCTTTTTTTCTTTATTGACTATACGTTTCCGTTCTCTCTTACCTTGTTAGTCGGCCTTCTCTGACCATCCGTTGAGGTGAAACCGTAGTAGGTTTGTCTGGCTCTCTAGGTCTAACTATATATATATATATATATATATATATATATATATATATATATATATATATATATATATATATATATATATATATGTATTACGTCACGTAGATATTTACGATTTATGAATGCATACCAGTTGAG
>OZ038491.1:101488681-101516181 GCA_964036315.1 Acanthosepion esculentum
AGAGTGTGCAAAACAATTTATTTTTCTAATTATTGACATGTTCGAATGTTTTAATAGAACGAATATAAAAACAAAATTACGAAAACTATTAAGAAATAGTTTCTCATCCGACCTATGTTAAAATGGAAATGAAATGTTTGATCTCATTATTTACGTCTTCAGAAATCTATGCACAGATGTATTACGTAATTTTTTTACACTTTCCATCTACATATATATTTGCTTTATTGAAATTTAACATATCCTCTGCTACATAAATATATTTTAAAAAGTGGCAGAGTTAAATCTCATCAGATATCATTATTATTACAGGCGTTTGAAATGAAATGCCAACGCATTCTTAAAAATAACTGTAGTTTGTGAATAAGATTTATTTATTTCATTATTTGTAACTGAAGAAATCCTCGTAGGATAAAATAGCGAAATATCTCATGGTATCTTGCTTAAAATATTTCTGAAATATGCATTTTTCTGACAAGTGTATTGGCCTAAATTCAATTCTCTGCAAATGATCAACGACGCTATTATAGAACTTTCGTCTCGCATTCATTATCGGGTATCAATTCGACTCAAATCATCATAAATCCAATCGAGCAAGACCGGCCAGAAATGACACCATGACCCTTCTAATCGTTGCGAATTAAATTCGGACACAAACTAGCCATGAAATTAACATGATGAAAATCGTTACCGAAAAGTACGCTTCGTCAGCTGATATTGGAAATAACATTACCGTTGTTGTCAAGAAAATATAAAATAAGTTTGGTAAAATGATTAGGGACTTTTTTTTTCCTTTTCTTTTTTTACATGAGTTGCCTAGAGATATAAATCAGTTATATGCTGGGTGAGAGATAAAATATTCCGATGAGAATAAACACGCTACAAAATCGGGGGACATAATGTAAATACAACCACTTATAACAATGGGGCATAAAAAACTAATAAAATATATATCGTATTTTTAAATATATACTTCCCTCTATCTATTCCACTTTCTCGTTTTCACTCACTATCTCACTCACTACATCTTTCTTTGAATTTATATCTATATATACACACATACACACCAACATACAGACACGAACGTCGGGTGTAAAAACAAATTTTGAATCGTATAAGCAGTCATATTTCTTATATACACTACATTTTCGGCGGATGCGCATTTTCACTCCTTTACACAAACATTTTCCTGTAAATTTTCTGTTCTTTTTTTATAATTAAACAATATTAATTACATTTACCCTTCTGAATGTTCGAGATTATTCGTCGATAATATCGTTGTGCGCCATGAATTAAATTTGTATCCTATAGGGAAATTCCATTCAGTCACAGAATCCTCCTGGCAAGCAAAGCCCAATGTACTGCTTATAAGCACATAACTTCAAAGATATTTCTCGATTTTCTGCTATGAATAATTTTATTAATATATTTTCGGATTTACTCGATTTCACACAAACACACACACAAACACACACACTCATATATATATATATATATATATATATATATATATATATATATATATATATATATATATATATATATATATATATATATATATATGGTAGATTATTCGTTCATTTTTTTTTTAGGATTCAACTCAGCAAAAAGAACAAAACAGTCTGACTACCTCTACATAAGTTTTTATTTTATTTTATTTTTATTGTGGTCAATGCTATCACGAAACCGCCCACTATTTCCGGAAGACGCGAATATTATGAACTGGTGCACAGCGTGCCACAATGTCGCCAAACGTATCTCATGTTTTGAATTCAGAGTTGGTCTTCTACGAGACCGGTTGCCACCCCCAAGATTTAGAACCGAGTCTCTCCTGAGGCTTTCCCATAGCCTTTCCCAAGAGTAGTAGCACTTAATTAAATGCAATGAACATTACAGAAATAAAAAAGACTCTGCTCTCCAATTCCTGAATTCTAGGAAATAGGAAACATTTCCGGTACAGTTGATTTCCCTTATTCTCCATATCAACCAACTCTATGTATCTGATACAGAGTCATTTTCCTTCGTAAATAATAATTTTAAGCAATGCACAAAAACTCATATATATATATATATATATATATATATATATATATATATATATATATATATATATATATATATATATATATATATAGGCATATACATACACGCACAAACACTCACACACATATGTGTATGTGTGTGTGCTTGTGTGTGTTTGTGTGTTGGAAAAAGCCTTCTGGCGCGATGAAGTCGTGTTTAAAATGGCACAATTACAGTTGCTCACGGAAGAAAGGAGATGGTCAACTTTTAAATTCATCAATCTATTTCTTAATGGATGTCCGTCTATGTCTTTGAGACAAATTCATCTCCTTCTCCGTACTCATGAATAGTTACATCAAGATAAACACCTGTTTAGTCCGCAGAAGTATACCAGAGAATATATCCACTCTGTGTCTAACTCTCTATATTTCTAACTTCTGTTACTAACATATATATATATATATATATATATATATATATATATATATATATATATATATATATATATATATATATATATATATATATATATGGGTTTTGTGAGGGAATAAAAATCCAATAAGCAAAAACACTATTCTTAAAAGAGTGCTGAATACAGTGCATAGCAAATATTATTTATTCAAAAATTATAACATGTACATGTTATAACATCAGTACAAAAATACCCTTGTGATGTCTTATCAAGTGATTCAACAATATCACTTGAGAAGACAACAGAATTGTTGAAACAAAATGTCTATTCTTGTATTGATGTTATAACATGTTTACGTTATAATTTTTAAATATATATATATATATATATATATATATATATATATATATATATATATATATATATATATATAGATAGATAGATAGATAGATAGATATAGATATATATATATAGATATATATATAAGGATTAGATACAGTGAAAGAGTGAGAGATAGAAAAAGAGAGAAATAAATCTGAAATCGTGTATTTCTGTACATCGTTCTAATATGGTAGATATATAAAATACCTGATGTATGTCCAATCGAACTGACTTTCCCTGCAGCGAACTATCAGTGGTAAATATGATCTTCATATGCATCACCTATCACACAGGTTGTATACCCTAAATCGATTTCGGCGGACATTTTATCTGAGTGCACCAGATGATACCGAACATTGAAATGAATAAAAGGGATTTTTGAGTAGCGTAAAATTGATGACCTTAGGCATATCTTAACGAACTGTAAAATTTATGGTAAAGATGAACAAAGTGTCAAGACGAGGGCAATGAAAAATTGTCTGATTTCTAAGTCAGAGGTTAGGCTAGACAATAAAAATATAGGAAAATACAGAAAGGCTAAAAAATAAGGGTAAATTTTAAATAAGTATAGATTAGTGTTAAGGACAACAAATTGCATTTGAATTTTGGGTGTAGGACTTCAGTAGAATGTAGATTTTACCTGTAGCTGCCCGGTACAAGAAATCTAGGAAAGTATTCCGAGTGAGTTCTGTACTTTCACATCCGCCACAGTTTCATTACGACAATTATGCATTCATCTATTCTCCACATTATGGATTAAAAAGCAGGGTAGAATTGCCGCTATATCCTTTGTTGGAAGTCTAGAGGAATTCAAATCTCAGCCACTTACATCTGAATAATTAAATGGATACACATGGGGAGAGAAATAGTCTAAACAAGAAAAATTTAGATTTAAAATCCCCGCCCGAGGAACCAATTGGAAAGTTCGTTGTTGATACTATCAGGAACTGAACCCAATGTGAATAGCATGATGAAAATTGCGATGAATTCCTAATGGTCGAAACCGCTCAGACTATTTTCCCTCTCCGTCGTTAGTTCTCGTAACATATGATTATATATATATATATATGTGTGTGTGTGTGTGTGTGTGTGTGTGTGTGTGTGTGTGTGTGTGTGTGTGTGTGTGATTGTGTATACGCGTGTGATTGTGTGTGTGTGTTTGTTTGCGCGTGCGCGTGTGAGTATATGTGTGTTTGTATGTGTTAGTATATATATATATATATATATATATATATATATATATGTATGTATGTATATATGTATGTATGTGCATACATATATATATATATATATATATATATATATATATATATATATATATATATATATATATATATATATATATATATATATATATATATATACACACACACACACACACACAGCTAATATTCCTAGGTAAATAATTCAATTGAATACTAATAATATAAAATATTAAAACTGATCTACAAATAGAGATCGCTGATGTATTATATCAAAACTTATCCCACACATACACACACACAGATACACACACAGATACACACACACACGTATATATATACATATATATATATATATATATATATATATATATATACATACATATATATATATATATATATATATATATATATATATATACATATATATATATATATATATATATATATATATATATATATATATATATATATATATATATATATATATTGTATAGAGGACACATTCAAAAATACCATAAATGGATAACTATATCACACACACACGTACACAGATACACACACGCACACACACGCACTCGAAATTCCACTCACCTGAATACGGCCGGTGTGTACAACGCCCGAAACATCGTGAATATGGCAACAAAGATTAGGACAACAATCCGAACTTTATAAATACTGTAAATAATCACAAAACCTCAACTGATAAATAAAGACTGATATTCAGTTGCAACAATTTACAATAGATTACTTTGACTTGCATTCTGTAAATACAGTACAGGTAACTTATAACTTTTCAATTTATTTACCTAGTTTAATTAATGAGATTGATTCTGAAGAAAGTGTAAACAAACCCGATCAATGTATTCGTACATCTTATAATACTGACTTCTTAGTACATAGACGTAAATTCGAGTTTGTTAAGCTGGTAAGTCGTTACATTACAGTAATCTGAAAAGAGTTTGCATATGAAATGTAGCATCAGTTTATGGAAGAGAACTGCGCGAGAATAAAGGTTAATTGTTTCCACTTCATCCTTAAAGTTTGAGAGTTGATATCCATGCATTCAACTCGTTTTATTTTTCTTGTTTAAATCCGGAAACATAAAAGGCCAAATTATATTTTATTTTGTCATGCTTCATTGCCTGAAGCATTTAATTACAATAAATGTCATTGCTGCAAAGATAGAGAACGGAGGAAAAACATTGATCTTTTTTTTCTTTCTCTAAAGAAAAGGGGGAAAAGATGTTTTCCACATTTGCGCCTATTAACCTTGCAGATAACAGAGATCAAAATCCACTTCTATCTTCGACAAGATCTGCAACAAAATGACTGAACAAAATGACTGATATGAAATAACGAAACATTAAGTTAAAATTTTATTTGCATTGATTATTTTAAGAAATAAATGTGATTAACTCGCATTCACATCCTCGTAGCGCATGCGTCAAATTATTCTATACGAACAAAAAGCTCGAAGTTGTTTTTAAATTACACTGCATCTTTTATTTAGATCTGAACAGTAATTGTCTTTTATTAATATTAGCTGAACACAAGGTCAAAGTAAAGAGCAAGTTTGGTTTTCATAGGTTTGGTTTTACAGTATATTCAAATTTAAAGGTTGTTTAATACCATATACTCTGGGGTTGATAAATGATAGAATTTTAAATACAGACACGGTTTGAATGACAGTGAAAATAGTTAGACATAGGTCCGGCTTGCACGAGACTGCAAAAAGAGTCCTCGATTGTCTTATTTAAACAAGAGTCAAACAGATAGACAGGTTTGATGGAATGTCAAAAAATACACATAGCTTCGTTTGGAACATTAGAGAATATGATTCAAATATATCCCGTTCGTACGAAGGGCAAAAATTGTATGATTGGTCTTGGCTGCACAGAAAGAT
Organism: Acanthosepion esculentum; assembly: GCA_964036315.1. NCBI lineage: Eukaryota > Metazoa > Mollusca > Cephalopoda > Sepiida > Sepiidae > Acanthosepion > Acanthosepion esculentum. The sequence goes on from OZ038491.1 coordinate 101,494,605, forward strand.
GTACATTAGAGCCTAATCACGATAAATGTTTAATTTGCATAATGTAGAGACGGCAGGCATATATGCGTTTCATACACTCGATAAAATACTTATTCGCCAGATTTACTTCAGAGTAAAAAAGTTAGATCGAGGTGTTTTTTTTCAATCAATTTAACCCCATGTAAGACATTAAAACTACTAAGGCACAAGGGGTTACTAGGTGTGGAAGAATTAGGAACAGAAACATTAATAATGAGCGAAAAATAAGTAATCATGGGAAATGTAGATAACATTGTTAATATAACAATTGTTATTGCAAATATATTTTGTAGATTAATGTTGGCTAAAAAGGAAGGAGATATAAGGGAGTTTCACAAGTGTGAAATTCGAGTAAAGAAACTCTCAGCATAGAACTTACGATTATATTTTGCCTTCTTAAATATAAAATTGATGGGACTTCGACCTCAGTCTAGTACTACACTTAGATTCAAAAGTCTGGGTACAATAACGAAGACGTCATCCGAAAAACTAACATGAAAGTTTATATAAAAATTTCTCAGAGATGGAACTTTACGGTTGTGGGAAATTGAAGAAAAGTCGAGCTGCCAAATCTGGATAGATAATTTTGCTAAGTTTTCTTTGGATATTATCAAGAAGCTCAAAGTAAATACCAGTGCCCCTGAACAATATATGACAGAAATAATCTATGTATGTACGAATCCTAGACTTATGGATATGTATAATAGATTCTGGAGAGAAAAAGCGCCTCTCATGACAAAATAAATAGCTTATTTCGCAGTTCCCAGGAAAGCCAAATCGGAGGTATTAGTTTTGACATATACGCATATGCCGATATGAAATTTAAAAAATATCCATGTATTAATAGGATCAGATGTTTTTATTCACGTTTTTGAGCTTAAAATATCTATATTGGTTTAGTTTGTGCGAGAGTCAAAAAACAAACATATATCCAATTTGCACTAGAATAAAACTCAACGATACGCAGAGGTCCGATTTTCATGAGAGTGAAACATGCTGATTGTCACATTCAAAATTTCATTAAAGGTACGGGATTCAAGCTACCTTCATACTTCCGGTATACAAGAAAGGAAGAAAGATTTACAGATGTCCGTTTTGTATGAGAGCCCAAACGTAGATATGGCTTGCACTGAAGCCCAGATATTTGCACATACGTTCTGTTTGCGCGAGAGATAAAAATGTTTCACCGGATTGACAAAGATACTAAAATGTTTACATATATCCCGTCCAGGCATGAGCCAGAGACAGGAAAAATATCTGGGAATACAAAAGAATAAAATCAATGTTCATATAGGACCGCTTTTACCGAATACAATAGGTATATATATATAAGTATGCCAAATGGTCGCCTTTATTTTAAGGGGTACCTCTTTATACGGTGATGCAGTTGGTGCATAATTGACCCAAACGAAAATGACATTTCTAATCAGGAAAGTAATCACTCCTCAAAAGTATTGTTCAAACAAATTATCTCTCCCCATATTACGCAACACCAATACATGTGGCGTTATGCACATTTACAATCAAAAGAAAATGAAATAAGAGATACAAACGGCAGTAGTTATTAAGGGTTGGTCAAGCTTCACCACATAGAAAGGCCGTGATAATATTGCTAATATTATCATTATTATTATTATTGTTACTAATACTATTACTACTACTACTAATAATAATAATATCATTACTGTTCGTAATAAACAGGGGCATGGAATATTAACGTGTAAGTTTAAATTGTCAGATTTGCCAAAATGCGTAGAGTGTAATAATTATTGGCCCAGAAATTGTAATAAGTGATCCGTTAAATTCTGGTTTCTTCTGCTTCGATTACTTCCGCCCAATTGAAAGACATGAATCAATCTCTTCTTCTACAAACTATGGGCGAAATAGTACCGTCACTTGGACTCATTATTCTGGCATTGCAAACAGTGTAAGAGAAAGTCTACAGTTGATTAAAAAATCTTGGTGTAAGCAAAGGGCAATTACATTGCCAGCATTCCATAGAAATCATAGAAGTTCACTAATGACAAAATTGGCAGTGTGAAAATTCACGGTTGCCTATAATCACGTGGTGATGTAGGTAAGAATATGTAGTATGTTCAGATAAAAACTAATAAAAATAAAAAATATCAAAATAAAATTACAAAAATTAAAAAGAATTCAAATTGTAATAAAGAATTTGCGCTTTTCTTTAAAACCCAAATACCTTTCTTTATCTCTAGACTCACCTTCCCTTTCGATATTTCTTTTACTAACGAGAAGACGACTCCGAAAAAAATATGAAGAAAAAAAAAAACTCGGCCGAAAAACGCCCAATAATCTGCGGGATCAAAGCATATTAATTCGTGACTAAAAACTATCGAAAACCAGGAAGGGTTCACACAACTTTTGCTATTGCAAAAAAAAAGAAAAGAAAAAAAAACAGAAAGGAAGGCCATAATAAAACAAATAAAATCTTAACACAGACTTTTGATGATCGCCGAAACAAGGTTCGCTGCATAGTCTCGGAGCCTGGTCAATAGGATATAAGCTCACAGCTCTGATCTAGACTCCTCCTGCCTCAAACACAAATCCAATGATGCTGACAAAATTAACCTGGCATCTCGGATAGAAAAGGACCTCCAATCGGTTGTGAACAAGAAATGGATGTTTAACTTTAACGCATCTAAAACTAAACTGCTCTCTATTAACCACCAAAAAGATCCATCCCTGCATCCCATTAGAATGTCTGATGACCAGCTCCTCTCTGCGGCTGCTCGGTCTCACGCTGTCCGCTGATCTGAGATGGAACAAATACATCGAGTCAATTGCATCATCCACCGCAAGGAAAGTTGTCTACCTGTGCCGAGCCAGGAAATGTTTCTCCCCGGAACCTATCCTCCAAATCTATAAATCGACCATTCGCCCTTGCATGGAGTATTGCTGCCTTATATGGTCTGGAGCCCCTGCTGTTTGCCTCGGGGTTCTTGATAAGATCCAGAGACGGATAGGCAACGTGATTGGCCCTGATCTGTCATCTCGTCTGCAGTCTCTCTCTCACAGACGCGACGTTGCCTCGCTCTGTCTTTTGTATAAATACTTTCACGATAATTGCTCCGAGGAGCTGCATTCGCTGGTTCCTAGGCCTCATGAATTTAAACGTCCCACGAGGCTGGCATACCGTTCCCACCCCTTCACCGTTGAAACTGTTAGATGTAGACGTCTCTTCTACTCCAATAGCTTCATGTCTCGCACATCTCGCCTGTGGAACTCCCTTCCTTATTCCTGCTTCCCCGACAAATACAAGCTCCAACTATTTAAGTGTAACGTCAATCGACATCTCCAGCTGCCTTGATCTATCCTCTTCCCTTCTCCACATCTTCTCACCTTTCATTCCCATCTGCTCTCGCTCCAAATCTTCTGCAACCCCCCTAGCCTCGATCGATCCACTATCTTTCTCCACATCCTCTACTTTACCACTCCTATCTGCTTTTCCTCCAAACCTTCTGTAACCCCTGCGTACTAGTGGCTTCCAGCCTTGCTTGGGGTGATATGCTTAAAAAAAAGACTAAAGAAAGGACCGTGAGAATAACGACCAGTGAAAGCGAGAAAAAAGCAAATAAAACACGCACGAAGACGAGAAGACGGCCCAAGAAGTAGTCCAGCGATACGCGTAAAATTGCTCGCCCGCGACGCCAACCGAACAAGCTCGCACTTCCTACCAACTTAGGCATTGAACTCATTTCGTGTAACAACCTTTGCTTTTTTCTAAATTTTCATACTATTCAATGCAACTACCAAAGAAACCAGCCATGCATTTCGCGTGAAGAATTAGTTAAGACGTCATCTGCTAATCATATTTCTGTCATTCTTAGGGCCAAGAGATATGTAGTAGATTTACACTTACCTATTTCTAATGTCACTGCAATAGGAAAATTTAATAAACAGGGTTCAATTTCAAAGAGTCCAGACATATCCCAAAGGAACCAGGTGCAGGCATTATCACCTCAGCCGATAAAATTTCACAAAGTTGCAATGGTGCGAATTCGAACATGGTTCTCGTGGCCAGAACTAAAACGTCATAACCTCTTAGCCACGTGTCCATAAAACATTAAGATAAAACTGTATTAAATACACATGAAAAGCGAAATAGTTATGTTCTTATCTAGAATATGTAGCCATAGACAGGGTTCAATTATATAGTTAGAAACGTAGACATATGTGTTTTTTAGGCTTAAATGAGTAGCAACAGAAGATCAGCTTTTATGTTCTCATTAGATTCACAATTGTAGTTTAGATTGTTTTATACTAGAGTCCACATTATACACAGGTCTGCTTTTAAACTACATTAAAAACGTCGAAATCAACCCGGTTTTACTGTCGTGCGCAACTATCCATTCTGATCATGGATATTTAGATGCAGTGTAAGGCCAGACATCTAAGCATGTTAAAAACCAAGGGAATTGACAAAAATGCATTAATGCATATATGTTGCCTTTCACACATTTATATTATCTTCTTCGTTACATTAATGATTGCAATTTATTTTGTTTCGTGACATGGTGTGTTCATTTTTCACAGGAACCGGAACCTCGCTTTGGTAATTCAAAAAATGTGAAAACACAAAGTGCAAATGTTCTGATTTGCATTGATTCCGTTTCAAGTTTTTTGTAATTTATTCGCATGTCATGAAAAATTACCTTAGAGAATTTGTGGGACTGTCTTGATTAAAAGCAGAATGAATTTGCATATTTGTAACATTTCGATCTTTGTTGCGATAAGATTTCCTGTCGATAAGGTTGCAGTTGACTCTATAAGTCGATACAGGGAATACTAGAAGAATTCAATCTGGCTGGAATTATGTGTCACATCAATGTTTTCACTGTCAAATTTGTATTTATGTAGTTAAGTCTTTCACACTCTACAAATGGTGATGAAGAGGAAGATACTGCTGCTGCTGATGATGACGATCATCATCATCATCATAATCATCAGCCCCATGCCAGTTGTCGCAGTACGGATAAGCTACAAACCAGTCGAGCAATTTATCAGCTTCCTCCATATGTCGACTTTATCTGCCAATAACTGTATCTGTGTGAATGATATTCCAGACCATTAACAGACGACATCAGTTCATTTTTTACTTCTATACCCTTTCTTGTTTGTTTTCTCAACCTGTCCTTGTGCATAATGTCTGTGGTATGAGTTCTGGCTCACGATACGCGTTTTCACATTTCTATTTTTCTAGCGGTGGATATAATGATTTCAATGAATTTCCTTCTAGGTCGATGGGCTGTTTCACTGCGATGTATGGTGTGCTGTCTATGTTGAGCATGCCTTGAGTGTATCTATGTTACCTCACATCTAATGAGCTGATTGTTCGGTGTGATTCTGATGTCAGTCTTGAAAGATTAGCATGCATGAGGAATGACTAAGAATGTTAATGCGGGCATCAATATGATATTTGATGAGGTAAATGTTGTTCTCTTTCCAGATGATTCTTCGTTTTACGACAGCAGCCATTTTCTGCGTCTCTTCAAATCATTTCTCCTCTAGAGACTTCTTCATTGAGAGACTAACCGTTATATTTGGATTGTTTATACTTTACGTTCCGAACTTTTAACTTTATTGAAATATGTTTATAAATGTCTGTGAAGCTTTTAGGAGTTTAAGCAATACTATCCATGTCATATTTCAAGATTGCTTCATCCAGACTCACGAGTTCCTCTTCTACAATATAGGTATATAATAAATATAATATGGACGAGACAGAAAACGAAGGTATTGCTTTTATATCCCATACGCAATAGATGTTCGTTTTCGGTTTTTGTTTTTTTAAATCTACCTATTTTTATTCTAAACCTACTGAATATTTTCTACTTTCCACTTCATTCTTTCGTGTCGGATTATTCCATCCCGACCATTTACTCCAATAAGCCCCCAGTTGTTTTTTTGTTCCAAAACTTGAATAAATATTACAAAACACATGGCATCCAATTCCGGATTTACGAGTCGTCTCTGGTGGTATCTATGTTTATATATATATATATATATATATATATATATATATATATATATATTTAGATAATAAAATATGTTGTTGATTTTATTAGAAATATTAAGTTTGATATATTTTAATGTTGCTTTGATTTTCAATTTGCTATAAAAATGCATTGTCATTTCATTATGAAAATGTGATGTTTATTTTTGTATGGGTTTAATTATTTGCACATAGTTGGGACCTTAACAGGTTCTTCCAACACGGGATAGGGTGGACAGTGGGAGCAGCAATTAAGAGTTAGTTCCACCTTCCTTAAAACCTTCCATATCCCGATCAAAGGCCTTACTAACGAACGTAGTTTAATGACATATATATATATATCCACGAGAACGCTTAAATATCAGTATACCGTGAAGAAAACATGATTCAAACTTCATGGAAACTTATGTTTATCGTCAAAATCGTTGTCATTATTAAGAGGAAGTATATTATAATTAATTTTAATCCCTTTTTGAACATTCGAAATTCTGATTAAAAACATGATTTTCTTGCGAGTCTGTTGTACTATCTTTTATTATAGGAAATTTTGGATTCTTTTCGCGGTGAGAGAAACTTTAAATTGGAAATCCTGGCAACAATCAATTAATTGTTAGATTTTAAATAAAGTTTAAAGAATTTGTCACAAATGAATGAAATTATGTTTTTACATTTTTATTAAAAAATCTCAGTAAAATTATTTGTTTTTACATTGTCTCTGCCCCTTAATTAATTTTATGAAAGTTTGAAAAATTTATTGAGATAGTTTTAGTGTCTATATTAGCTAATAGCAGAATTTTTTGCAGAATTTTTTGCAGAATTTAAATCACCGGAATTGTTTTGCAAAATTGGACCCTTAGCGAACATCTTTCCGAATAGAAAAATAAGAAAAACAATAAACGTAAGACAATATTTAATTAAATAACTTTTAGTTGCTTTTATGAATAATATGTATATAGACAATATTGTTTGAAGAAAGGAAAATTTTCATCGAAAAATGAATTATTACAAGATTCGTTTTCATCTTTTACAATTTTAAATAAAAAACTATTTGTGAATTATTTTTTACAATTTTTAAATTAAAAATTTAATAAATTAAAATTTAAAACTTTTTAGATTATAAATCTATAAAGTTTTAAATTTTTTCAACATTCATTTTTATTGAGATAATTCTGAGGTAATATTTTTAAGTAAGACCATACTTACTAATCATATATTGTAAAGCTTATTAGAATCTGGCAACACCGAATATTTAAAATGAGTTTCGATTTGTTTTTGCATGTCTGATTACATATAGGATTTCTGAAATATGTGTGAACAAAACTATAAATCTTCAGAATTATATATTTTTATTTTCTCGAAAATCGAGAATTACCTTTACTTTACAAATGTAAATAAATGACAATTTTGGTCAACTTTAATTAAAACAACTCGATTCCGATCAATATAATTTCTCGTTGAAATACACCTCAGGCTATTTTGCTTATTGGAAATAGTAAATTTTAAATGACTTAGCTTTCAATTAATCCAAAAATTGAAGCTTCAAGAAAATTATTTTTAGACGTACGGATACCGAATTAATGGATGTGCCCATCTCTCTCTCTCCCTCTCCCCCCTCTCTATCTCTCTCTCTCTCTCTCTCTCTCTCTCTCTCTCTATCTATATATATATATATATATATATATATATATATATATATATATATATATATATATATATATATATATATATATATTTATATATATTACTGTACAAAAGGAAGTGAATCCCTGAAATAATATTAAATGGAAATTTACTCTATTTCCCAGATAATCAACAAATCTAAATTGAGCTTATATTAATTAAGAAAAAAAAACTTAAATAAATTACGGTGACATTCAAAATTTTAACATATTCACTTGCTAATTATTTTTTTTATTCGTGCTAGATGGAATGAAATTAGTTTAATAAACTTTTGCTTAATGAATAAATATTTTAATTAAGATTTGTTGATTATCTGCGAAAATAGGCAATTATATATATATATATATATATATATACACACATACATATATATATATATATATATATATATATATATATATATATATATATATATATATATATATATATATATATATATATAAAAGTGAACATAGAAGTCAACACTTAGAGGCGTCAGTCTGTTTCATGCTAGATGAAATCATCGGGCTCTGATATTGAGCACTTTATCCCATAAATATAGCACACTCTCAGACTATCTTTCTTCATATATATATATATATATATATATATATATATATATATATATATATATATATATATATATATATATATGATGCATATATGCATAATTACTCTACTGAACAACATAGACGTAAGTGTTACTCATTATCCACGAATTATTACAGAAAGAAATAACATGGTAATGATGTAATGTACTTTATTCGGAGAAAACGTATTCAATTCTACATTAAGGAGACTGTCAATTCTAAGCAAGAATATCTCGGCAGATATCGATAACCTCCTAAGGAAAGATTCGATGATCTATCTTTGCAATTAATTCCTGAATGAGTAAAACCTCATAAGTTATTTCCGGAAGTTTAAATCACTCTCATATTACTGTATTCTTTTAAGATATTCAGACTTAGTTTAGCTTTACACGCTACTAAACGATGCGATCTTAATAAGTTAATTTGAATCTCATATTTTGCCGCGGCGTTTCTGTAATTTTGCAGTAGATGAATTCGATAGCACAGTGTGAGGATTAACAAGTTGAGCTATCTCTATGGTTTCCTAACTGCAGTCATGAAGATGTAATTCAGTGCCTGTAGAGTATAGCGAAGAATCCATTTGCACTGAATTTTCGTTGCATAAATTATATCCCTCACAAACATGAATTTATGTAAATATAGTAATATGAAAAATCTGGCATCCGTTTATCTAGTAAGACAAATACGTACGGTTTGGTCAAAATTCTGACCTTTACTTGTGAGGTAGAGTGGCATCTCTAAAGCGCATACATGGGCGATTATATAGGTAGACGTGCGCTTCCTAAATCATACCCCGCCCTCTTCTTCTTAGCGACAATATCAAAAGATCTCAGAGCATTATGTTTCCGCTGGCTCGGCTGTAAGTGTCACCGGATGTGTGTCAGTAGTTAGAGTCAAACGATTTCGTGTTTCCTATCGGGGTTTCATGTATTAATTTACTTCATACACTTTTCCTTCTTTGGATATGACCGCAAGACATCGGAGGTTCAATGTTCTTCTTGACCTGGATGTACTGCCTTCCCGGTTGGCTGAGAGGCATCTGTCTGAAGCAGCTGGTTATGTAACCCCAGTTCTCTACCATCAATTATGATCCCATTTCGAGCTGAACATAGATATCAGAGGCAAAATGGAACGCGTGCCATCAAAATTATGCCTAAGATATGAATTTTTTTATATACTATCATTCAAGGCTCAAGTGATATAGGGTTAATGTTAAAAGGATGCTACTAAAAATATTCCGTGATATGAATAAAATTCATTGTAGTAAAAGGTGGAGATTATGAAGATAAATTCTGTAGCGATGGTGCCTTGACTTCAGGAAGCTAAGATTGTAATATTCAGGGAATCAGTCATGCCAGATTCTATTCCACAATTAGAAACGTGGAAGAAAATTACAATGGGGAGATTCAGATCACAAAAAATGGAAAATAATCCGTGGATGGAATTTTAAAGTTCATGAATGAAAATCGTAAGTCCAGAGTGCATAAATCAAGAGGATGAATCAACCTGTACCCAAAACTTACAGCGGATCTTTCCCTTGCTAGCTATTTATATTTGCAGTCATCAAAAGTAGCGTTGTGGTTGGTCGAATCTTGTGGGGAAGAGCAAATCTTTACCATGTTTCGATGATCACTAAGTTGTTTTTTTCTGGTTATTTCTGACAAATGGCGCAAAGAAATAGGGAGATTGCGTAAATACAAGTCCGTCAGGCAGTTCGCAATCTGGCTCGCAACCGTCAAGTTCGCTGTCTTCGGGCTTTGTATAAGGACGGTGACTCGGGGCTTTGTCTACGGACGGTGATTCGGGGTTTGTCTACGGATGGTGACTCGGGGATTTGTATATGGACGGTGAATCGGGGCTTTGAGTACGGACGGTGATTCGGCTAAGAAAAATAGATAAAGTGACCGATCCCGCGGTTACCGGGAATGGATAAATGTTGTCATTTGGCCCGAGTGTACGCGCTCGACTCTACAGAAAAAAGTCGACTTTGTGTCATATCTCGTCACAGTGGGAAAACTGGGCAAATACCAGTTCGTTGCATTCTGACTGTCTGCATCGCTATTCTCAAGATCTCTGTCTTGGAGCAGAATACGAACTATTGTCAAGCTATTGTCAAGCTCTTGTCAAGCTATTGTCAAGCTCTCTGTCTTGGAGCAGAATACGACTTTACCTGTGAACGGAGTCTCTGCTGAGAAAAATAGACACTGTCAAATGCCCCAAAGGAGTTGACGGGCTTGGTTTCCACACACTAAAATCGACCATGTGTCACATCTCATATTATTGCGAAGTCTACGTAAATTCCAGTCACTCGCACTCAGGCCATTTTCTGTCAGGCTCTGTCTCGCTATTGTCGAGTTTTCTCAAGCTAAACTAGACCTTGTGCCACATCTCATTTCACTGGGAAGACTTAGTAAAAAAACAATTATTTTTCGAAGTAAACCTTTGTGTTCGCATTCGTCGCCACATGCAAGTACGGCGAAAACCGTCTGAAAGGATTTGTCTCCATACCTTTGGACAGCAGAGGAAATGAGGGAGATTGTATCATAGGTGTAAATATGTGAACTCTTGCAGCTAGTAAATGGAGATCATGTAAACATTGCGGTGATGAGTCCGTGGTGAAAAATTCTTATTGAGAATATAACTACCCGGACACGAACAAGCATTTTTTTAAAGATTTAAAAGAATGATTGAACGGATACATTTCAAATACCGCTGTCAACCTCTATTCTGGGTCTAATCAGACTCTTCTAAAACAATATAGGCAGCTGGAAGCAGGTACCCTGGAACGATGAAATGCGTCATGCTTTTTCCATGATAATTAACAATGGTTCATATCTATCTATCTATCTATCTATCTATCTATCTATCTATCTATCTATATATATATATATATATATATATATATATATATATATATATATATATATATATAGGACAGGAAAAAAATCCGTGGGTAAGTAATGAATTAGATCCTATTAATATAAAATATTAAAACTGATTCACAAATGTGAGTTTAATATAATTTTCATTATAGAGATAAAAGAGTTACAAACAATTTACCTCATACAGTTGATCATTTCATATATATATATATATATATATATATATATATATATATATATATATATATATATATATATATATATATATATATTTGTTGGGGTGCACCCACCTTCACAACCACAATAGACTGATCCTATTATTATAAATAGAACAGTAGTTCTAGAGTTCTAGAGACTGTGAGTAGTGTAGCAGTGTAGTGCAGTGCAGACTGAGACTTCTGTAGTGATCAGTTACACTTCCGTTTCTCGAACGGAAGATACGGTTGGACTTTATTACTATTACTTATTGTTACTACTAACCTATGTTCGTTCTACTACTAATCTCTCTGATGTAAATACCTCTCTGAATATACCAGTATTTTCCCCTACGACTGTGTTTGTTCGTTATTACCATATACTCACGTGGAAACACTCAAGATCTCAACAATATTTGTGTGTGTGTGTGTGTGTGTGTTTTGTGTCTGCGTGTTCGTTTTTCTTAATAATTTCACCCCAAGAAAAGCAAGGAAGACACTAATGCACAATGATTGTGAAAAATCCGAGAAAAAGTAAAAAAACGCGTAAATATATATTCCGTTACAGGAAGACAAAGAATAGAACTAGTATTTCACACTTAGAGCAATAAAACTTTTTAAATGAGTATATGTCAAAAGAAGGTTAATCTCAAATCAGGAATTATTCGGTTATGAAAAAATATATACAGTCAAATAATCAGTACCCCTGAAATCTTAATCAGCACCTACAAGAGGATTATAGAGCCAACACCACATTAGATATCGGGGATTACAATACTAAACGCCTGAATGCCAGTAAATCTATATAAACGAAACCTCCACAAAAGTAAAATCTTGCACATTCGTACATAAGATTGATGTACGTTCTGGCAAGCATTTAATGTCGATCGTAACACACAGAGATAAAGGAGACCCTAAATTCGATTTATTAAATACGATCCTAAAAAGTAAACACCATAATTAATTACGTAGCAAATATGTAGAAAGATTACAGATAAGTTTCCCATTCATAAGACATGCCAATCACACTTTATTAAATGACCAATTTTATAAAATCCAAAAGAAATAATCTTAGATTAGATTACATAAAACTAGAACCAGTGTAGCTTAATTTCTTTCACTCGCAGATAAAACATACCCAATCTATATACGGACACTAGTAGAAGAAAATTCTTACCTAAGGCACTCACATTATCAACTAAATAAACCAACTAGAATCACGATATATAAACACACGGGAATTTTATACACGAATGTTACCTGGCAAGGCAAATATAGTTGAGGTCTACTTACCCAATGAAAAACAAAGAACACAAAAATAAAACATACCAGATTTTTTCTTTTCTCTTCCATAATTAATTTCTGATAAAACTTAAATAAAATCGAAATATTTCTAATTTATAAATGTCTCATACTTTGTTCCTGATTCTAATCCATATTTGATTCTAAACTTATATATTTAGCAAATGACATAAGATAATCCGATAAGTTATAAGTTATGACAAAAGAATCTACGTGACAAGATAGAAAATGTGAAAAAGTTTCAGGATATCTTAACCTCGACTATAAACCAAACAGATTGGAAGCGGACAAAAATTGAATCCAATGAATATATAAAAGTTAAAAAGAGAAATATGCATTTACTAATCGGATTTATTAAACCAATAAAACAAAACGATCCTAAGAGCACTAGACGACAAACCTAGATTTATTAACGGCAAACGTAATGTTAAAAAACAAAACATACGTAGATGACATTGTGTAGATGTTAAAGTCGGAAGGAAAATATATAAAATGATCGTAAACATTGAATAAATAAAACTAACCATTAAAGAAAGCAAAATGCGCGGTCATCCGATGACACATAAATTTATTTTGGTTGTGCGTTGATAGATAATGAAGAATATGGGAGACAAAACAGAAAATGAGACAGACAGGTCTTTAATAATAACTAATATTAATTAATAGGGATATGCATTTGAGAAACATATTGGATTGTAAGATATGGCAAAAAACAATGAAAAAGAAGGCTGAAAAATGTGTCAAATGTTTCAAAAGACAGGAAATTATACCGAACTAGGACTTTACACATAAATTAATTTAGAATTCGGAATAATTCATATTGTAAAAAGGAAATTTTCACAAACATAAGGAGATTGTATAAATCAGGACATATCAGAAGTATACACGGAGAATCGTTCTAAATACAAGCGATTAGCTTTTGCCAACAAAATATTGCCAGCGATATAAGAAACTAGACTAGATTATTACTTCCAATGACGTGCTTGTTTTTTATCATTTCCTGTATTTTATACATACATACATACATATATATATATATATATATATATATATATATATATATATATATATATATATATATATTATATATATATGTATATATATATTATATATATATGTATATATATATTATATATATATATATATATATATATATATATGTATATATATATATTATATATATATATATGTTTGTGTGTGTATCAATCAAAGTGTTGGTACTAAATTTAGTGTTATTTCCAAACTTTCTTATATTTATCGCTATTTGTCTTAGTTATTACTATATCTGTTCGTATATATATATATATATATATATATATATATATATATATATATATATATATATATATATATATATATATATATATATATATATATATACATATATATCCACGAGGTTCCCTTGTAGATTATAGGGTCAAACCCTCAGCACACTTGATGCTACTGCGGTGTCTGTTGCAAGTATGTTTTTACGGATCGGTGTTGCTAGCCACATGTCCGTTTCTAAACATGAATTCGTAAAGAATAATAGTAAGGATTTTATTTTAACGTGAATTATATCAATAATTCATTATGAAGATAAGCGTGTTCAATAAAAAGTGTGGAAAATGTAAAAATCAAAAACAAAGTTTTATGGTAACGACAAAGCGCAATTTGATAAGTACATGAAAGAGAAAGTGATGATATAAAATAAAGAAACAAGCAAAAGCAGAGAGATCATCATTTATCCTTTGCCGTGGATTGATGAAGACTAATAAAACAGCAGTGAAATCGAATGAAAAGGTTTAGGATTACTTGAGGATTTACGAACATATCAATAAAATATCTACAGTTACTTGCTGAAACATCCTGTCGAATGGACAGAAGGATAGCAGAAAGTTTTGTTTACGAAACTCCGGAATCGAGGTGCTGAATATAACATAAATCAGCTAAGTGACAAATTTTATTTCTATTAATGCTATATACAGGGAGTAAGAAAAATACTTTTACAAACTTTGTGGGGTAGGTTCCTCAAATCGAAACTATGACCAAAAGTAAAAAAAAAACAAAAAAAAATGTCTTGAAATCCTTCGTTTATGAGGTATTAAGATTTTTAAAAATACGGTAAATATCGCTGTGTTGCCATCTAGACTACGTTACATTTGTAATTTTGGACATTTGTGGCTAGTCTGTATTCAACGTGTGTAGTTGGATTTAACTGAGAAGTGTTCCGTTTTCCAATGACAGATTAGCAATATCGTGAGCAGCAGATATGATTTTCACATATGGCTGCGCGAATGGAAATAGACACGAGGCTCCAAGTCTCTACTAGATTGCGTTTCCAGGTCGAAAGTAGTTGAGTTATCCATTCTTTTCTGATGTGTATCGCCCCATTGCTGGGACAGTATTTGTTGTACCACACATTATACATCGGGGAAGACCGGTATCAGTACATTGAATTTTTAACTGTGTGGTAACCTAAAACAATTGGTTTATGCAGATGGCATTAATAATACAGAGAGGCTTTATCAACATGTGATGGGGGCCTGTGAAATCATTCGACACCATGTGGGATTACTTGATATTCTCAACCAGTCAATGAACCGATTTTTTGTAAAAGAAAGCGGAGGTCATTTTAATGATTTCTTATGAGTTTTTGTACTGACGTACAAATATAGACTTTTGGATATATGTTTATATGAACATTTCACCCTGTTCCAAAACCGCCTCCAAATTTTGTAAAATTATTTTTAATCTCACTGAATCCATGCAAATATCTTTGTGTTCAAACTGAGAAGTATATGCAAGGTTAATAAATATAATCAAAATTGTCACGTTGGAATCTGGGTCCGGACTACTCAAAGCAGCGTACATATATTCACTGTAGGCCGGGATTTTTCTGCTATAGCAAATGAAGTTAGATTCAGGGGCTTATGCAAATCTGAGATTGACCTTTACGATGATTGGATGACATAAGTGGAGTCCTTCTTTTCTACACAATTTATTCACAAAATCCCTAATGGTTATTGTTAAATTATTTATCAAGATAAACACGATCAAACTAATGCGATCCTATTGAGTTCTCTTTCTTGCTAAGCCAAATAAAATTGTGAAGACTTCGTGTTAATTCACAATCTCTCTCTCTCTCTATCTATCTATCTATCTATCTATCTATCTATCTATCTATCTATCTATACATACATACATACATACATAAATATATATATATATATATATATATATATATATATATATATATATATATATATATATATATCGCCATGTTCAGATATTTCTAGTTCATTCTTTTTTTCAATTTCTTTCCTCGGGTATCATTTTATTTTGATAGACTTACAAGTAGTGCTATCCGAGTTTTTTTTTCAACAAAGCATTATCACTAATATATATATATATATATATATATATAGTAGTAAATCTTTCTCCTTCACATTTCTTTTACATTGTACATTTTCTGTGTTTTTTAATTTAATTTAAATCTCCTGTTGGAAGCCTGAAGTGCTGGAGCGAAACCGGTTGCTTCGCCTGTTTTTAATATCTCTAGTAATATCAAGCTTCACACTTTTAATGATGTGATAAAATTTTGCACCTTCAAAAATAACTTTAATATATATATCTATGGGAAGGTCACTCCGAAATATAACCTACATCTTTGCAAGTCGTTCAGGTGAAAGTCATCCTACGGCACTTAATTAATCTTCTACTTTCACGAAATGAAATGTCGATGGAATACTCATGCGCTGGCTCACGACGCGAGAATACATGCATATATATATATATATATATATATATATATATATATATATATATATATATATATATATATATATATATATGTGTGTGTGTGTGTGTATTAATCGAGTTCACCCCAAACCATCTTACTAAGTATTATGCAAATACTACTGGTATAAATAAATGTGTGGAATCTTCCACGTCTGTCAGTCACCACCGCGGGGAAATGTACTCTTCCCTGTGGTGATTATCGTGACACTCAAAATACATACGTAAAAATGTTATGACAATCATTCATTGGCTAATCTACTCAAAACTAGCTCGTTGATTGGTCAGTTCCAACCAATCAAATTGTCTGCACGCAACAAATCTGTTTTTTTCCGCTCACTAAGGTTGAGTCAGTCAAGTGATACATCATCTTATATAAACAAAAGACGAGTGGTTCTCCCTTCACTTTTTTCCGTCTCATTCCTTGCTGCCAAAATGTAACCTTCAAGAACTCCTGTCTTGACCATGCAGTCAGACGTTAAAGAACATTAAAACATTCACCCAAGTACAACTCTTAACTCTTCTGAACTCTTTACAAATACGCAATTCCTAACATGTAACAGGAACTCATTCTTCTAAACTACAGTTTAATAATTACTACAAACTTTATGAGCTCAGGTACAAATATTTCCAAATCTAAGAGACATAACTCTATCAAACCTTTAGCTTATGTACATGTAGTACACTAAGACCAATAAATTCAATTGTTATGTTTTGAATCATTATTTTCTGTCTTGTATTAATTGTTGTGGATGGAAGATTATTGAACACACCCAGTTTTAAGCCTTCTCGCCATTCAAACCGCCTGATACTTTCTAACACTTCACACATTCCGCAATAAATGAAAGTCTACTTGGATCCCAGCCACCGAATACAGATTTCAAACCTGGATAGGATACTACAATCGTAAGAACAAAATATTGGACAAATATGAACAGCAGCCCCGGACATATTTTCCCTTACTGTAGAAGAATGTTAACGTGTTGGGGATGTGCGGTATGAACTAGGATTTTGCTTGAGTGTTAGAATTCATCAGAAGGATTTTTTTATCAGGTTGCGTGATCTGTTCATGCATCCACAACAATAAATATTTTACAATATAAAATAAGACAAAAATATGTATGCAATTGAAACAAACAAATGCATTTATGTACAATTTAAAGATTATTTACAAAATGTTGCTTCAAGGTATTTTATGTCTTGTGTTGTTTAGTGGACGAAAGTTTGCTTATTTTTTGGTGTGTTAATATGTTTGCATTACAGTCCACAAGGAATTGGAATTAATGTTTACACAACGTTTTTTTATGTTCGTATAGTTTTGTACTGTTTAGAATGAAGTTAGCCAAAGTAGTCTACCTTTAACTGTAGATGTGTGATATGTTCGATATTAGTTTTTTACTTAAGTTATAGTGAGTGTTGAATAATCACTTTGGAAAAGTAAAGTCTCCTAAGTTGAAATTCGCTGTAATCACAGAGTAATCTTCGAGTCGAGTTTGTGAGT
Source organism: Acanthosepion esculentum (assembly GCA_964036315.1). Taxonomy (NCBI): domain Eukaryota; kingdom Metazoa; phylum Mollusca; class Cephalopoda; order Sepiida; family Sepiidae; genus Acanthosepion; species Acanthosepion esculentum. The sequence continues at coordinate 101,512,544 of OZ038491.1, forward strand.
GAGTCAGTTTTGTTCTTTTCGCGCGGGGAAATTACAATAGTATGTTACGTGGATTCGATTAGCGTTTCTCTGTGTTTGCTGGACTGACTAACTTGGTCAGTTGAAGATCTTCCTTATATATGGATTTAGCTGTGATAATCGGCTCAAGTTGGTTTTTGGCGCAATTTAACTTCTCCACGTGAAGTTTTCGAATTATCACGCTGCTGTTCTTGTTGCTAGGGGGATAAGGTAAATGGACGAGTCCACAAACGTACTGTACCCGAAATATTTATACGAAAGACAAGTTGTGAGTATCCGACAAAATATTGGACTGAATATCATTTGCACGTCACACCCAGTTCACTGATTAAATATTTTATCTTCTATGAGAATTTATTTGATGGTTTGTTATCATTATTTATATGATTAATATGAAACTTTCTCCTCGTTTTTGTTATTAGCACGTCGTTTCGTCCGGGTGCCTTCTTACATTCAACAGAGACCTGCCATATCAGGATAACTTGCTGGAAATTTCGGATTGAACCCTAGCCTATATACTGATTCAGACGTCTGAAAAAGATCAGCGTGAATACTAGGATCCAAATAAATACAACTTGACTACCATTAATGAATTAAGAACAAGAAATGATTGAAATAAATTTTTCTAAGACAAAAATCTTGTTGTGTCCATTATTTTTTTATTAATAAACTAATTGTGAATACAGCACAAACGATTGAAAATGTTAACAGTAAATTTAAAATATCTAGGTTTTGACTGATTGTTTTAAATATTTCTTTCTTTATTTTAAATAACATTTAGACATTCAATTTAGTTATCTCCCTTGACAATTGCACTTGTCTCTACATGATAACATAAAAAAAATTGTACAGTATATAATCTTAGCTTTTCCACTTCAGACGTAAAATGTAATTTTCAGATGAACAGAAAAACTTTGTCTTAGAAAAAAATTGAACACAACAATATTTTGTCTTGGAATAAACAAAACACGGAAGACGAAATTGTGAAAATTTTCATAAGTACTCGGAATAAAATTAATATGCATCAACATGGAAATTTTCTTCCTTCCTTTAATAAGGATAACTGAAAACTTGTCCGTAATTACCATAGGGTCCTATCAGAAATAAGTATTAATATCTAATCTAAACTATTTAATGAGACACATACATATCTATCTATCTATCTATCTATCTATCTATCTATCTATCTATCTATCTATCTATCTATCTATCTATCTCTCTCTCTCTCTCTCTCTCTATCTATATATATATATATATATATATATATATACATGTGTGTGTGTGTGTGTGTGTGTGTGTGTGTGTGTGTGTGTGTGTGTGTGTGTGTGTGTGTGTGTTTGAGCCTAGGTCTGTGTATGTGCTGATTTAATTTTACGTTCGGCGTATACATATGGATATTTATTTTAAGTTATTATAGAGTAATCTGCAATCTAGTTTTTGGATGTACGAATTGGTGAATATTGTATATAAAATAGATAGAAACCAGAAGAGCGAAAGAAGAAAACTTTTAGAATATAAGCTGCAGTTATATGCAACAATGTCTACAGTAAAACGATGACACATAATAGGCAATCTCGTATCATACTTAAATTTATTAGGTCAATATACCGAGGACGGGGATTCATTAAAAGAACAACTATATTTATAGAAAATTAATAGGGAGACGTCAAGTCAAGGGAGTGGGTGTGACTGAATTCGAGAAGTTCGGTCAGGAGCGATAACGTTACAGATACTTACGTGGACCTGCTGCTCGGTAAATGGTAAATGGTAAATCAACCGGGGGTGAAAGAATATAACCGTGGGAATAAGCGAATGGAAATAAAAGAATCCTGCAGAACGGGACATTGTGAAATATCAGAACGCAAAAATATCAAAGAAATATTTCTTTCTTAAAGAACTGGGATAAAAAAAAAATGAGATAAAAAAAAAATAAAGGTCGTTAATGAAAAAGGATAAAGACACAAGAGATGGGTAATGATAAAATGAGGGAGAATGTAAGATGGCTGACAGAACATAAAAGATAAGAGAGAGAGAGTAATAAATATGAGAGTAAATTTAAACGATAGAAGGCGAAACGGAAAGAACTCGTATAGAAGTCAACATTAAGTAAATAAAAGAAGCGTTTGAAGAAAGAGAACATTTTCAAAGGCAGGTGTTCTGCGACGGGGCTGTAATGAAGACGGCCTGACGGATGTCCGCGTTAAATAGATGATGCCAAATATACAACAATCTATCTCATCCTCATCTGGTTGGAAGTATGTAGCACTGAAAGCTAGGATGCTGATTCAATTTCAGAACAAGAATAGAAATTTCCCAATGCAACTAATTATGAAAACACACATTAGATTGAAGAGCTCTCGAATAAGTTTCAGGCTCGAGGCTGAAATTACAAAGGATATAAATGTATAGGCCCACTTCCACTAGCAGTAAGGATCGATTTTAATATTCAATTTCTAATCTAAATATATATCCATTGACTATTTTGATATAAGTTCATTTTAAACGATGTACATTATCTACCCAAACAAGTGCTGTGTATGAATACTTAACACTTTCAGTGAATATTTTATGTTCTAAACCTCTCTTGATTCCATATCATCTGTCACTCTCTATACCGGGTGTAATAGTATAATTTTCCAAATTGTGTAACAGCATGGGATAATGTTTCATCCTTGAAAATGTTTAATATCTAAAGAAAAACAATAGTAAACCAAACCAATATCATTTTCCCAGCTTTCAAAATAAAATGTTTAGCCAACTTGACACCATTTTTCGTGAAAACCAGTGAAAATCCCTTTGAGTTATTCAACTAGAAAGAGACCAGGTTAAAATCATTTTGTGTCAGCCCCACTATGTATTTTCAACTGAGCAATCTTGAGAGGAAAAAGATCATTCAAGGATTCTGTATTGGTACCAATATTCATACGCTGGCTTCCATATTCAATGTCCATCAAGAGAATGAAAATTATATATATATATATATATATATATGCCCTCATTTACATACTTGATGAACACATTAGACAATCTACTGAGAATATAGACATACAAAATAAACATAATATATCATTAAAAACTCTAATCATATCAAACTACAATATCGTAATCAAATACATTTTAACTATAAACAGGAGGAAATAATTCTAAAAAGACACATAAACACTAATATATTTCCCTTTTATCAAAATAAAAAAAATAAAATTTATTATATAATATACTTAATTTGATACAACCGTCATAGTTGTCCAAGCATTTCTTCTTCGCCAAGCAGTATTTTACACAGGCAAACATTGTAAACCAATTTAAATATCCTTTGGGGGATTGCATCCCTGATAAAAATGCTAATGTTTATGTTGGTTTTTACAACGACACAGCTTACAGTTTACTTGAATGAACATAGTTCAAACTCAGAACATTTAAAGGAACGCTCATGTCCATGTTCACAGTTTAGTCAGATATTAGTCGAAAAAGGATTAGTACTTAAGCAAAATAATAATAAGCAAAAACGTAAACTTCTCGAAGCCATTTATATAATAAAATTGCTGTCACAAATAAATAAAGGCTACTTTCGTGTATAACAACAAACTTCCTAAATATTTGTAGCAGCAAATAAAATAGTA
>OZ038491.1:101518681-101521181 GCA_964036315.1 Acanthosepion esculentum
TTCATGCTGTTCCTCTGCAGTCCTCGCATCGGATCCTTGATATTAAAAGAAAAAACGTACTTTTTTCTAACACAAGTACTTTCGATCTTTTCCATGATCATCTTCAAATTTATTGCAACTGCGATATTATCTGCATTACGTTGAGATATTGATTTTAAGAATTTTGCGAGAACGGGAACAACTGATGAATTAAAGTTTTTAACACAACTAAAACCAAGCGCGTTCGCACGTTTTTTGTTTTTGATTTTAAAATCACAATCACAACGGAATTCAGAATTTAACGCAGTTCGAATAACTTTATCTTTGCAAATTACCCCTGAAGATGATCTTAGAAAAAAAAAATACTCGGGTTATAAAAAAAAACTACGGCGCCTTACTTGGTAGATTTCATGTTAACATCAAGTAAATAAATAGTGAATTGAAAATAATCAGTATATAAATAAATATAACATCGATATTATTCAATAAAACACACACAGAAATATATATATATATATATATAATATATATATATATATATATATATATATATATATATATTATAAATTAACTGATTTAAAATATGTTTTTCGCTACGAAGTAATAACCATGTTTCAAAAATGGAAGCGAAAAGCTTCGAAGTTAATTTTGTAATTAAATTAAGAACATTAGTTCCATTTCATCCTCAAGCGAATTTTTTATTGCTTGCCGTAATCAATTCTGTTATTTTGACGGTGGGGGGGCACTTTTTAATTTATTTATTTGGATTGATTATTTTTACTTGTTTATTCATGCTTATTTTTTACTAGTTCGAACGGTTATTTTAGCGGGGGTGATTTTTTAATTTGTTCATTTAGTTATTTATTTGGATTAATGTTTATTGTGTTTTTATTTATTTACTTATTTACTTATTTTTGTTTAGCATGAAGCAGCCTGTCGCCTCTGTGTGTTGACCTCAATGTTCCATTTATATCTATATTTTTATACGCTCTGTCTCTGCTATTGCGCACTTTATCCCATAAATATAGCACACATAAAAAATATATTGCTTCATATATATATGTGTGTGTGTGTGTGTATATATATATATATATATATATATATATATATATATATATATATATATATATATATATATATATGTGTGTGTATGTGTTTGTGTGTGTCTGTGTGTGTGTGTCTGTGTGTGTGTTGTGTACACGATAGAATTTAAACAGTTGAGGTCACACCTGTAATGTTTTTAGTAATTGATTTATAGTTAAATAAGAGATAGATATGATTATTTATTAGAAATTATAAACTGTAGTTTATATATATTTGTGTGTTTGTGTATGCATTCATATATATATATATATATATATATATATATATATATATATATATATATATATAGTCAGAGAGAGAGAGAGAGACAGGACGTTAGTGATTCGATGATACGAAATGATTTCGAATCTTAGTTTGGGAGATTTGTCATGGGGATAGGTAGGATATACGTGTGGTATCCTCGGAAAGATTGTATTGGCAATAGCGGGTGGACTCCATCCGTGGAAGCTGTACTAGAAACGTGAAACCTTTCACAAACCGTCTTTTGTACGCTAGTAATATTCATAGTTGGTTTAATAAACTGGCCTTGCTTAAATCTTCATCTCGCCAGAGTATGCGCTATTACCCAGAAACTGTAATTTCGTTCCACGCAGGACAGTTGCAGTATTGATCGCGTGCCAAAAATTATGGATTATGTACACGTGGTGGATGTTCATTTATTTAATTGGCTGCAAATAATCTAATTAGTGATAAGTGATTGAACTGTTGTTGTTTTTTTTTTCATTTATTTCATAACTAAATAAACTTGATTAAATTATGTAAATTACTGGGAAAAGTTATCATTTGTTCAACCATTTGAATATGTTTTCGGCAAAGAACATTTAAGGGGGAATGCAAACGAGACGGCTCAAAATGTGAGATATTCATTGTCGGCGTTAAAACCCTGTAGAGACATGATATATAATATTAGGAGAGTTAAAATTTATAATATCATTGTAGATGTTATGTAGATATTCGAAGACAGGGCATATAATGATCAGTGTGAACAGACACTATATACAGGGTGTCCCCCCAAAAAAATACATCATTTTGCAGGCCAATAATTTTGGCAATTCTTTCTTAAATAACCTCAAATTTTCACCGAATGCATAAACACAGATCAAGATTTTATATTTAATGGAAGACGACTGTACGTGCTTATCTCAATGAGAATCTGCCAGATAGATGGATCTGGCGTGGTGTAGATGAAGAAAGTTTTCTGAAGAAATGGCTGCAGCGTTTACCGGACCTGTATCGGTGGGATTTCTTTTTATAGGTATATGAGAATGGACTGGTCTATGTCCCCGCTCCTCCTGCTAGCATTGATGAAGTCAAGCAGAGAATCACTTGCGCAATGGATAATTTTTACCGGAGACAAGCTACAGCGTGTTTGGCGAGAGCTTAACTACCGACTTGTCATGTGTCGTGTCACGGGCGG
>OZ038491.1:101526181-101623681 GCA_964036315.1 Acanthosepion esculentum
AAAATTTCGTGATTTACATCGAACAAAATTAAGGTATAGCGAAATGACTGCAGGTCAACTAAAGCTAAGGATAATTTTTTTATAATAGATTTATATAGGTCTGTATGCTTTTTAAAGTTATTTATTTCTTTCCAAATTTGAATTTGCTGTGCTTATCGTGTTGCTGCAGATTTTTTTGATATTTATTATCAGGAAGCATACAGGAACAACCAGCGTGCAGATAAATTTACGTTACTTATGAAGAGAAATATTCATAATGAGCGAGGAAAGGAGAAGAGAAAACAGGAGGTCAAGAGATGGCGATTGATATTACATATAAATTTTGGTAGATAAATGGAAAGGATGGAGCCAGAATGGAGTTACACAAGCGATAAAAAATGTTAGTGTATAATTTACCGTGGCATCTAACCAGCTCAAAAGTAAATTGCTGACCTCTCAGTGCCTGTCTAGTACTGGGTTTAAATACGAAAAGTCCAGGTACCATAGCGAAGAGCTCATCCGAACAATTACTATGAAACATTGATAGAAAATGCACAGGAAGGCAACTGGGAAAGTAAATGAATCGAGGCGCCAGATTAGAACTAATGCATTTCGGATTCTTCTTTGGATCTAGTCAAGGAGCCCAACGTATATAGCAGGGGTACATGACCATATGTGCCAGCAATATTCTAAACATGAACGAATGGTAAACTTATAGATATACAATATAGATTTTGAAGGGAAAAGTTGAAAAGCACAACATAATGGACGCAATTTGTTAGCTGCTGACCTAGCAATGGATTCAATATAGATTTTCTGGAATCGTTAGCCCGAGAAGGTACAGGGAATCACTTTTCCTGGAGGTTAGGATCTGACATAGTGATGGATGTTAGAGAGGGGCCTCTCACTGGATTAACCGATAAGTTTCGCTTTGGAGGTGTTAAAATTAACAAGCCGCCAGTTATTGTTTAATAATTTAATTTCTCATATATACGCTACTAGGTCAATCAAAAGTCTTGGCATTTAAGAGGATTTAAACAACCAGTATCTTTTTCGATTGTACATTTTCAACCTACTACGTTGTCTTCATGCTATATTTCCACCACTATTTTATCTTCCGACTATGTGAAGTTTATAAATGATCAATCAGATATACTGTCCTAATGAGATTTGAATTTGGATCGTTATATGATTTCGATTCCAAATAAAGGAAGATTTTGCTAAAAATCAGGAATAAATTTCTGTGGCAGATAATGTAGAAGGAGGTCTTGGAAAATACGATACTCAGATGACAGATATAGGTCCTGAGGAACAGAGAAAAACAGCATATAACTTACTAAGTAAGCTTGAGTACATGGATGGCGGAACAGGATTTAGGAGAAATAACAGAGACACAGTTTATTAAGAGCTACAAGGATCAGTAAGTAGCTAAAAGCCATGATCGCCTACGTCATGTGGGGACACAACACGTAAAGAAGAACCAATGCACAATAGAACCGCGGTCTTGTGCTCTTTATACTTATGCGTATTACTGCTTAGTTACATTGACGAAGTAAAAAGATATTCGAGATTTCAATTGGTATCAACAGCTAACCATTTTTCATTTAAATTCATTGATAAGTATTATGTTGGTTCTATATTTATCAGATGGGAGAGCATGAATTCATTGATAATTATTATGTTGGGGATATATTTATCATATAGAAATGCATAACTGCATTGATAAGTATTGGATATATATTTATCATATAAAAAACCATAAAGGCTTTGATAAGTATTATGTTGGGTATATATTTATCATATGAATAGGTATAAATTCATTGACAATTTATCATATAAAAAAGCATAAATGCATTGATAAGTATTATGTTGGGTATATATTTATCATATCAAAAATCACAAATTCATTGATAATTATTATGTTGGGTATATATTTATCATATAAAATACATAACTGCATTGATAAGTATAATGTTGGGTCTATATTTGTCATATAAAAAAAGCACAACTGTATTGATAAGTATTATGTTGGGTCTATATTTTTCATATGAAAAAGCATAAATTCATTGATAATTATTATGTTGCGTATATATTTATCATATAAAAATGCATAAATGCATTGATAAGTATTATGTTGTGTAATTATTTATCATATGAAAAATCATAAATGCATTGATAATTATTATGTTGGGTATATATTTGTCATATAAAAAGCATAAATGTATTGATAATTATTTTGTTGGTTATATATTTATTACATAAAAATGCGTTATTAGAATTAAGCTCCGGATGCACTGACAGAAATGCATATTTTGATAGGAATGCAAAATGTTGATAAACCAAAAAACCTAGCAACTTTTATTATGTACCTGACCAGTAGAATGTCTATGAAGTGAAATTTATTTTGGAACTAACTGTAATGGCAATAATAAATAAAGTAAGGAATACGTCTGATTATAGTCACATTGTTCAAAAATCAAAATCTTAATTAACAAACCAGACACTAATCTGAAACAAGATGAAAAAGTGGACAAATAGTAAACATACATTTGATCGATGTCCGTCAGACTTTTCTTTAGAATCACCAGTTACAGCCAATTACAGTCTAATTGCTGGTCAGAACGGCAAAGGCCAACGAGAATGGGCCATTTTACGAATGTCTGGCCGAAATGAATAACATAAAAATAACTAATATTGTTAAAGGTAATAAAAACATATGGTTTTAAATTCAATTTATGTGTGACAGTTTTGAAATTGGTCTCGGTGAAACAGACGAACAGGAGGCAATGATAACGAATTGAAAACTACACAATACATATGAGACAAAGAGACGATTTGATGGCTAGTTTTATGGAATAGGCGTCAGATGTTCTTTATTTTAGCTTATATTTTTCAAGAGAAAATATATGTATACATATACATGCATGCATACATACATTTGTAACATATATATATATATATATGTGTGTGTGTGTGTGTGTGTGTGTGTGTGTGTGTGTGTCGACCTTATGCATATAGGCACAATTGTACACACTAAACACTCAGAGAAACAGACCGAAAAACACATACACACACACGCATTTCTATATACATATACATATATATATATATATATATATATATATATATATATATATATATATATATATATATATATATGTATGTGTGTGTGTGTGTGTGTGTGTGTGTGTGTGTGTGTGTGTGTATGTATAAGAAATACACAAACAGACCGAAATATACATATATATATATATATATATATATATATATATATATATACTCCCACGTATACATGTGTGTGTGTGTGTGTGTGTGTGTGTGTGTGTGTGTGTTTGCGTATACTGTTCAATACAGGCTCATTTATATGTGGAAAGCAAGAAAAATATACTCCAGTTGACCAAGGCTGGAATTCGAATGAAATTTATGAGTATAACATCGTGTTTCATCATTATTTAAGAGACTATAACAGAGTCGTTAGTAGTCAAAATCCTGTGAAGAAGGAGAGTGATAATGGAAAAAAAAGTAGGTTGAGTGCAATAACGACAATCAAAATTATGTGCAAGTATATTCTGAGGAGTGTGTATCAAAGCAGTACAATTCTTACTATGGATTTCAAGCCCCTTACTGCCCAACGGAAGAAACAAACAGAAACGGCAAAACTTGTCCTCTCATAATAAAATTCTGCAGTCACTGAAGATCTCTAATAGTTTACTTTGGTCATAGAAGAAAAGTAAACAAGAAACCATATTCTAAACAGGAAACAAGCAATAAACATCTACAGCCATCCAATATACTTGGATGCAATACTAAGCGTCCGTTCGACAAAATTATCTATTCTTTTTAATCTGCTCATAGCATAGGAGGCTAGGTGTTTTTATCAAAACACCATTTCGGGAAACTTTGTTGAATGAGAAAGTAGGCCCTTTTCAGGCCAAGGGGATTAGTAATTAAGTAATTGGAGTGTATATATTACCTAGCATTTTAGCGCGATTTTCTTTGTCACTATCGGAATTACCCTATTATTTTATAGTATTTTTCGGTTTTTCTTGTATCACAGACACATCCAAGATATTCTGCACATCTGTACTTGCTACATTTTGGTATCTACAATTCCTTCCTTGAATCTTTGGCTGTTAAATTTATTAGCGATTATTTATTTTCTTTTAATTCTTAAGATCGGTGTTTAGTCCTTTCTTCACGCCTTCGTCTACTTCCATCCATTCGCTGTCCTCTGCATATCTTGTATTGTCAAGTTTTTGTCCATAAATAAGGTATCCTGTCAAGCCTTATTTGTCTTAGGATTACCACACTGTAAAAATTAAATTAATCCGGTTAGAAAAGGCATGCTTTTCTTAAGTCACTTTCAGACAAATTAGCTTTCTTTCCATCTGTAGACGTTTTTTTTCCAGAAATATTCTGCAATATTCTAACATAAGCCCTCATATCATTTTTCCATTCGTTTAAGCAGATCTCTGTTACTTATCTTAATATTTGCCTTTTTATGGACTTCAGAGCATATATCTTCATTCTTTTGTATACTTAGTACTCAATTTTATATTTAACATATGTGACTGAGTTTTTTCTAGTGACCTTAATGGGACTACACTGTTGCGCTATTGTTGGTCTAATTCTGTTCCGCGGTCTTTTCATCCGTATCCCGAGAATAGAATTCCCTAACCTGATTGACTGAATGAGCTTGTGTTCATTTGCAGATTTATTCTTAGGCTATACTACAAAATGGATCTCCGTGTGTCTTTTTAGATGTCGACAACGTCATAAATTATATTCCTCATTCCCTCATCATGTCCATCGCGAGATCTTTAAATTCTGATGGCGTTTCTTTTACAATCCCTTCTGATTATGCTGCTTTCGAGGTCAACACGATATTTACATGCCCTTCCATGTTTTATTTTTCAGTAATGAATCTTCACCACATTCACCGTGGAATATCTCCACGATAGATTCCTTAATCTGAGTAGTATTTTTCTCTCTCTATTACGAGTGAACCCTCCTTTGATTTCATCATCCTGTCAAGGATCATATATTTTTTCGTAATATTTGTTTTATACTATTATGAATAACCGCCGTTATCTATCATGCTTCAGCTTTCTATTTCTGCAAATGTTTCCATGAGCGATATATCTTCTATCTGCCTGCGTACATTTCTAATGCTTGTGTTTAATGTCATTTATTTTATACCATTCCTTGGCATTCTTTACAGAGTCCTTCATATCACATCGTGAATTTTATCTGTCATCTACTTCTATTTTTCTTTTCTTACCTTCCTTTTAACACTTGAGTTAACTCATTAAGCAGACGCTCAAGATAAATCATTTGAATCAGTCGCTTTTTCCAACTCTAAGGGCCGATGCAGTTTAGAGACCTGTCGAAGGGCATATTATTTAAATCTTTTCTCCAGAGTGTGCAGATCGGTGAACAAAAAAATACTGTAAAATAAACTGTGATTCTGCTCAAATAGGGGTATCCAGATGAAAAGGAAAATATGTCGGATTAAAATGTCAAGTCCATTAATTCTTTAGAAATAGTAATTTCCTGTTGTTTAAACGATAATTTCATAATTCTTACCATGAGATTACTTATAGTATGAGTGTGGTAGAAGCTACAGTTCGGCGCTTGGATAGGTTATGTAGTGTAAGCTGCATTCAGTAATATATTGTTTATCGTTAAATGGACGATCTACACCTTAATATATCATCCTCATATCATGAAAGCAGATTTTGTTTATATTTATGTACGTGTTATTCTCCTGGTTCTATATTCATATGGATCTATTGACCTAAATTTCTAGAGCTTTCTTATGGAATCATCATGCATATTTTCCAAATATTTCACTATCTCGTTACTTTCCTAATAAACCATTTATATGCCCCATAAATTCATGTGATGTGCGCAGGATTATTGTGATATACCGCGTTCTTTAGACATCAATTTCTTATCCTGTAATTATGATAGATATATTGATCGATTTCTGTTAACAGCACGCCATATCTGTTTCTCATGTCGCTGTTTGATTCTGATATTTTCATATTGTACGCCGAATCAATAAATGTTCCTTTTGCTAAAGATTATACATTCTGTCTTCTTCAGAATGATGGTTAGTCCGTTATTCCAGCTTTCATTTCCTACCTGGTCTGGGAGATAATATTTCCTAAAATAACGATCATATATTTGATTTGTCAAGAAAAACGTATAAGACAATGATTTATTCTGCAAGGAAGCATTGGAAAGGAAACTATTTCCAGCTGATACGAATTCAATGATAAGATGTTCATTTTTAGGAGGACCAGAAATCCCAAGAATTGTACAAAAATTAAATGAAGTATTGTAGCGAAACTCTCTTATCAGGTAAAAGAAGACGTAGAAAAGAATAACATGCTTCTTATCGCTGTAATTCTAAATCACATAAAGGTTTTACATTTTATTAAATTATACTTTTATCATTGAGGAGAGGCTGACTTATTACAATTTCTTCCAACACCCGTGCGTGCTAGCACTCACACACACACACACACACACACACACACACACACACACACACACTTAGAGGCACACACAAACACACACACATACATGCATATATATATATATATATATATATATATATATATATATATATATATATATATATATATATATCGTTGAATGCGTATAGGTATGACAAATAGAGCATATTAGGTTTCATATGTAATTTCATACATACATATATATATATATATATATGGGTATGTGTATTTGCGTGAGCGTGTGCGTGTGTATGAGTGAGTGTGTTTGCGTGTGTGGTTATGCGTGCAAATCGTAATGAGTGCGCTTGCCAAAATATTTCCACCAGTCTATAAAGAATTTTAAATCAAAAGTTATGCATTCGAATTTTCATTACCAAGAAGTAATGCATGTGTATTGCTACATGTCATTAAACGGGAAATTCGGATAAATTGCGGCAACTGGTCAGGAGGCTCGAAATTTTACTAAATTTTACTCTCATTTCATTATGATAAAAACATACAAGAAAATATTACATTATTAAATTAATACTAAATTATATCCATATATATATATATATATATATATATATATATATATATATATATATATATATATAGTTATACAGAGACGGTCTGTTTCATACTTCATCATTGTGGCTAGACATGAGATTGCTTCAAGCCAGGATCAAAACCAGACCGATTTGTCATAAGCTGGTGACTCTCCCTACGATATTTACACTCACTAGGAATAAAGGACTTTTTTTAGCATATTATATACAAGATATGTGCATTACCGGCTACCAGAGGACTTAATCCATAGGGAATAGATTATCGAGAGTGGGGGGTTAATGTGACATCAATTTACCCGTTATAATAGCGGGGGTGCCAGCAGAACCACGCATGAATTCTACATATAACAGTTTGTGTGTGTGGGGGGGAATTCTCTCAATGTTTAATCCAGGATCGAACGACATGCACTCATGCTTATTTTGCATATCTTTATAATCCGATTATATTTGTGCGTGTCCCTCCATTCGTTTGTTAGTTCCTTACCTAGTTCGCCCGACCGTTACGCCTTGCCATTAATTCATAAATAATGGACTATTCACTGCTGACGGTGTGAAAACCTGAAAATAATTCATCAGAGACGTTCCATCGATTCAGTGAGAAAAGGAAAGAAACAAACAAATTAAGAATGGAAGTTAGATGTGTTTAACGGCCGTTTGAACGAAATGGAAAAGGGTGTGAAATTCTAATCTTTTTATTTGCATATTGTTACTGCTTAAGATAATAGTCCAGCATCAATATTTATGATTGTTATTGCAATAACCTATTAAAGTTGTTAACGATGCGATAGGGAAATTTCTACTGACATTTCATCGTCGTAGAATACACCATGAACTTAATAGATAATTAACTTAAGAACTAAGAAAATATGAAATCGTGACATTTTCACGGGCCCTTTTCCTCTTTTATTAATTGGATTCTTGTAGTCAAGCTTTAAAAATGCTTTGAAGTTCTATATTTAATCGATCATATCTTAAACAAAGAAGAGAGACGGCTTACGGAAAAGGGACATTTTCACTTTAGCATTTCATTCGTATCCGAACTGGAACATAGAATTTGAATCTCTTTCATATAGCAACTCAAGTATAATGCTATGTTTTCGGGCGCAGAATTTGAAGAAGTGCATTTTTCTGAGGAACAAACACAAATATTTTCCCTGCCAAATAACAATAAACATGTATTATCTATAAAGTGTGCAATGGGTAAAAAGTCGCAATTTTAGAATTTTAATTCCGCCCATGCGCAATGTCTGTTTTTCTTTTCTTTTTCTCTCGACTGCGCAGTATAGGAGGATCAGCTGTGCACCGACTGAAAAAAAAAGAGCACAATGAGACACTTTTACTCCCCCGAAAATTTGGAAATGGCACGATATCCAAGCTTATGATAGAAAACCATTCATGCAGATAAAACAGCTGCAGGGTCTGTGAGGTAGTGCTGCCCTTGGTCAAATAGGAGGTTGCTGGTAGACCGTATATCTCGAAACAGGACTCTTCATCAAGCAAAGATAAACTTTCTCATAGTTGGCAGGCAATTTCTGCGACCTCATCAACCCTTGCATCAAGCCACCTAAATCCCCAGACTGCAAAGCCATTGATTATTATGTGTAGGACGCAGTTGACCGAGAGATCATCAAAACGTCTTCTCATGACAAAGATGAAATGAATGCAATGATTATAGCAGCATTCACTAGCTTAAACAAGGAGACCATCCAGAAGAATTGCAAGAGATTACGAAGGCGTCGGAAGGTCCTGTTCGAAGCCAATGGCGATTTTACTGAATAAATTAGATCTTTAATATTTCAAAATATCTTTGTTTTAATTTTCGTAAATATATCTGTCAAAATGAGTGTTATTGTTGTGGATTCCGGGAATGGAATCCTGCACAAATAAATAAACAACGCCAGTAATTGAGATAGAAAAATGTATTAAACGTAAGAATACAGACTTGAAGTGAAGATTAGTAGTCCAGGAATGCGGGTTAGTAGAAAGTATATGTACAAGTCTCTGTAAGTGAAGCAGTAATTATCTCTCTCTCTCTCTCTCTCTGGACTCTCGTATAACTCTGTGAACACCCTGTGTACTGTCTCCGTATCTCTCACCCTGACTCAACGTATCTCCACATTGCAGGTATTCTCTCTGTCAGTATAAGTATACTTTGAACGAGTCCATCTTGTGTAAAAGGGGTCTGCCCCACAACAGTTATTTTATATTTTTCGCAACTCAGACCAGAATTTATACATCGCACTCTGTATATCCGATAACTTTTAGTGATTATTGCAAATATCCTTTTTGCATATTTTAAGAGATTTTTCTACGCAAATGCCTTTTATAAAACATTCGGTTCCCTACGGTTAAAACTGTACTAACGTATCTGTCCTGCAGAGTACATTATTGTTGCAACGTTTATTTTCTTTAATATTCGTTATATCTACTGGGTAGATCTGTGTATGAATTTAAGCTACATCCGACCGCAAGTTTAAAGGAGCGTGAACCACCTCTTAATGGTTGTTGTTGCTAGGACCCCACTAACCAGGGGTGGTAGGCACTGTTAGGTCTCCCATCTATAGGAAAATTTTCACCTAATAAAATAAAATAAAAATATGAAATTATAAAAATACATTTTTATTGTAAAATGACAATACATTTTTAAAGCAAAAATTAGCAATGCATTTTATCTCTAGTTGAAGGCATACAATTACGTTCAAAATATTTAGATTTCGGCATTTGAAACAGAGTTTGAAATGTCACTAAACAAAATTAAAGGCTCTTACATGATATTAAATCATGTAACACCCACAATTTCTTAAATCAAAGTGTATTCGAAAATATAACTTCAACAAAAATGCAGAAAACAAACATATGACAGCCTCTAGTAATCATGACTAGACAAAGATGTATAACAAAAAAGCTGAGTACTATCTACCCTGTATTCAATTGCGAAAGGAGAATAACATTATATATTTTAATTATTTCAAAATTCTGAAGAATATTAAATTTGGACACTAAAGCACAGACCAGATGTTTATATGTCTTTAACAAACACAATAAACGATATGTATGCCGGAAACATTATACCGTTATAAATTAGCAGTTTTAATTAATTATATAGTGACCAAAAATACAAAACACGTAACCCATTAAAATATTTGTATATTTATAATCAGGTGAGGCTAGACCTGATACTGATAACATGCATCCCGGTTTAGACAACCGGATGGACGTTGGCGTCTAAACCTGCTCACCCACTACATTTCTGCTCGCGAGTAAGTTCGTACGCCACGCTGCTTGACGAGAAACAAAACCTGTCAAAGTGCGCATGTGCTACTTATTGAAGAGAAAGGCAAACATACACACACAATACACAACACACACAATGATAATTGTAGTATATATATATATATATATATATATATATATATATATATATATATATATATATATATATATATATATATATAACGCTCTCGACTCGAAAATCTTTCGGTTGAGCACTTTGAGAGATGGGGGAATTCTATAAGCAGCAGCTGTCAGCGCTAACGCATCTCTCTTAATTGGTGAATAGACCACTCTAGCTCTCTGGTGTTTGTTTACATTTGTAAAACAATACGCTAGAAATTATTTTTCTCTCTGCCGAAGCGCTGATGGCTTGGGGATAGAAATTTCGACTTATACTATATCGTTCGGGTTTAGATCCTGGCTTGAAGTATTCTATTGTCTATTCGCATTGAATACATGCGAAACAGACCTGTATTCGAACGCGATTACACGCACACACACGCATATATATATATATATATATATATATATATATATATATATATATATATATATATATATATATATATATGTGTGTGTATTATAAAGACGTAATCATTAAAGAATTAATCAATTAAGTTGAATAATGGAACATGCTGTAGAATAAACCACATTGTGTCATATCCCATGAGATCAGTTAAGTCATACTATGACCTATTCTTCAGCCGAACCTCGTATAAGTGTGATTATCGGGCTGATTAATTGTATTTGTTTTGGTTGTTATGAGTTTTTTTTTTCTTTTTTATATACAATATATTTATTTTTATACATGCATATATATATATATATATATATATATATATATATATATATATATATATATATATATATATATATATAGACGGCGGGCCACCTGTTAGCCTGACGACTGCGTAGCATAAAAAATCCTATAGGCTCTAAGTGTTGACTTCAATGTTCACATTTACACACGCTCTCCCTCTGTGATATTGATCACTTTATCCCATAAATATAGCACATGTTAAGTGTATTATATTTCTTTAAAAAGAGAGAAACAGCAAACGTATATTCGTTTTAGTGAATATATTATATTTTATTCTTCATATTGAGCCCTCGATAGCATTCATATTGATATGATTGGGAAGAATAAAATATAATATATACACTAAAACATATCTACATTATAGCCAAAAACGTTTGCACTTTATCTCTTTTTATTTTTAATATATATATATATATATATATATATATATATATATATGTGTGTGTGTGTGTGTGTGTGTATATAAATAAAAAGGAAAGAACAGTAAGATATAAAATCCGGTGTTCTTATAGATATTTTTATTTTTATACAATAGTGCTCTATGTAAATTTAAATTTACAGAGCATTAATATTATAAATTAATAGATTTAAAATGTGGTTTTATCGCTACACAGTGATAACCATGTTTCAGAAATGGAAGCTAAACCAAAGACATTAGTTCCATTTCCTCATCAAGCGAATTTTGGAGTAACTTACTTTTTAAAATTTACGGTTGTTAACGGCACAGGAAAGATTCATAGTTTGAGGGTTTCCAAGGTTACCGATAAATCCATTCATCTAGACAAGGGGTGGTAGAGGGTTCAATTTTTAATTTTCGTTGTATCAGTTGATAGTTACATTTGAAAGCGGGTTTATGTTTAGGGATGGGTAGGGATGTATCTTTTAACAAATTCTGACATCCGCTAAATTCATGTTATCTGGGTTTTTTTCTAACGGCAAAAATTCTTATGGTATTTTTTCTATTTGTATATTTAAAGATTTTGAGGGACTGTTTAGGTTAGAATATGTTTTATCCACCTTTCTAAAAAATTATTTTAAATATTTAATATACTATACTCCTAGTTAAAAACCAAGTAAATGTATTAGGATTACTTACAGTATTTAAAATTATTTATTCTTATCTAGTATAAGTAAATATTATTTTATATTATTTTATTTTATGTAAACTTTATGACAATGACGGCAAAGGTGGTTAAATTATTTCACTAATTCAATAAACTTTTATTTATAAATTTAGTATTATAAATGTATATATGTATGTATAAAGGACATTTAATGTTCAATATTATATTCTAACTTATTAATTTCATATGACTTTCGGTGTTCACTTGGATTCTTTTCAATGTTTGAATTGCTTTGAGAGAGGTGTTATGGTTAGAGTACGTTTTATTTAATTACAATTTTAAAAGGTGTTTAGGTTAGAATCTGTTTTATTTAATTTCAATTTTAAAACATTTTTAAAAATTCTACTTTCAAATTTAACTTTTTAATTTTAATCGGCTATATTTCTTTATAAACCAAGTAAATGTAATATAATTATCTACATTATTTAAAATTATTTATACCCATCAAATATGAGTATGCATAATAATCAGGTAATTTTTTTTTTTATTTTTTTTTTTTAGATTATTTAAAGATTATTTAAAGAAAACTTTTGGCAATGACGACATAAAATAGCTATTTCATTTCTCTGATTCAGTAAATTTTTATTTTTTATAAACTTAGTAATATATAGTTTCTCATGTATGCATAAAGGACATGGGTCATTTAATGACCTACATATTCTAGCCCTTCTTATTAACTTCCATTTCACTGTAGGTGTTTTATTGGATTCTTTTAGGTGCCAAGAGTACTTCGAAAGAGATGTTTGACTTTTATACTTATTTATCCTAAACGAGGATTGATGTTGGTTGAACCTCTTTTTGAACTCATGGCTAGTGCAACCTATATAAATTTTTATGTTTTCAGGGTTTTCAACAGAAGATATATTACATTGGTATACTACTGATTCCATGCAACATTTATTTTGTAAAGGACAGTTTTGAGGGTTTCTACAATTACATAATTTTTGTTCACCCTCATTAGTTGTTGTTTGTATTTTTCCCTTGTCTACAATTTTTTGGTTCTGGTATAAGTGTTTATTTAAGATATTAGTATTATGTTTCTTAATAATCTTTTCTAGGTTATCAGTACAGCTATAACTTAATTTTAGTGTATTTCTATTGAAAATAGTACTAAGTTTACTTCCACCGGGAAAATGCTTGAGTATTAATTCAAGGAATTTTTGTAAGTAATCCTAATACATTTACTTGGTTTTTAACTAGGAGTATAGTATATTAAATATTAAAAATAATTTTTTAGAAAGGTGGATAAAACATATTCTAACCTAAACAGTCCCTCAAAATCTTTAAATATACAAATAGAAAAAATACCATAAGAATTTTTGCCGTTAGAAAAAAACCCAGATGACATGAATTTAGCGGATGTCAGAATTTGTTAAAAGATACATCCCTACCCATCCCTAAACATAACCCCGCTTTCAAATGTAACTATTAACTGATACAACGAAAATTAAAAATTGAACCCTCTACCACCCCTTGTCTAGATGAATGGATTTATCGGTAACCTTGGAAACCCTCAAACTATGAATCTTTCCTGTGCCGTTAACAACCGTAAATTTTAAAAAGTAAGTTACTCCAAAATTCGCTTGATGAGGAAATGGAACTAATGTCTTTGGTTTAATAACAAAATTAAATTCAGGGGCTTTAGCTTCCATTTCTGAAACATGGTTATCACTGTGTAGCGGTAAAACCATATTTTAAATCTATTAATTTATAATATATATATATATATATATATATATATATATATATATATATATATATATATATGTGTGTGTGTGTATATATTACATGAATCATTCATACAAAAAGCAGATAGTGAAGTTAATGATATAAATGCCAAGAATCACTCTCGCAAACCTGTTTTATTAAAATACATTAACCTCGAACCTGTAAATGAATGTTATGATCCCTGTTTATAAATTCCATTTGTATAAGGTCTTTTTTTACTACAAGCTTTCGATTGTTTGCGAGAGTGATTCTTTTCAACTTATATAATTAACTTCCCTATCTGCTTTTTTATGAATGATTCATGTAATGTAAATTGAACTGCACCACATACTTGATATTAAAATAACTCATCCGCGGTGCAAATTTCTGATAATAACGGCGACATTCCTCTATTTATTGAACAATTTAGTCCATGCCACATTAACTGAAGAGAAAAAAAACCTACCTCCACAAAAGAATTCTCAATTCACTATATTAGTACAAAAACACACAATTTAAAATTTTAAAAAATTCAACCGCAGCGTTGCGACCGCACACTCCAAAATGTCTCTCAGTCATATATATATATATTATAAAGAAGTAATCATTAAAGAATTAATCAATTAAGTTAATTAATGGCGAAAGCTCTTCGCTAAAAATTTCAATATAGCATTAACTTACTAATGACGCGATCCTTATGTTTAAAATTGTAACATGAATTTAATGTTCCGGTTCTGCTAGTACTTTCTTAAAGCCTCACATTTTAATCATCAGGTAACTCCAAAAGGAAATGTACTGTAGGTCAAACGCTTTGTATTTAAGAGTGTGTTATGTATTAGCGGTTACATAATTTCGGAACGTGCAATGCTAGAGATTTTTAAATATTCTTTTATTTTTATTAGTTATGCATTCTAATTTATTCGAATAAACCCCTTTTCTTAATACTGGATCATATATATTATATTTATTTATGGCTAGAATTAGTTGTATTTATTTTATTCATAACTGTTGATACATGCTTAAATACATTAGGTGGGTGAATTGAAATTTGGTTATATATATATGTGATTATTAATTGCTATCCTCTATGTTTTCAATGCATTATTATTTAAATTAAATGTTATGTGAATTCATAGACGAAAAACATCAACAATTAGAAATTTTAACTTAACTATTATTTCATTAACTACGCCAATCATTCTATCAAGTGGTTGCTACTATAACCCTTATCTGAGAGCCGCTCAAAACACGGACATCTCTCAAGTTCATTTCGAAATAAATCTCGAAACACGGGTGCGAGGTGGGGGTGCACAAAGCAATGTGACACTTCTAACTCACTTTACGTTCGAACAGCAACGCCCGAAGCAAATTAATCTATAACAATTTCCCGGGTTCGGCCCATACAATCAAAATCGACATAATTTTTAGTCATTTTAATATTTTAGCTACTAGAATACATTTGGATTATATAACATCGGATGTGTTCCCTTTTCTCTCTCTCTCTCTCTCTCTCTCTCTCTCTCTCTATATATATATATATATATATATATATATATATATATATATATATATAATTCTATCTATCTATCTATCTATATATATATATATATATATATATATATATATATATATATATATATATATATATTGTCATCCACAGACAGACTGTTTCGCTGTACCACAGCTCATCAGTGTGGCTAGACGTACGGTTGCCTCTGGCTAGAATCGAAAACCGGCTGAATTCGCGTCGGTCGGAAATTTTATCCTGAAGCCGTTGGCGCACGACAGAGAAGAAGGTGAATTTAAGCGTATTTATATTTAGATAAACACACAGTGACTGAGAGAACTCGATTCGATTTACCGAAGGGTCTTGCATTATTAACCGTAATAGTCACTGTTTACAAACCCACACATCCTCCCCATACATATGTGGAAGGCTAAAATGCGGTCTCATGCCAACATTCCGAGAGATAGTACTCGGTAAGGATACAATTGTTGTACTTGGAGTAATGAAAGTGTCTGAACTGGATTTAGAATGAACACCCACTTTGTAAAAGCTTACGTCAAGTAATTATGACAAAAGATTACTCTGTCAGGCATAATCAACCTAGATTTTAGTGAGGTTCATCCCAGATCTGCGTAAAAAAAACAAAAAAAAACAAATGAATTCGTTCATTCATTCCTCCATTCATTCATTCATTCAGTAGTATACAAATGCATTCATTCGCTCTCCTCCACAATTTAAAGATTCAATCCCGCCTAAAAAAACACAATGATATCAGGCATTTCTTTACCAAATACATATTCAATTGTCTCAATTTAGTTTCTGATTATCGCTCTAGATTCTCACACGGTTTATACATATCAATTTGCATTACATTTTCGAGTAATCGCTATCTTTTGTTTCCATAATATCTTTACAGGTCATTCAAGTTACCCTTCCTATCATCCATTTGCTTGTCACTCTTTCTTTTCAATTTCTTTTCCCCCTTTTCCACTGCATCATTTAACCTTCATTTTCTGCCGCCATCGCAAAATTATCTATTTTATTTCTTCCTTGCCGTGTCTTTTATTCTCTTCCTTTGTCTTCGGCCTTTCAGCAGCTTCACACTTATTACACTAGCAGATCATCACAAAATTCGACAAGCACTTGAGACATTGAATGAACCGCGTCGATTAAAGTGCATCCAGGCATTACACAAATCACTTCACAATGATAATTCCTATCTGACAATTCAAATGGCCAGAACAAATCCCCTGTTAGTTTTACCCCATTAGATCTTCAGTACGTATCATCGCCGATTCTAATTAGATATATCTCGTCACTTGTCCTTTTGAACTTGTTAGCTTTTATACTGGGTTGTAGCCAAAGACAAGATTCTCCTTTGCAACAAATAGCTTCGCAATACTTCCGATTTCCTTGGACATAGGCCAAGGGTTAATTGTCCCTTAATGACAGAAGAGCTTGCGTGTTCCGTACGGTGAAGAAGATGCAAGGGATTAGAAGGTCGTTTCATCTACGAATTTGGATCAAACAGAACACGCATGGAAAGATTTACCGTGGCATACCAAATAAAAGTACCATTACCTTACAATGAAATACACACACAGACACACTCACACATACGTATATACATACAATCCCATATATACATACAAACCTATACATACATACATACATACATATATATATATATATATATATATATATATATATATATATATATATATATATATATATATATATATATGTATTGGGGGTGCGATGGATTATTTGGCATATAAATTACCCGATAATGAAAATAATAATATCATCTCATTTTAAAATTATTTTTGTGTAATTTTCGCAAATCTATTTTAGTATACTAAAGAGTAAATTTATTCAGTAAATTCGCCATTGCCTTCAACACCGGCGTCAAGAGGACTTGACAATCTCCTGCATCTGTTCCGAACGTTCTCCTTTATAATGTTGGTATTTTCTGCTATAATCCCTGTCTTCAGTTGAACTTTGGTGAGAGAAGGAGTTTTTTGGTCTTTGCCTCATTTCTGCCACACATATTGTATCAAGGTTATTTGCAGACTGATGTGTTTAGTGGCCAAGGGCATCGCCACTTCCTCAAGGCACTTGATGTAGGACTCCTTGATGAGTTTGAGTCCTTCACCAAAGACATTGAGATTTCTTCCATTACCAGAATGATCAGAATCAGTTTTCCGAGCTGCCCCACCTCCCGAATTACAATTAGACTCACGCAATTCTTTCCGAGTCCTCTGCACTGTCCTCAGATTGACAGAATGCTCAGCAGTACACTATACCGTTTCCAAATGACTACCAAAGGGATTTGCATGATGATGTTATTTCTCTCACAGACAGTGCTTAACTACCGTACAAGCGACACGATTAAATACAAACAATGCAAAATGCACGAACTTAAAAATAAAATATAAAGATAATATACCCATCACACACACACTATATATATATATATATATATATATATATATATATATATATATATATATATATATATATATATATATCTGTGTAATTTTGTATTTGGGCTACGAACCATCTTTTATAGAAATTCCGTTCAAACGGACTGACAATTTACTGGCATTGCCAATATCATACTTGTTGTGAATAATAATATAATAGCCTCATCCAGATGTAAGAAAGAATATTGTATAAAAATAGTAGAGCCATTATTAATCGAAAAAGGCCATCAACCATGGAACACCCTCGCAATATGATAACCGTGTTTGGAAAAGAAAAAACTCAAGATACATACCTAAAAAATGCACACATTTAGTTAAGAGTTTAAATAAAATTCATACTTAATAATTGGTAAAGTATAGCCAAAAGTAATTTAACATAAAATATATTGGGACAATTATTACATAATTTATGTCAATAAAAAAGAAACCGTTTTTCCAACGCTTGTAAAGTATTCGGATTTACTATAAGCATAAAGAAAACTGAAGTTGCTTATGAAACAAGGCCTACACTTTAGAAGATCAACTGTGTAAAACAAAAGCCACCTGCCCATACGTTTCCAATCGTTCCCATTACTGTTGGCAGCAACAAACTGAAGTATGTGAAATCATTCTCGTTCTTAGGAAGCGAAGCCAATTCATGTGCCTCTTTGGATGACAAAATAGTTAACTGAATATCAAAGACAACCAATGTATATATGAAGCTTAAGCATCGTCCATGGGATGTCCATAGGATGATCATGGGATTACACTGAAAACGAAAATCATTGTATATCGCGGAATCATTCTCAGCAGACTTCATTATGTGTCAGAATCGTGGACGCCATTGAGGAGGCACATCAATCAACTATATTTCTATAAACGCTGTTTTCGCTCAATATACGGTTATGTACGACAGGACAAAATCTCTAAACCTGACCCTTTCATCAAATATGGCGTCGGTGGTATTGAAACCTTTTTGATGCAATAACAGTTCAGACAGGCAGTCATGCCATCACAATGAGTGATGATCGGATGTCGAAAATCGTCATATATAGCCAAGTCTTCGTGGTAAGCATAATGTAGGCGGTCACTGGTTAGGCTTCAAGATCAAACTTAAATAGAATTGCCGTAAACCTTCCTATACAGGAGTACGAACTTGCTTATGAAAACCGAGCAAATTGGAGAAATAACTGGTACCGCGTTATAACTAACTTTGAAAAGAATCCTCTCAACCATCTAAGGGAATTAAGAATTAACACGAAATCTCGGGCTAATACATCAGCCCATATGACGGTCAACCGTTCAGTATGCTCTTCGGGTGGATCTGTTTGCAAATCCCGTGAAGGAGTGTGTATGTGTGTTACATCAAACGATGTTACTATGACTGTTTCGCATTTGAAATTGGCGACACATTTTCATTTATCAAATTGTCTATTCTTCTGAGGATTGGTTTTCGTAAACTAAACATGATGAATATAAATGTGTTGAATAAAAGTGGGGTACCTACTTGATAAACGAAGTACCCACTATAAGTAATTTATAAGTAATATATATAGATATGTATATATGTGTGTGTGTGCGCGTGCGTGTGTGTCTTTGCTTGAGTGCGTGTCGGATGAAAACATTCATTAATTAATTTTCTGTTTGTACGTTAATTTTATAGATACAAATATTTAGGTATATGCTCTGTTTGTAATAAAAAGGTATTAAGAATATTTACCGGTCAGAATACCCGATCAATTTAATAGAAAGTGTGTGTCTTCCGACAGAAATCGAACTTGTATCCTATACGGTAACGTCATAGAATCTGACGTGTTTTAGCTACAGAGGAGCGTCTGGTTAACAAGGTCAAATTATTTTTAACAATCACATGTGTGGCCTCACCGTCTAAGATTGTATGATTTGACTGAAGTTCAAAAACACAATGTGCCTCTTCGGCTTATCTTATCTATGATAGCATCTGTGCAATATGAAATGGTTAAATGGTTGGCAGATATATTCCAAAATATTTCAGATTCCACCAACTGTATTTCTGAGTCTTTCCCGTTTTGTAAATTTTATTAGAAACCCTGAAATTTGTTCGGATATCAAGATTTTACTGTCATTCAACATGGTAAGCTTGTGTAACAATATGATTTCTCACATATCTATAGAAGATAAGAGATAAATTACTTCCTTTTAAGTCCACTCAGCTATTGGAGTTTCATAGGAATTTTGTCTCCAATCTATTTTTGAATGCACTTAAGTGTTAGTGTGTCAGGATTCATGTCTCCATTTCGCCTTTGAATTGGGAAACCTAATTTTTTAAAAATGATTTTAGGCAGTCATAAAAGTCGTCCTTTGAAGATCTGACCACAGATGTAGTTTTGGGGTGGTCACAAATTTTCCGGAACACAAGACGATGGAGTGCTTGGGACTCCGGATTTCCATATATAAGCAGAGCGTGACAGGAAGTTGAAATAAAAGTGTGTCTGGACTTGAGAGAAGTAGGTAGGTGGCCAGAGGGGTGAGAGCTGCCCAGCGGCCAGAGACAGAAGGACAGGTAGTGAGGAATCAGGAATCGCTGATCACAGAGGCCAGTGAAGTTAGGGGAATAGCAGTTCAGGCGAAGGGAAAACGTAGTCGGCTAAGTGAGAAATCGTATTTCCCAAAACATTGTCTCTAAAAAATATTTGTCATCACTAGTATTTGTTTGTTGAAAGTGATCACGGTCGAGAAGACAAACATGTGCACATAGCGAGGTGGGTGTATATGAAATTACACTTATCCTGGGACGTCATCACAGGTGAAATGAACCACGGATGATCATAGAACATTGTCACAAAATTATCCACAATTACGCCAGGAGTGGCGTCATACTTGAACACGGACGTGCCCCTTCACGACATCTAGTACATGTGTACAAAAGCTCTCAATAGGGGACAATTGTGTCTAACATTAATCGTTGAAGCTTTTTTTTATTTTACGCACTTTGCAACACATGGGTGGAGTTTAGTTTTGATGAGAATAAGTACGCCCAAATCGATGGGTTTTTTTATTGGGCAATACCCTAGGTCCGGTTCTAGCCAATATAATTTTTCGGTATTATGAGAGCCATCTTTTTGAAACATAATCTGTTAACATTATGTCGATAATGCATTCTCCATTTTTAAATCTATCAATGAATCTACAAATTTTCACACCCTTCTCAATTCCCTTCAACCATCATTGCAGTTTATCTGGAAGTGCGGAGAAAAGGTACTCTGTCGTTCTTGGATGTTTTGGTTGAAACTACGGATGGTTTGTTCATCACCAACATTTTTCGCAAAACTTCGTTCACCGGTTAGTATACGAATTAGAATCTCTTTCTTCCTAATTCCCGTAAGATCGACTTGATTTTTACCCAGTTCTTCGTGCATTGATGATCTGTTCCTCGTGTACACATGATCACGAACTAGAGAATATTTGTAGTATTTTCATTGATAACGATTTTCCTATTAATTTCATCAAACACACTGTTGAACTGAAAATTAAGCGCTTCAAGGAGTCAATAGCTTTTGGTTCCTCATTGTGTTCCCTACATTTAAAACTGCCACGGCGAGTTAGAAATAGTCAAGTACTCTCCGAGATACTTTATCGGCTTTTATTGCATCGAGGTTTTCATCTATGATGTCAAGTGTTATTTTTGAGATGCGTTCGGTGTTCCCCTATTTATTTAAGGATGGTCTGCACTATCTACAAAATAACTACATGATATATGAATAGTAAATTTCAGTGCGATGTTGCGTACATAGAACAGGCCAATCACTGAAAACCCGTATCGGTCAACACGCCCCTGCAACTAAAAGAGCACATAACTTTAGTTGGTTTTCTAAGACGACCCAAGCAGTGCATGATTCAGCAGTCTGCACCTTCTGGATAAACCTGACTGTTCCTATCGCTATACAGATAATTGTTTCGATATATTACATAGAGATCAGTCCGATCATCAATTAAATATATTAGAAGCGGTTTACATTATGATGCACCAACTGCGGCTATGCGGAGAAAAAGACGTGTTTACAAGCTCATTAAGTTTATTTGGAGGTCGTCAGTAATACATTTCCCTTTTATACTCACCCGGAACATTTATCTGTTATTTAGTAATTATTTTTTTTACTAATCAATTGTTTCAGCTGGGTTCCTAAATTAAATCCCTATTCCTCTTCTAATTTTTAGTTCTTGTGAATATCGTCTTATGTCTCTTCCCAAATCCCACAAAATCACAAAAACGAATGCTTCTGAAGAAGTGTTGGTCGCAAGAATTTTTGTTTTTAAGTCTGAGTATATATATATATATATATATATATATATATATATATATATATATATATATATATATATATATATATATATATATATGTATATATATATATATATATATCTGTGTGGGTGTGTGAGTGAAAGTATATAGAAAATAAAAAAGAACTCGTTAAGTAAATAATCCGAAGTTCTTTAGTATGTTCGTTTTTATTTTTAGGAAAACAGTGCTCGATACAAAAGTAGAGCTTAAATATAATTGTTTATTTACAAATATGATTACTCCGCTACATAAGAGTTCGCAGGTTTCGAAAACAAGAGCTGAATACTTCAATATAATTATTATAATAAAATTGAATTAAAATACCAAGCTCTGTTTCATCTTCAAGCGAAATTTTAGGAATGAACTACTCTTGAAATTTACTTATCTTTATAATCATATAAGATGAATATGCTTATATGGACGTTACAGGGTTCATAACATTCATTTACAGGTTCGAGGTTAATGTATTTTAATAAAAATGGTTTGCGAGAGTGATTCTTGGCATTTATATCATTAACTTCACTATCTGCTTTTTGTATGAATGAGTCATGTAATATATACATATATATATATATATATATATATATATATATATATATATATATATATATATATATATATATATTAAAAATATAAAGAGATAAAGTGCAAACGTTTTTGGCTATAATGTAGATATGTTTTAGTGTATATATTATATTTTATTCTTCCCAATCATATCAATATGAATGCTATCGAGGACTCAATATGAAGAATAAAATATAATATATTAACTAAAACAAATATACGTTTGGTGTTTCTCTGTTTTTAAAGAAATATAATACTCTTAACATGTGCTATATTTATGGGATAAAGTGCTCAATATCACAGAGGGAGAGCGTGTGTAAATGTGAACATTGAAGTCAACACTTAGAGCCTATAGGATTCTTTATGCTACGCAGTCGTCAGGCTACCAGGTGGCCCGCCGTCTATATATATATATATATATATATATATATATATATATATATATATATATATATATATATGTATATATATGAATGAAGAAATATAATATTAAGGTGTGCTATATTTATGGGATAAAGTTCTCACTATCAGAGAGGGAGAGCGTGTGTAAATGTGAACATTGAAGTCAACACTTAGAGCCTATAGGATTTTGTATGCTACGCAGTCGTCAGGCTACCAGGTGGCCCACCGTCTATATATATATATATATATATATATATATATATATATATATATATATATATATATGAATGAAGAAATATAATATTAAGGTGTGCTATATTTATGGGATAAAGTTCTCACTATCAGAGAGGGAGAGCGTGTGTAAATGTGAACATTGAAGTCAACACTTAGAGGCTATAGGATTTTTCATGCTACGCAATCGTCAGGCTACCAGGTGGCCTGTCGTCTATATATATATATATATATATATATATATATATATATATATATATATATATATATATATATATATATATATATATATAAATAAATATATTGTATATATAAAAGAAAAAAACTCATAACAACCAAAACAAATACAATTAATCAGCCTGATAATTACACTTATACGATGTTCGGCTGAAAAAAAGGCCCCAGTATGAATTAACTGATCTCATGGGATATGACCCAATGTGGTTTATTCTACATGTTCCACCTTGCAGTTTACACATTTCTTCTATCGGTGTTGCACTACTTGGAACCAAATCATGTAGAAGCTTCATCCTGTTGGGAAAAAGTCATCGACATCTGATATGGTCAGAAATAAATGATAGTGAGATTGGCTCAAATCAGGAGTATAGGGTGGGTGATCCTCCACTTCGATGATACGCACTGCAGCCATTAGATCCAAGGACTTGTGTTTTAGAGCATTGATCTGATAAAACAAAATCACTTTCTTAGGATTCCCTGGGTGTTTGGTCTTGATATCCTTTTTCCAACTGCCTCAGCAGCTTGGAATATAAATCCCTATTGATGGTGTGAAATTTTCTGAAAAACGTGGCTTCCAACGAGTAGAAACCTTCGTCGTAACGAGTTTATTTTGCTGCATATACCCAACAATTTCACGGGATTATATTTATAGTCAGTCGCCCGTCATCCATAGCTACGAGATGAATAGGTTGAATATTCTAGACCTTGCGTCATCTTCAGGACGGCGCCTCCTAAGTTCAGCAACACCATTTTGCACTGCTGATACGGTTGGGCAGCATCTCCTCATATCACAACAATACCAATATGAATGCCATCGAGAGCTGAAACCTTTTCTGATACCAGAAACCATCACAATTCCAAATTTTAACCATTTTAAGGAGAAGACACGATTAATTAATTTTAAATCTTCATTGATCAGTGAGTGACAGTTTACCCGGGAAGAAGCAATCTAGTTATTAATAAATGCAAGAAATCAGAGTCCTAACATCAATTCGTCATATTCAATCTATGATCGTTTCAGGCAAGTCTCGCATTTGGTGGTTAAATATTCCGTTGTTGAAGTAACATAAATCTTATTAAAATGACATTTTAACATATCTTGTTACTGAATAAGGGGATCCGACAGCTATAGACATTGACACATATGTTCGTATATATATAGATAAGTTTACACACATGTACCACCCAAGTCCGTAGAACTAAACTGGACAAAATGCGTCACAGAAAATTAATGTTACAATTTTCTGTAATATTCTTTGTAGGTGCTGCGATGGATGAATGGTCATCTAAATTTCACAAAAATTAAAATAAAATTGGAATCTCATTTAACAGATATATTTCCAAAAAATACACAAAAATATCTTGAACTATTAAAGAGCTTTTCCAAACTTCAGTGTCGATCAAATACACCTCATACATAATAATCAAGGTGGTTACAGTATGGGGATTATGTGGAAATGTAAGGTGTGATGTGTTCTCAGAAATGGTCTGACAGCCATGTCTGTATTCTCATTCTTGTGTGGCATGATACAGAATTCTGATGTCAGACATAATTTATTCCAGCTGCCATCCACTTGACCCAGGGCAGCACTACTTACTCAAGCCATTTGATGTAGGCCTCCTTGTTAAGTCTGGTGCCCTCTGGGAAGATTATTGGAGGCATAAATTTGTCATCAATAGTGATCACTCCAGGCATCTAAGTAATCACCATTAGACACATCAAAATCTTTCCGATTCCTCTTCAAACTCCTCAGATGTAAGGTGTGATATGGTCTCAGAAATTATCTGACAGCCATGTCTGGTTTCTTTTGCTTGTGTAGGGTGTTGCAGCATCAACCCTCTCGAACCAGGGCAGCACTTCCTCCGTGATTATAGTTTTTTGACAGTTAAGTATCCTTGCAGAGCCGCCAATAGTCTTTAGAATCAAACTTGCAGAACGATGTTACATTCTATCAGTAAATAGTACATTTGCTCTTTAAGGACAAGCTTGCACTCATTATGATCAGAAACAAAGTGACGTCTGTTGCAATCGGACATGTCTCTCCTGTACATACGGAAGAAGTGATATTTATGGGCTATGGCAGAGGATCAGACAACTGCGAACCAAGGAGATGGGCGCGATTTAACATGTACATTCTCGAAAGCGCTGATGCCGGCTTTAACCCAGGAGGAGACCTCAGATGCACAATTTTGAATGGGCTGATTAAAAACGGCATTCTAAGAAACGGCGCGAAAGAAGTCAGGGAACGAGTCGCAAATTGCGCGTTGATGACAAACATATATTCTGAAGTTAAAGGTTCTGGGATGGAGCGTGTGTGGAAGGAGATTTTAATGAACACTACGGCGTCAGCGGAGTTTCCAAGAGCGCGGAGATGCCTGGCGCGACAAGAGTCGGGGATGGAAGTAACTCAGAGATTGAGAAGGGAAGCGTTACTCTCAGGGTTATTGGAGAAAAGTGTACGAAAGTTAAGTGATATAATTTAGATGAGTTATTATAAGAATGACGCGCGATTTGTCATTTAATCGAAGCGATGTTACTGTTGGATAACTCCATATTTATAAATGACTACATTGGATGTCCTCTTATGTCAGAGACACGATCAGAGGAAGCATTGTTACATTGAAGCAATTGAATAATTCTTAATACGTATCACGCATAAGGATTAAATCAATGACACCATAGTCTAGGTTGTTAAACGTTTGGTGTGTTTGGCGGATCATTTATAAAATGTCATTATTTTATAAACTATCACATGACCAGCCATGTAAGTTGCTAACATCTGTGACTTGATTATCTCAAACAGTGACTGAACATGAATGGTCAATATTATACTAAAGAAGTTACTCTGCCTCGTTGGAAATGTATACTTGAGCGAATACCTACATGACTTAATAAATCGCCTCGGGCGAAGTAAACAGAAATTGAACTTGTAATTTGACCGAAGATATATATATATATATATATATATATATATATATATATATATATATATATATATATATATATTATTACCACCGACTGCAGAAGCACAATCAAAGTATTGAAACATGAAAGCGTTTCTGTAGCGTTTTTAACAAGTTTTTATTAGAATCGCTTAAAATAAAATACTAATATATAAATCTACATTGTATTAAGCACTTTTAAAAGTAAATGCTACGAATAATGAATTTTTACTCCATCTGTTCTTCCACTCTCATACATACATACTTATATATGTGTGTGTGTGTATGTGTGGGTGTATGTGTGTGTGTGTAATAACAAAAGAACTAAGGTCAACAATCATAGGAAATTTGATTTTGCTAACCAGCTGCTTCCTCTGTATCTAAATAATAAAGCACTTCAGGCTTTATATTGCTTTTCCCTGTAGGACACAGGTTCAGATGGCACATATTTTCTGTGTTTTTTCTTGTACTTTCAGGCCAGTAAATATAGTTAATATCGTTTATTAAAACAGAAAATATACTTTAATCTTTGTATCTCTAAAACTAACGTATAAACAGAACATATATATATATATATATATATATATATATATATATATATATATATATATATATACATGCATATACATATACATATACATATACATATATATACATATACATATATATATATATATATATTCATACATGTTTCATTAAATAATATAGATAAGTGTATGAATGAAAAAAATGCTGCCTAAATACACACAATATATATATATATATATATATATATATATATATATATATATATATATATATATGCGTATATGTTTGTGCGATTTCTTTCATATATCTCTCTGAAAGTTTTAATATATATATATATATATATGTGTATGTGTATATATATTTATATATATATATATATATATATATATATATATATATATATATATATATATATATGCATTTATGAAATAGTGATGATCGCCCATATCTTTATTCTAATTTTCCTCTTCGAATTTCATGCGATAAAATCCAATTTACTGCATTTGTCTCAATGCTGTAAGAGTCATTATAGAGCATTTTATCGATGCTGAAAAAAGGTCATGAAAAATACTTGGCAACCGGCGAAAATTTAATTTACAGCTCTTTTCTTGAATTTTTGTTGAGTTTAAAACAAAAAGCATGATCCTTGTTATTACAGAAAGTACAAATCATAAACGTCTCGTGTTAGTAATTAATTTTGCTGCGTTTTGCCCGAATAATTGCCTCAAATCGATATGGCTTTGAATAGATCCGAACAATGTCCAGATTGTATCATTGTGAAATGTCTTCTATTATTCTTGGCAATCATCCCAAACGCTTGGTGTTTGTATAGTATTAGTTGAAACACTAGTTTCCTAATTCCTGATACAATTATCTAAATCTCGAACACATTTATCCAAAGGAAATGATTTGCTGCAAATAATAAGCAGTTCCTTTATACTGAAAGTTTTCTCCTTCTTCGTATTTTGACAGAAGATTAGTCCCGAGGAAAGTAAGATTATTTTCACTGCTTGCGTTTCTATTTACTGTTCCCATTTTTCTACTATCAGTTTGATGCCCGAAGACTTTACATTTTCATCAAAAAAGTTCATCGTCGTCGTGGTGTATCTTGTAATATTTATTTATTTCACTGGTTTTCTTCATATTCTCTTGCATTTGAATGTAACAATATATTCCATTCGTTACCAGCATCGTTTTATAGCATTATCTCTGCACACTTCAATCTTCCATGCCAAGATCTTTTAGTTACCGAACGTCTTTCTTGTTGAAGTAGCCCAGTTCAAGTTTATTTTTTTACTATTCTTACTAACACTAGGCACTACTTACTTGCCTGTTTGTTAATTTTGAATTGACTAGTAAAACACACTGAATCTTTCGTTCATATCTCCTGTCTAACCTTTATATATCAATTTTTTTGCACTTAAATCACTAGTAGCATATTCTTTTCGTTGGTTTGAATATTATTTTTGTAACTTCACAGCCACCGTTGAATTATCTACCTCTTCAAAATATCCATGAGTTTATCCATGATTATATCCATGACTTTAGCACAAACATGCAAAGATACAATTTATTACAAAGACATGCCAAGGTACATTTAGCTCATGTTAAAAGATGGAACACTTCCTATTCAGGGAAGTTAAAACTGAAGTGGCAGTTGCATTGGACAAATGAAACAGTAACAAAGGGACAGAGCCAGTCGGAATTGTAACAAAAATGATGGCAGCCTTAGATGAATTCGGCATATAGAAGATGAGAGAAACAATAAATAAAATCTGTAACAGTAGTGACATAGCAGATAACCTGTTTTCGTAGTAATGGGTAATAAACCATGCTGAAACGAATGTAAACATCATTAGACATACACCAATACTCAACTTCCGAATTCTGATGAATAGAGCACGTAGAAGTATCAGAAAAGAGATAGGACAAGAACAGTGCGGATTCTTCAAAGGAACCGGAACCCAACCGCGATATTTATGCGCAGAATGTTAACAGAAAGAGCAATTCAAATGCAGAAGAATGTGCACATGTGTTTTACAAATTATGCAAAAGGCGTTCAATAAGGTACGTAGGTAAGTTCTGTTCAGTAACAATGACCTATTTGGGAAAGGTGTTAGAATAAACAAGAATCTATACTGTCAACGAATCTGCTGCGTACGAACAGAAATACGTTAGATACAGAAATAGAGAAGTAGGTGAAAGACAAGGATGGCATCTCAACGTATTTATTCAACTTATACTGCTAGGCCATTATAACAGTACTTCGACGATTCATTATTGGCGTATACAATTTTGAGAAAATTATATAAAAATAACACAGTCTTGATAGTAATCAGGGAAAGGAATTTACAAAATCTCCTGCAGAAGTTAGTCAAGATAAGCAAGAAGAAACGACTAAGTATAAACTACAAGAAAACAGAATGCATGTTCATCAGCAAAAAGGTGACCCCAAAATGAAAATTACAAATCGGATATACTAATCTCAAACCAGTAAAAAATATTAAGTATCTGGTGTAAACCTGTAACTATACGAAGAGAGGACGGAAAGTACGACTGGGATCCGAAGACGTATTGGGATGGCAAAAGGTGTATCCCAAAAGTTAAGCAGAGTATGAAGAGACATATAAAAGTCGTTAGAATCAAAGAAAATAGTATTGAAGAGTTGCATGATCACTCTCCCCCTATATGGCAGCGAATGCTGTACAATCTCCTCAAAAATGAAGTAGAGACTTAAAGCAAAAGAAAGATGCTGATGGTTCTACAGAAAGATACTGAGGTTACTAATGACCGAACATGTGCAAAACGACGAGACTTTTGAGAAAATTGAAACAAAATGGAAATTTAGTGTTATCATCAGGAAGATAAAGTTGAAATATATATGACTGGGAAAATCTGATAAGTCACTGGACCGATTTTGAGAAAAACGGACAGGGGAAATCGGTGGGTATCATACTTTAGGAGCTTCAGTAATTAGTGGAGAATCATAATCACCTACGTCCTGAAGAAAGAAAAAGGATATTATCATGATTTTATCATCTCAGATCTTTCATTGACCAAATATATTTATATGGCCGTTTCCGTTTCTACAGCAGAGCACCTTCGAAAAGGCACCAACTTATTTTCCAATACTCAAGTTGCTCACACACATTTGATAAAATCATATTGTTATACACTGTTAAAATATTAATAAAAATTTGCATAATCATTTCCTGTTGTTCCAAAACATTTGCACGCCCGCTACCGAGTTGAAAAATCGGAGTGGCTCTCAAATGACTATAATAATAACAATTTCAGAAAGCCAATCACTCAGTTATGCTCCATGCGTGATACACGCTTAGGGAAGCATGTATCTTTCAATACATGCCTGACGATTCAGATTTTTTGCCATCTCTTTCTCTGGTAGACCTAGTTGTCATCAAAGGCTATAGAACCTGGTCTGTCTTGCTATTTACCACATAGTTGGAGGTAAAAGAAGAGGATACATACCTTCCCAAGGTTATTAGCACGTAAGTGAAATTATCGGATTCGACTGGAATTCGAACTCAAAATCGGCTCTCCGATCCCTCAATCCAAACCGCTATCCATTACACCACCGTGCCTCCCTACTTCAATGAAATATGGAAATTTTCCACGTTTGCATCTTGAATGACGAAAATAAGTACTTCAACAGGATGCTTAAAAATTTTTAAAATATAAATGAGTTAGTTTGAAAGAATGTTTTAAAAAATGTTTAGATCTCAACAATTCCTTAATAATAGCTTCATTATGTGTTATTTTTGTGCTGTTTAGTCTTGACAAATTTATTACTTGCAATTGACAGTCAGAAGCTTGAACTGCTCTGAAACACTTATTACCAATGGTTTCCCTATATATTGGAAATCGAAACGTGGTGAAGGTATTTTATCTTAGTGGATCAGTGCTAAAAATCTTTCTAACCATTCTCATTTGTTTTTTCTTACCTCATTGGATTTCGTTAAAACTAAATATTAATGAGAAAATCGAAAGTCCGAGAAAGTAATTGTGTGACTATTAATACAATACTCTTCTACAGAAAGGTAGATGTTAATTTTCTAATTTTGGTTGGCTGCCAAGCTTCCAATGTATAATCCATAGAGCTTATCAACTGGTTCTCTCAACTAGTTTCTTTAGATCGGTAAAACACATGTTAAAGTCAATTTGTTGCTCTCTGCACTTATCCTGCAGTAAAGATCATATCTACTCTGTCGCAATTGTCACGAACTCTGAATTATGTATGTTTGTTATGATGTACTTCAGCCGTTGATTAACAGATATACTTGCCAAATTTTCGACAAAGTCTAAAAAGTATATTTCACGGAGAGATGTCACAGATATACCTAGAACGGCTTTTAAGCACAGAAACAACAATTGCAACATTCCACAGGGACGAAGAAACACTTTGAACTATATCGAGACTGGAAGATACGGGTTGTGCATCGCCAGCATCACTTCCTTTTTGATATGGAGTCCGGTAATTAATTGAACGGTACAGGAAGCCAACTATTGTTTCGGCAATTTTTACCAACTTATTTTCCAATACTCAACTTTCCCACATACAATTGATAAAAACATATTGTTATACCCTCTTAAATTATTAATAGAAAAATGTTGTATAATCATCTCCTGTTGTTCCAAATCTTTTGCACGCCAGTGTCAGTTTATCATTACCGAGGCGAAAAATCAGAGCGGATCTCAAATAATTATAATAATAATTTTCGGAAAGCGAATTATTCAGTTATGTGCCATGCCTGATACACGCTTAGGCGAGCATGTATGTACGAGATCCACTGAAGAGAGTTTAAGTCTCACTAGTCGCTCAACGAATGTGGCACCCCCGAGGGGACCTCTATTCATCGGGACTGGTGGTAGTTCGGTGTCTATTGGCGATGATGGAATGTAACTAATTTGGTTTTTGAAGCACTGAATATAACAAGCCAGTTTTACTCAACTGAGATGTAAGAGCTGATCTGATGAGAGATCAACAATTGTTCCGTAATCAATTCATGATTTAATACTGATGGACAACTTCAGAATGGTGTTCACGCCAACTTATGTCATATTGTGCTTAGGACGCTGTGGGCGAACGCAGCACAAGGTGAACCATTGATGGTGCCTTATTGGAGGGCGGGTAGTGAGATTTCTGGTCTATTTTGTAGGTACATGATAGGTTTAATTTACGGTTGTTGATACAGTGTATAGGCGGCAATGTCCTTCATCATGTGTATGCTTAATTCCAAACTTAATCCTTTATATAATCTACAGAATTAAACTGTTCTCGATTCTAGTGGCATTTCGTCTAGCTTTTCTTTTTTACTTCTTTGTTATTGCTTAAAATATTTTCACCGATTGCTAGTACACTTCGCTCGGCCCCTGGATTTAACTCAAAAATAACAAATGCAGGAACTAACTCTTTAATTCAGTTTTCATTTCTTAGGATATTATAGACTTGAATTTGTTGACATAGTAATAGCGAATTCAATCCATGTTCTAGGCAATGTTTGACTCATGGGAAACATGTTTAACGTGCCGGCACTGTTTATTCGCTACATTGCATCATAATCATTAAAGGGATTTCACGTTTGTAAAAAAAAAAACATACAAAGAAGATATTATGGCAACTTACCTATAACGGCACAATGAACTCCACCTGACACTATAAAGACTGCGCTTCTCAAGAGAGACGTGGGAACGAGTCGAGCCGCAGTCTTTGACTGTGCGCGACTGCTTTCGAACTCTCTGCTTTGGCAGAGAGGAACCCGGTCGAGGCTTTGCCGAAGGGCAGAGTTTCGTCCGGGGTGGTAGACAAGCCCTGAAGCCGTTTATACGGGTTCTAATGGGGATATTTTTGGCCGAGCCTACGGGCTCGGAGGACCCACATGGAGCCGGCTTTGTGCCACATGCGACCCACGTGGGGGGACTGCAAAATATCAGAACGAGTCAAGACGCAGTCTCTGTCTGTGCGCGACTCCTGTCGAACTCTCTGCTTTGGCAAAGAGGAACCCGGATGACGCTTTGCCGAAAGGCAAAGTTTCGTCCGAGGAGGTAGACAGTCCCTGCACACGTTTATACGGGTTCTAATGGGCATATTTTTGGCCGAGCTTCCGGGCTCGGAGAAACCCACGTTAAACTCGGCCTTGTGCCACATACTTTCCTTGTGGGGGGACTGTTAAATATCGGAACGAGTCGAGACGGAACGAGTCGAGCCAATAGTTTTTCACACCAAACGAGACTGACAGTCATACTAACACCCTCAACATCTTGTATTATTATTCTGTTTTAATATATCTTTGTTATTTCTACTCTTGTGTTCGTGTTGTTCTTGTTTGGTCCTAACCTTGGACCATAACAATGGGATGAGGATATTGGACCATAACAGAAGCAAACAACTTCCTCTACGTCACTTTGTTTAGATGGATAAAATTTTTCATTTCGCCTAAAACCACATTTCAGGGTATTCAGCTGAAATCAGTGGCCCAACAGAGAAACTAATTGCAATTCGGACGTTACAGCAGAGATTTCACTATCCTAGAGAGATTTTCTGATGTGAACTACGCCTTTTTCAACCCTATCTGGGTATGACGATAAACTACACCCGGAGCAAGACTTCTGTTCTTTTGATTGGAAACCTGACCCGGGGTGGTAGCAACTGTTAGGATCCCAGATATGGGCAATTTGTGAACCCCCACCAAAAACAAAAATTATCAAATTATAAAAATACATTTGTATAGTAAAATTAATTGCAATATATTTTTATATAAAAATTACCAACATACCTATTTATAATAAAATTACAAATAATACAGTTTCATAGGAGAATTAGTAACATTACATTTTAATCTCTAGTTAAAGGTATACAATTACGTTCAAAATATATCTAGTTGATGGCTTAAAATTGTGTTAAAAATATTTAAATATCTGCATTATATACGCAAATAGGCTCCAATTACGCTAAACAAAATCAATCAAACAACAAACATGAAAGAACACTTTCATGACATTAATCCATATAATATTATAGAATTAAGTAAATGAAACGGTAAAACAATATACAACATAAAAGGCAGATATCATCATCTCTAGTAATTATGTCCAAACAAACATGTATATGAACAAAAGCTGTGTAGCGTCTATGTGTAGATTATATTCAGATTTCTTGCATATACATGGTTCAATTGTGAAGGGAGAATAACATGTTTAATATTTGTATTACATCAATGCTCCCTAGATTAAAAAACACGTTTGCAGATATATCGTATATTAAACAGTAAATACACCAGAAAAGTATTACACGACTAGTGAGAGTGTATCGAATGAACTAGCGCACAATCTATCCACAGTTCCCCGAAACCTTCTGTCATAGTAATTT
The DNA here is from genome assembly GCA_964036315.1 of Acanthosepion esculentum. Classification (NCBI taxonomy): domain Eukaryota; kingdom Metazoa; phylum Mollusca; class Cephalopoda; order Sepiida; family Sepiidae; genus Acanthosepion; species Acanthosepion esculentum. Next base: position 101,560,742 of record OZ038491.1, read on the forward strand.
TATAGTAGGCGGAAGAGTATAACATAGACTCTTAAGAGGGTGGACACTACAACAATACGACAATAAAGAAAATAAATCAACAAATACATTCCTTAAATACATGTTGGGATTATATCGAAGCCCGGACACCAATCCAGGTATGCCCCATGGATGGTCGTTTTTTTACCCTTTTGTGTGCCTAAAGAATTTAGCTGATTGTTTACAAAACGAAACAGATCTCGATGGGGAATATGTTTAATCACCGATGACCATGTGGCAAATAGTGTAACGTTACATGATACGTCTCTCATTCTTATATGACTTGACGTAAAGTATCTTATATAAATAACCAGACGATTTAATATACATACATAAATCATACATTAATATTATTCGTTAAAATTTCTGTTCTTCAATATCGTTGAAATAGTGCCATTGCCGGAGAACATACAATGCTGTATGAATACATAAAGAAACAAATATTCAAAAAATAATTACACTATCAGCCGAATAGAAATTTGAAGAAAAAATATTCGACCCGAATTACTGTGATATCGCCTGTAACAAAGTATCAAATTACATTACAAAAAAATGTTGTAATTTCTAAATAAGTTGGAGCTGTAAGATAAAGTTAGAAAGAAGAGATAAGAGTAGATTGAAAATAATGTATTTTTAAAAAAAATCATAATATTGACGATGATTTCTCGGATGTCTTTTGGTCATTTGATTTTGCATTAGCAAATATGTGACATTTATCGGCCTGATAATGTAATCTTTTGTAACCAGTCAGATATGTTCTTTAGTTATCGTTTGATACAATCGTTTCTGCATTCCATGACCGCGGTTAATGCAAATCTTTGACAGGTGGCGCGTTCACGGGCTCAAGTCTTTCCGATGACATGAAGTGGAATGTTTCTGTCCAGATCTCTTGCTAAGAAGGATTGTTCACTTTGTCCCGTTAGAAAAAAATTGTCTGACAGAATCTGTTTTAAATATTTACAAGTGTACCATTGGACCATACTTAGAATATTGCTGCCACATAAGGTGTTGTAATCCAGCTATATATTTAGAGATACTTCGTAAATTTAATGAAAACAAATCGATTGTTATTTGTCCTAATTTGGCATTTCGATTTCGGTCACTTTCCAGTCGTCGTAATTTAACACTCCTATGCCTTTTTTTTATAAATACTTTATGGTAAATGTTCTGATGAACTCTCACCTATTGTATCTAGATTGTATGAAGTAAAGAAATATTACTAGGTTGAGGGAGAGATCTCAATATTTTAGTGTCGAAATGACAAGATGTAGCCGTAAGTTCTATGTTAACAATTTATTTTCTCGCCTTCGAATAACACTAATAGTATTTGTTCGATAATACTCGCTTGAATGGTAAGCACCAAATAGTTTTTTAAAATAGTAATTCGTATAGTGAGATATCCTTTTTACCCGGGTGCACAGAGTTTGACCTGCACACTTCCGAAGTAAGCCGGAGAGTGAGATATTCACTAACCGCCCCACGCGATCAGATGTACCACAAGGCCGAGTTTATTGTGGGGTTTCCGTGCCCGTAGGCTCAGCCGAAAACTCCCCCGTAGAACGGAGTCGGGAAGCTTTCTATGACCCCAGACAAGGCTTTACTCTTCGGCGATGCCTTGTCTGGCTTCCCCTCTGCCTGGAGACAGAGAGTTAGTTTGACAAGTACACATAAGTTATCCGGATAATACTACCTTAGACACCACGCTAATTTCCATATATAGATTTCATTTACAATCATGTGATCTATCTATTCAAAAGTGGATCGCCTGTGTTTGCTTTCTGGTGATCTGTGTTCCATCTCCAGCGTCGGCAGCTACACTTTATTCCTATATAACAATATTCAAAGAATTCAATGAAATGTTAATGGTTAGCTTCTGTTTTCTTAGTTGATGTTACTTAATTATTTTGCCTCCTTAACAATGTTATCCTTATATTCATTAAATCTCAATACCCCCTTTGCGTTAGTGGTTTTCTTGCCTTGCTTATAGTGAAAAGATAAAAAAAAAACTCTATTATTTAATTTTCAAGAATATGTATTAATAATAATATTTGGAAACAAGATTCTCGAAGAAATATCATTTTTGTCAGTTAGACCTGTACACATATTAAAATATGGTATTATTAATTATGAATATATGTTTTATTAAAGAATAAAGAAATCTTGACAGGAGAAAAAATGGAAAAACAATGCGAAAATAAAATAAATACATTTGCTTATCGTAACGAAAAGTAAAAGAACGTCATCCTGATAATTTTCTTTGCAACCTGATGTTATCTGTCACGTATATTAAAGAATGTGTCGACATGAATTGTTGAATTGCTTAAAAGACACGACAAAGTACAAAATATAATCAAATAAAATAATGATTACATTACATATGACAAAGTCCTTTCGAGAATTTCGCTGCTGGTTGAAAAAAAAAAAACAAGTCTGCTTTTTCTCGCACATAATGTGATTCCATAAAAGCTTGAAGCATTCGATTCAGAATGAAGAAACAATGGCAGGAGAAAAAAATTAAAAGACTCGTTCGAACAGAAAATTACGAAATAAAGCTGCTGAAAATAAGACAAGATATTGGATGATATTATATTTGAGATGGATACAAAAAAGTATTTTGTTACAAAAAAAAGCGAAAACATTCCAATAATATATTCAAGGATCTAGCGTTTACAAATAGGAACGGACAAGATATGTTTTATGCGTGTTGATATTTCTAATGACGTGATGATGGGAGGAAATAAGAACAAGTCAATTCTCCTAAAGCGGTATCAGTCTGAGAGAGAAGAATAGTGAAGCTGACAGAAAAAAATAATGCGACTCATCTCACCTTCGCCTAAGCAGAGAAAACACACACAGATAAACGCATAACTACATACACACGAGCAAAACAAAAAAATAAATGCTCATTTGTGTGTGTGATTATTTTTTTTATATATAAAGAGTTTGGAGCATGAGTTCGTTTATCTGCGTTTTATAATGTTAATACAAATACAAATGCACTGGTTACAAAACTACCACTTCATCACACCAGTTAACATGTTACATATCTGCTAATACAGCAACAAATACCCTCAAGACATCCGACATCAACGAACAGGCATACAGGTTTGCTCATTTCTTTTAGGACGTTTGATTGAATTTAATTAAAAATGAATAGATCATGAAATAATAATTTCATTTTAGAAATAAATTGGCATGAATAATAATTAGACAGTTCTTGACACATCTCTTCAAGGAATCCGTCATTAGTATCTATGATTATTTCAATACGAGGTCTGAAACGCTGCCATAGCCGAATCAGATTATTTTTTTTATCTACATGTGAACATTGTGCTAGTTATGGTAGAACTCAGAAGGTTTAAGTTGCATTGAGGGCGTTCCTTCTGTTCATAGCCGACTTTAGATATTTTATAGTGTTATGGAAGCTTATCTATCGACTACACCCCATGCATAGCATTCTAAAGAATATTGGTCGGGAGACATAAGAGCCTATATATTTGGGGTGACATGGTCGTGTAGATTCTAAAACATCGACGTCTTGGTCGTTTTGGCCTAATGAGAGAGCGGCGGGTATACTTGGTGTGTGTGCCGTTTCATTTCCTTTTCCACTCTACCATCTACTTATTGCCAGCATCATTCACCCTTAAGCACTGAGGAATGAAGGAGACATGATATCTCCTTAGCTGCTCAGGATTGGCGGAAACATCAGAATTGCCGGAGACCATGTCTGCATGGCCATGAGAAATAACTTAGTTTCTCTGCATAACAATCTGCCAATCGTTTAATCGATCTTTTGGTCCGGGTCAAGGTTTTTCAGATCAGCGAAGAAACAACACATTTATGGCCCTTGATGTTTTCACTTTTTCAAGGAGAGCTTTGCAAGGATCACACGGCTACTTTCAGTGTTTGGATATATGAAACTCCGATTCAGATATGACTTGTATCGAATCTCACCGTGCACAATACGTTCGATAGAGTGACTTGAAACCTTGATCCAAATAGCAATAGATTTAGCGGACATTCTTTGAGGCATAACGATAATTATCTGAACGTTGCGTACAAGTTTGCATGTCCTGATCGCTAGTAAGTGTTTTAAGTTTGGCTTCCACTGTAACTGCCAGTTTCTTCCATCTCTTTGCGAACTTTGATAATAAACGATCATAAAATTTTCATGAAATATCGCTGTTCTGCTATTAAACAAACAACATCATCGCTTTTCATTTTCTGAGACAGTTTGAAGTTTGTTGTCATTTTCTCAGGAAACAAATAATAATCAAAAAGAGTAAGAAAAAAGTGAGCAGTATTAAAATAATATATAATGTAATATATATACAACATATAATTTAAGTATATATACACTGGCAAGTCATTATAAATAGAGACACTCAATATTCAACATTACCCTTATACATACATACATATATATATATATATATATATATATATTTGTCATCCACAGACAGACTGTTTCGCTGTTTCACAGCTCATCAGTGAGGCTAGACATCCGGTTGGCTCTAGCTAGGATCGAAACCCGACTGAATTTGCGTCAGTCGGAACTTCTACCAGTAAGCCGTCGGCGCACGGCAAGGATGAAGGTAGTACTTTCAAAATATTCTAAAATTTATGTCTAAAACCAGCAAACTAAAAAATATAACATTAAATATTCTTGTATTAGACCAACTGTTAATATATATATATATATATATATATATATATATGATTTCAATAAATTATTAACTTGCATTATTTTTCCTACTCTATTTTTAATTCTAATGTTCGAGATTATTTGATAACTATTTTTAATTAAAGCGGAATATCATTTATATATATATATATATATTTATTTTCAGTTGTATGTAGACCAACACCCAGCCACATACCCATATATGTATACACACACACACACACATATATATATATATATATATATATATATATATATTATAACATAAATATGTTATAAAATCACTACAAAAATAGCCATTTTGTTTCAACATTTCCAACGTCTTATCAAGTGATGATGTTGAATGTAGAATAAATGGTTTTAAAAAACTTGTATATATATATATATATATATATATATATATATATATATATATATATATATATATATATATATATATATATATATGAAGAAATATAGCCATAAAGTGCTCAATATCAGAGATAAAGCGTGTATAAATATAAAAGTGAACATAGAAGTCAACACTTAGAGGCGACAGTCTGTTTCATGCTAGATGGAATCGCCAGGCCACTGACTCTTGGCCTGACGATTGCATCTTGCATGAAACAGACTGTCGCCTCTTAGTGTTGACTTCTATGTTCACTTATATATATATATATATATATATATATATATATATATATATATATATATATATATATATATATATATATATATATATATACTATAAAAGTAAACTTAAATCATTGATTGAATCAAAGGACAACTTCCCAAAAGCTAAACTCTTACACAGGTATAGTCTTGGATTAAACCGAATATACTAACAAATCCCTAAAGGGAAACCTACCTACTCAGTAATGGAAAGCGCTGGATGCTCATAGTGCATAGAGCAAGCAAAAAACGATTACCAATGTTAAATACTATACAATGACGGCACTCGTCGTGACTCAATCTTTATGCTAGATGCAATCGTCAGGCCTGATTGCCTCTCTAAGTATGGATTTCAATGTTCACTTTTATATGTGTATATATATATATATATATATATATATATATATATATATATATATATATATATATATACGTATCCATTTCTAGTGTTGAATGGAATATTAAATAACTTTGCATATTCGATTGAAAAATGTTTTGCATACATAAGTCTATGTGTTTGCGCGTGTGCTTATGTAAATATGATGTGTGTGCGTGTGTGTGTGTCAGTATAAGAGAGAAACAGAGAGAGAGAGAGAGGAAGGAAGGGAGGGAGGTATAGATTGTGAGAGAAAGAAAATTATGTATTCATTTTTTTATCCTCCAATCTCTATAAAAATATTATGGCTGATATTTTGGTTGTGCTTAACGCTTTTCAGCAGTCCATCCGATAATATTGATTGCTGTTCGGGTAGGTGTTTGCCTTTCGGTCATTTTTCTTTCTTTATTTTCTGACTTTATTCATGCTTGCCGTTTGGTACAGGATTTCTTGTTTTTGCTGTTATTAAAATCTGTTTTATTTTTTCTTTCTTTTTGAGTGGTCTGTTGTTTATCTGGTAGGCATTTCTCAAAAATGAAACATCAATGTCTGACGCTTATGTACAAACAACCACACACACACACACATGTATATGGAGGGCAGTTGGACTATTTGTATGTGTAGATAGATAGATAGATATGCACAGCGTAATATATATATATATATATATATATATATATATATATATATATATATATATATATATATATATATATATATATATAAGGAAAGAACAGTAAGATATAAAATCCGGTGTTCTTATAGATATTTTTATTTTTACACAATAGTGCTCAATGTAAATTTAAATTTACAGAGCATTAATATTATAAATTAATAGATTTAAAATATGGTTTTACCGCTACCGTTAACAACCGTAAATTTTAAAAAGTAAGTTACTCCAAAATTCGCTTGATGAGGAAATGGAACTAATGTCTTTGGTTTAATAACAAAATTAAATTCAGGGGCTTTAGCTTCCATTTCTGAAACATGGTTATCACTGTGTAGCGGTAAAACCATATTTTAAATCTATTAATTTATAATATATATATATATATATATATATATATATATATATATATATATAGAGAGAGAGAGAGAGAGAGAGAGAGAGAGAGAGCGATTGATAGATATAAACATGTATACATACATACATACATACATTTTTTCAGCATATATTATTTTGAATATATCAGTTTGCCAATATTTGAATATTTTTATTTTCCGCGATTTTTCGTGTGCATTTCAATTGAGAAACGATACAATTACCGACTATAACAACGACCAAGAAACATCAGCATCAGTAATGGAAGACAAATATCTTAGCGATTCTGAATATTTGAAACATGAAATATAATCTGTGATATTTCTTTTTCATATAAATATATCATATGAAATACGTACTTGTCAATATTGGTTAAAACTTTTCATAATGGTGTAATTCAGTAAATACACAAAAAAGGTGTTTTCCCATCAGTCTTATTGAACAAAAAGAAATATAAATCCAGAATATAACATAGGTGATTGGAAAATGTAGAAAGCAATCCTCATGTCGGTGTTTATCGCCTTATTGGAGTTTCAAAAAGAACTGCAGAATTTAGAAAAAAATTAAACGCATTCACCGATTAGAGACTTGTCCAAAATGAAATAAAAGGTGTGTTTTATCGTGTTGAAATTATAGGTAGCGATCTTCAAAATCGACCAGATCTTATTTACAATCTTAGGGTTATTGTTTATAATTTTTCATTATAAATTATTCTTATATTCTGGTTTTATATTTTTTAATAAATTTTGAATGTTTTAAAAGTATAATCATTATTTAAACGGTATTTTGTAAATGTTTAGAAATAAATATATATATATTTTTTTCAATTTCTCCCAAAGCTGATTTTTCGGGTTTCTGATCATTCAGGATTGAAAATTACGGGATTTTGGTAGATGCGTTATTTCAAATTTTGGTATTTTAAATTTCAGCATTTCGGCATTCGGGATTTTAAGATTCGGGATTATAACCCAAAACCAGTAACGAAAGCTGGGCGGTCTCTTCCCGGATGAAAAAGTGACATACGACAAATGATATACCGTCCACCCGGATGAAAAAGAGAACTACGGCAAATGGTATAGCGTCCACCCGGATGAAAAAAGAGAACTACGCAAATGATATCGTCCACACGGATGAAAAATAGAACTACGGCAAATGTTATATCGTCCACCCGGATGAAAAAGAAAATTACGGCAATTGATATATCGTCCACCCGGATGAAAAAGAGACTTACGGTGAATGATACATCGTCCAAGAGAAGGATACTGAGAATATTGTTGAATATTCATGTTGTAATTACTCGAGAACTCTACACAGGCGGCATATGTCACAAAGACGTTTTTTACGCGAGGCTTTCCGAGCCCGTAGTTCCCGCATATACGGGGTCCGGTAGCTGTCTACATCTCCAGACGAGAGACTGCCCTTCGGCATAGCATCGTCTGGGTTGATCTCTATCTATGACTTGAGCAGTCTGAGTCACTAAACTGATAATTCTAAAATAAACATATAAAAATTCACCTTTCTCTCTGCCGAGAGCTGATAGCTCAAGGGGAAACTTATAATTTACTGTTTAATATATGTAATGTCTATACTACTGAGCTGAGGTATCGTAACTATTTGCATTATTTACTGTGTTCGGACTGTTGTCTTCATCTTTATTGTAATATTCCCCACCTTTCAAGGGGGATGTAAGTTGGCATTTGGACCGAAAACGGAAATAACACGTGACACTATAACAATTTACCCAACTGGGCGAAATAAAGTGTTGTGTACGAAATTACAATGTATTTCATTTAAAGAAGGCCGGAACATACAACGAAGAACTTAAATAGTATAAATACTTTAATATATGTTCATTCGTATTCTATAGCCATCGTTATACTATTATCTATTTTTGTTAAAATTTCTTTTTTTCTTTTTTATATGGCTGCTATTAAATCTCATAGGACGAAGTCGTGGAGCGCATGAGAGCCATCTTGTCACTCAAGCTTTCACGTTCTTGGTAGATCGTCGGAATATGTTTCAGCGTCAGATAAATCCGAAAAAGGTCGTAGTGGACGACGTTCTTCTAGCAGCTGCGCGGTCTGCAGTGTGGTTGGCACCAATTTGCAGATATATTCTTTAGTCCCAATAGTATAGCTCTTGTAACATTCAACAAATATCTTGTATACAGGCTTTTGTGAGGTCAACGAACACTGGTTTGATAATGTTTTGATATTTGTGTGATGCCACCGAATACTCGTTGTCACCTTCGTAATTCTTCTTGTAGTAGAGAATTTTTAGTACGCCGTTGAACAATGCTGGTGTCAGACGCTTTTGAATATCACTCGCACTAATAGCATTAGTGTTATTCGAAGGCGTCTGACACCAGTATTGTTCAACGGCGTTACTATAGTTGTAACTGCGATTACAAAGTCTCTACTACAACGAGCATTACAGAGGTGGAAACGAATATTCGTTGACATCACAAAAGTGGCAATGAGTGTTAAGTGACATCACAAAAAAAAATAAACCAGGCAACATATCCCTCCAATATAGATCTATGGCAATCCATTTTTTTCTTTAAGAAATACGTTTCTTTGTATTTATCCTACTAAGCTAAATAATTCCCTATGTGTTTTTTCCTAAAATGTAGTAATTGGCTTGCTTTCATATATTTGCCAATATAATTAATATTCAACACCATATGTTTAGTTTAATTTCCCTGCAGCAGTTTTTCAAATATTACTTTACCTTCTTAATCTTTATCAAGTTTTGCCAAGATTCTAAAAGTCAATTTCTTTTTAACATCTTGCCAATGTATTCAGAAGCATTTTGTTTTTTTTCTATTTCAGCGATGACGATTTACATGTTTCGTCCTTTCCAGAGGAATATGCAGATTGTGAAACTGAGGCAAAGCTGAAATTAGAGAGTCGGGTTCGTATTACGGTTTTGTTCGCTGCATTCATATACGCTCAAATATTCTGAGTAAAGGTAGGAATCCAGCTCACCGCTTTATCTATTGGTTAAAAGTTTACACATGTTGGAAAAATCATGTTTATTCTAAAAAAAAAAAACTATGAACGCTATATTTGCTTCCCCAAAAAACGAAAGAATTATTCATGCAATCTAAAATCTTTTTGACTTTAAATAACCCACAAATGTTCGGCAATAAATCAACCAATCGCAATTTACAAAACTGTGCTCCCATTAATATCATTTCTCCTAGCATAATATGTCATCATTTCGAACATCATTAATCATTATGTCATGATTATCGCGTGAAACTAAACCATTTGGATTTGCGTATGCACCACATGTTCTGAAATCGTAGAAGTAGTGTGTGTGCAAGTTAATTTGACGTAGCCCATTCCTCTTGTTTTTCTTTCTTCTAGACACGTTGTTCTACCTAGGATAACAATCAAATTCTGCAGTGATACTCAGTCCAGGAAACAGGACGATTTATTCAGATCTCATTTAAGTGTATTAGAACTAAGAATACAAAATAGTTTCCATGACGATAATTAATGAATTAATTCCGATTCTATATCGGCTGATCATACCAGAATTGACTTTGTATATCGTCAGAGAAGACAGGCGCATCGATGGGCCGGCGGCTCGCGGGATGTCAGAGGCCGCGACGATATGGGAACAACTGATGTGTACGTACACTTGCGAAATAAAAGAAGTACATTGCTAGATACAGAAACACCAACTCCCGAGAAGAGAGAGGTCAGTTTCACTTAGAAACCGCACACAGGAATGTATCGTCTACCCTCACACGATGGTTTGAGTCCGGACGACCGCCTACGCATTCACGCGACTAAATACACACAGACCGATGGAAAATTTAAGTCTGGTTTTGAATAGAATGGTACATAAATAATGCGAAATTATGTCCCGAGTCTTAATTGGTCTTCATGTCGAAAGTATTTGTTGTGGTGGAATCCACCTAATCTGCATAGGTGACTATCAACTATATAAATAATGGTTGATACCGGAAGACGAGAGGATGGAATCACGAGATCCAACTAGAGACTCTGATCGACTGCGACTAGTCAACACATTCTCCAGGAACGTCTTCCCAGAAATATACAGAAATACTATATGTACTTATTGTGTACACTTTCTTGTTATAATACATTCTTGTTCCAAGTACATTTTGTGTTGCATTATTATTCCATGCAATAGGCGAGATTCAACTTTGAGTCAAGACTCAACAATGGCGACGAAGTAGAACGAATCATACGTCAAGTTTCAACAATGGCCACAAAGTAGAACGAACCATACGCCAAGTTTCAACAAAGGCAAAGAAGTAGAACGAACCATAAGCAAAGAAGAAAGAATTAATAGTGAGAGTTTTCAACAATTGGGACAAGTCATTGAAGAACCCAGGCTGAAAAAAAAAAGCTATTAATTAAAAGTCCAACGTTAACGTAACGACGAAGGATTCTAAACTTCTGGATATGTAGAACTCGTTAAAAGACGACTAAGCATAAAGGAACGTTCACTCAGAAAAAGTGGAAAGGTGTCGTAATCGAATAACGGTAATTTTAAATTAAAAAATTATCTACACCGAGACACCCGCTAAAAAAAAAAAAGAAAAATTGGCCGACTACAAACACATGCATGGATTAGAAGGAGCACAAATACACCGTGTCGACTTTGAAAGGTAACAAACTTTAAAAAATTATTTTTTTAAAATTATTTGTTCAACAATATAGTGACGAATTACCTCTGATAAGAAAATCAGACGTTGTCATTGAAATACGCGAACAGAAGTCGGAAAAAAAAAAAAAAAAAAGAAAGTCCGACGCTCTCTGTTCACGAAAAAAAAAATACCAAAGTTGATTAGCACTGTCGTGAATGTAAAAGCAAGTCATAAAATTAAAAAGTCGTACGTTTGTTTCGATTTTTTTTGGTCAGCTTATATGATATTAGTGGATACACAAATTTAAAAGTATATTTCTTGTTGCATGAATACTATCAGCTAAAGATGGATGAACTATCCAAAGTCATAGCTGAATTATTAAAATCCCAGCAGTTGAGTCAACAACGTCAGCAAGAACAACAGATAGCACAGCAAGAACAACAGATAGCACAGCAGGAACAGTTTGCCTTATTAATAAGGGAACAACAGATAGCACAGCATAAATATCAAGAGAAACTAGATGTAAGACAACAAAAACAACAAATAGCGCTGCAAAAATATCAGGAAAAACAATATGAAAGACAACAGAAACAAGATGAAAGACTTTTGGAAATTCAAAAGTTAACACTGGAGAAATTAAACAATTTTCAGGCAAATGAGGGAAATTCTTCATATTCTTATAACACCATATTTAATTCGCTAGAAAATTTCAACTATGTGCCAGACGAAGAAAAAACGTTTGAAGCGTACTTTAAACGATATGAAGATATTTTCTACACAGACTGTGAAAACTGGTCGAATTCAAGAAAAGTCAGTCTATTACTAAGAAAGCTAGGTACAGCAGAACATAGCAAATTTGTAGATTTTATTCTACCGAGAAAAACAACTGAATTGGAATTCTCGGAAACAGTGAAATTGCTAAAAGAGCTGTTTGGAGCAAATATGTCGCTTTGGCATAAGCGATGGTTATGCATGAATGTCTCTAAATCCGACGATCAGGATTACTTAACATATGCATCTATAGTGAATAGACATTGTGACAATTTCAGATTGGCAGAGATTACGGTTGAAGAATTCAAGTGTTTAATTTTTGCTCAAGGACTGGTATCCAGTAAGAGTGCCGAAATAAGACGTCGAGTTTTGTCTGAACTCGAATCTGAACAAGGCCTTACCCTGCAAAAGTTAGCAGAGGAGTGTCAACGGGCCGTAAAGTTAAAGAAAGTGTCGCAAAAAATCGAAAAAGCTGGTATTGCGTATATTAAAAAAATAAAGAAGTCAAAGTACCCAGTAGAGAAAAATTGGAGAAAAAATTCAGCGTATTTTAACAATAGGCAAGAAAATAAAAAGAACGAAAATAAAAAAGTCCCACCATATAATTGCAGACGTTGTAACGAAAGACATTGTGAGGTAAATTGCCCATATAGAAATAAGAAATGTTTCGTGTGCCAAAAGGATTCCAAGGCTTGGGAGGGGGGTGTTGTGGTGGAATCCACCTAATCTGCATAGGTGACTATCAACTATATAAATAATGGTTGATACCGGAAGACGAGAGGATGGAATCACGAGATCCAACTAGAGACTCTGAACGACTGCGACTAGTCAACACATTCTCCAGGAACGTCTTCCCAGAAATATACAGAAATACTATATGTACTTATTGTGTACACTTTCTTGTTATAATACATTCTTGTTCCAAGTACATTTTGTGTTGCATTATTATTCCATGCAATAGGCGAGATTCAACATTGAGTCAAGACTCAACAGTATTATATTTTTAAACTACTCTTTTCAGAACTTTGACGAATATGGTTTTCGACATTTTCCAATACTCTGTAGCTCTTGGCAAAGTTTGTATTTTTTCTATGTCTTGTTAGGTAGGTTATGTTCTGCTTTTTTCCACCTCTCTTGCCTATGTTGTATGTCCTGATCCTGACAAATTTTAAACCCTCCCTCTTCACTATGATCACATGAAATTTCAAATATATATCTGATTCTCTGTGTAATTGTTCATTTTTTTTCTCTTTTAAACTTCGTTTTACTTCACACATTCGACACATTATATATTCAACATCTTATTGAAGAGGTTGTCCAGGATTGACTGCTATGATTTAGGGCCGATATTATATAAATGTCTCGTAGTCTTTTCTTTGTTTCTAACGAAATCTTTGTTTCATAAACGCTCGCTTAAGCTTTGGAAGGGACATTTCTCTATACAAATGCCCCTTCGGATTTCGTTGTTGCATTTTCGAATCTCTGTCAAAACATTTCCTCCTTATTTAAATTCATATACATGTTAATATTGCTCTGACCAAATTTTAATTCGCAGTTGGGGCTGATCCTGTCGCTGAAAAACATAAAATATGTTTTCTTACTTTTTATGTTTACGCCTTTTCATCTAATCTCTTCTGCGTTTAACGAGATTCCTGTCTGTATCTTCTTTCACTACAGCGCCAACTACCTAATGCAGTTAATAAACTCATATTTAATGAGTCGAATCACACATATATTAAGACATGCGCAGTGATCTATCTGCCAACATCGGTTGTTTAATACCTATTTTATTTTCATAAAATCTGCCAAAGTATATTGTCAATAAAATATTCCTTTTCGGCTTTATTACCTAGGTATCAGTCCATTAAAATATATTTCTAGAAAGGAGCTAGGTCTTTTTTTTATAAATTCACATGTTTTCCCGAAGAGGGTCCATGCGTGAAGGTAATTTTAATTTTCTTTTTATTCTTTTAAAATCTGCAAGGTTAGATGTTCAAACTGAAATACGATTAGTTTAATCCTGTGTCTCGTAAGATTTCCCCAAGAAATTTAATTACGAATCTATCAGATAACCTTGCAAATTTAAAACAATATTTAACTTGGCCTTAGAATGAAAATAAAAGAATAAATTGCACCAGGTACATCATTAATCGTTCTAAACAAATTTAATGCTAGTAGAAAAAATGAAACAAATATCAGAATTTTTTTAAGGGCATCCTTTAGCGAGATCAGCTAGCGAGATCAACAGCGGTTGCAACATTAAAACGGAGAGAAAAATCCTGCCAATGATATGAAAATCAAATTTTTAATTAAAAACGAATTTGAAGTCGTTTTATGTTTTATGCAATTTTCTTTCATTTTGAAAAAGAGATAAGAGGAATTTAGAATCGGTTTCCTTTTTGGTTTGTTTTATCATTCCGTGTTGCTGACAAACGTGTTCGATTCAATTAATTTTCTAACATATAAAATCAGATAGACAGCAAATTTCACACACACATGAACACATAAGTAGATGTGCAGAACCACACACCCAATCCACCAGCACTAACACAGATACAAAAAAATATGCACCGCCTCACATGATTATATATATATGGATGTGGATGCGTCTATGTATCAGTGGGATTTCGACCTGAAGAGTTGAATATATAGATATACACGAAATAAATTATAACCGAAATCTTTAAGTTTTTCTTCTTAATTATTATTATTTTTATTGTTATTTTTTATTTCCTTTGATATCTGGCGTTTACACGTTCCTTTCCTGGTCCCGCCCTTGGACCTAAGGTTAGAAATGGCACCATGACACTTTCCACTGACAAAAATGAAGAAAACAAAAACAAAAACAAAAAGATTACATAGAGAAAGACCTTCGTAATGTGAGGGCAGTACTTGTGAGAAGAATTTTTGTATCTCTTTGAGGCATGGACAAGATAAACCGCTTACCATTGCTTCTGTCGGTTGTATTTGTCTTTTCTTTATTTTTAAGTATTTCTTCCTCTTCTTCTTCTTCTTCTTCTTCTTCTTCTTATTATTATTATTATTATTATTATTATTATTATTCCGTGTAGGCTACATTGATATCTCCTTGGAATTATATATACCAGTCACAAATTTGTAATATTTTTTGTATATATATATATATATATATATATATATATATATATATATATATATATATATATATATATATATATATATATATAATTGCTCCTAAATCAAAGAAGTGAACTAACTGTAAATTGTATTCACAGTTCACATTTTACTTTATGTTTAGACATTTATATTATACTAATATTAAGTAATACAAATTATAATCTTCCATTTTTCCACACCTTCTAAAAGAATCCTCATCGTTTCTATATTGTCTGTAATATATATATATATATATATATATATATATATATATATATATATATATATATATATGTGTGTGTTTGTGTGTGTGTGTTGGGGTGTATGTAGGCATCTGTGCATTTGGGGTTTGCAGTATATTTGTGCGTCTGTGCTACTTTTGATCCTTATGCGTTCTCTGACAAATCTGATCTCTATTCCTATACAAATAATGCCATTCGATATGACGTGCTATAACGTTGAGCTACAGAAAACTGCCTGGTTAGCAAAGTCCGAATTACTACTTATAAATACAGGTTCGATTCCTGTCGGAGAACGCATATTTTCTACGAAATCTCTCGAACATTCATTCCGGTAAATGTATTTATACTGTTTAATTAAAAATAAATTAAACAGAACATTTACTCCAATAAATTGTATCTCTAAAAATAAATATAAAGTGATAATATATTAGCTAATTTTCAGACTTAATCCATTTCATATATATATATATATATATATATATATATATATATATATATATATATATATATAGAGAGAGAGAGAGAGAGAGAGAGAGAGAGAGAGACAGACAGACAGACAGACAGACAGAGATAGGGAGAGAGACTGATTCATCGAATAATTACAAAAAGAGAATCTCCAATATTGTTGATCCTAATATGTATTTTTTTATATCAGTCTCTTTTCAGCCACCGTACCTATGCTTCCCTGTGTGTTTTTCTTTAAATAATTTTGTTGTGGATTCCGGGGAGAGAATCCTGCACAAATAAATAAAAACGCCAGTAATTGAAATAGGAAAAATAAGTGTATTGAAACGTAAGAATACAAACTTGAAATGAAGATTAGTAGTCCAGGTATGCGGGTATGTATATATACAAGTCTCTGTAAGTGGAGCCGTAATTATCTCTCTCTCTCTCTTTCTCTCTCTGGACTCGACGTATCTCAACCTGGTCTCAACGTATCTTTGCGTATCTCCAACTCTGGCAGAATAAGTATACTTTAGACGAGTCCATCCTGTGTAAAAAGGGGAGAGACCCACAACAAATTTCATGGTGATTGTTCTGACTAATTTTTTTCTATGGTACCAAGCCTTTATGAATTTAAACACAGTACAAGATAGGCAGCAAAGTCTTATCATTTTAAGCTTGAAATTTAACAAGTTCTATTACAACAGTTTCTTCTCTCACACACTCAACGCGAGTGGAATTGTTTACCAGAGTCTTACTTCCTATTTTACAATGCTCTTGAAAATATAAATCCAATGTTTATCGTTATATTGTCTTTTTTAATTCTTAATTCTACATTCGTTTTTGTTCTTTCTCGTTAATAATGTTTTACTTTCATGTTCCTTCACACTCACTAACCAACTGCTTCGTTGCCTTACTCGCGTTGATATGATATTATATAAATATATATGTGTGCGTGTGCGTGTTTGTTTGTGGGTGTGTGTGCGTGGGTATGCATTTACATAAATTAAATTATATATATATATATATATATTAAATATATATATATATATATATATATATATATATATATATATATATATTTGTGTATTTAGGCAGCAATCCTTCTTTCAAGCACATTTCATTAAAAACGACTGACAATATATATGTATGTATGTATGCATATCGTAAGATATCACGAAAGTAAAAACACTCTTACAGTCTGCATTCTTATCTTCAATTTAAATTCGGTTCAGTTTTAATATAAATGTCTGATTGCTTTCGCCTTTCGAACTCATTAACGCCTTGCAGCATTTTTAGTTTTTAACCTGCAATTAATTTAATCAAATGTCTTCTTTTCGTTTGAGAGACTTTCCGGATTGTCATTTTTTTAAAGTCTCTGATGCGTTGCCTTCCAGTCAAAATCTATACATTTTCTCCTTTCTGATATTCACCACTTACCGTTAGTTCATTTCACTCCCCAACTTCCTCAAGAAGGAAAATCTTTCACACATTTTCTTTTTATATGTTCCAATAATTGTACCATTCATCGAATAAAATTCTGTAATATATTATTTCCATATAGAAAATTAGATGACATCATAAGTTCAGTATTTCTTATATATCGGTAAAATTACTCTTTTGTCTTATTTTATTGATGAGGATTTTCGTTAAATAGACATAGAGTATCATCCTTAGCTTCGTTATTCGGCCATTAGACTCTTCTAATTCCATCAGATACTCGTCGATCAGAACCACTTAAATGAATGTCCAACTGAATCGTTTATTTACTCTAGGGAGGAAGATTGTTCCCGTTTCGTTATTGGTTACCATGTTTTCACTAGCTGCAATTATACTGTGCCTGCCCACATGTTAGGATTCGCAATTATAAGTGTTCTGATGAAAACTTATTGATCTGGAATTATAACAAGAAAACACATATGAAGCCGGCTTTTAATCTTCTTTGAGGAACTTCCCTTCTGAAGCCTCACACCTTATCCAGCGCCGTCTCTCTTGATAGACTAATTCCTGGAACTACTTTTGTGGAACAGTGTGGTGATTTCTCATTGCGTTCAACTGGATTTTCTCGACGCCTTGAAATTTAGTTCCTTTCATGTGGAATTTGATTTTTGAGGAGTTAAAATTCGCAGTGGGGCAATATCGGGGGTATATGGTAGTTGTCGGACCATGAGAATGTTACACAAGTTGTGGTCACTGATGGAAGCACAATTGTGTGGTGAGACAGCAACACTCTATACACTTTCATTTTCTTCCTCTACCGCTCTCCATCCTCTCAGGACTGTGGGATACTCGATGTCATTTCTGACAGCATAGATAGGGCCCTCTCTGTCCATCCGTACGCTCACATATTTGTGTTTGGCGATTTTAACGCCCATCACAACCAGTGGCTAAAGAACGCTACCACTGACCTCGCAGGCATAAATACTCTCAACTTTTCAATCTCTCAATCCCTCACTCAGATAATCGATTTCCCCACGCGTTTTTCCTACAATCGTGACTGTAAGGCCTCACTCCCCGACCTGTGTTTTACCTCCATCCCTGAGTCTTGTAGTGCCACGCAGCTCTGTCCTATCGGTAACTCCGATCATGCTATAGTGTCTGTTAGCATCTCCTTCAGCCCCACCCCCTGCAAGGAGCCTCCTACCACCAGAACCACTTTCTGCTACCAACGGGCTGACTGGGACTCGTTTCGTGACTTCCTCCGCGATGTCCCCTGGGATGCTGTATTTAAGCTCCCCACTCATGATTGTGCTTCTGAGTTCTCTTCCTGGATTAAAGCCGGTATCGAAGCTTTCATCCCCTCCAGGAAATTCAAGGTCAAACCGCGGTCCTCCCCCTGGTTCACAGCTGCTTGCTCAGCCGCCATTGCCCATAGGAACCACTTCTTCCACCGTTTTTGTAGTGATATGTCCGACTCCAACAGACGTCTATTTACCTCTGCACGCAATGAGTGTAAGCGTACCCTCGACGATGCCAAGTCACTATTTGCTGCTCGGATGAAGGAACGTATTGCATCCCGCAAATTTGGCTCCAAGGACTATTGTCGCCACTGCAAGAGCGTTCTGAATAGTAACAAACCCTCCATTCCTCCCCTGTTCAATCAGTTTGAGGTCCTGACCACCTCTGCCGACAAGGCCGAATGCTTCGCTCGGAAGTTTTCTTCTAATTCTACGATTGACTCTTCAGGGGTACCCATGCCTGATTTCCCTCCCAGAACTGAGGCCTTCCTGGACGGCTTGCACATAACCCCGTCGTCGGTACTGGACATCATTTCTAACTTAGATCACCACAAGGCTACCGGTGGTGACGGAATACCAGCCATTGTCCTGAAGAAATGCGCACCTGAACTGGCGCCTGCCCTCTCTAAATTGTACAACCGCTGCCTCAAGGAGTCCTATTTTCCTGACTGCTGGAAGTCCTCAACCATTGTTCCTCTCTTTAAGAACTCTGGCGACCCCTCCAACCATTCCAGTTACCGTTCTGCCCCTCTTCGGCAAAGTCTTCGAGGCCATTATCAACGCCGAAGTGATTAATCACCTGATATCCCACGATCTGCTCTCAGACAAGCAGTATGGTTTCCGCTTTGCCCGATCTACTGCCCATGTGCTTACGGCCATCACTGAATTTGTCTACCAAGCTCTCCATAATAACGGCGAAGCTCGTGCCGTGGCCCTTGACATCTCCAAAGCATTCGATAGAGTTTGGCATGCCGGCCTCCTTCGCAAGCTCCAGGTTTATGGTATCACAGGTCGATTGTTTCACCTAATACAATCGTTTCTGTCAAACCGGGATTTGAAGGTTGTTCTCAGTGGATTCATCTCCAACTCCTATCCCACTAACGCAGGTGTTCTTCAAGGTTTCATCCTTGGCCCTACTCTGTTCCTCATATTTATAAACGACCTTCCTGACGCCATAGACTCCCAAGTCGGTATCTATGCTGACGACATCACTATTTACTCCTGCCTCAAACACAAATCTAGTGAGGCGGACAAAGTTAACCTGGCAGCTCAAATTGAAAAGGACCTCCAATCGGTTGTGGACTGGGGAGAGAAATGGATGGTCAACTTTAACGCCTCTAAAACAAAACTGCTCTCCATTAACCACCAAAAGGATCCATCCCTGCATCCTATTAGAATGTCTGAAGACCAACTTCTCGAGAGCTCCTCTCTGCGGCTGCTCGGTCTCACGCTGTCCGCTGATCTGAGATGGAACAAATACATCGAGTCAGTTGCATCATCCACCGCAAGAAAAGTTGGTTCCCTGTGCCGAGTCAGGAAATTCTTCTCCCCGATA
Organism: Acanthosepion esculentum; assembly: GCA_964036315.1. Taxonomy (NCBI): domain Eukaryota; kingdom Metazoa; phylum Mollusca; class Cephalopoda; order Sepiida; family Sepiidae; genus Acanthosepion; species Acanthosepion esculentum. The sequence continues at coordinate 101,581,025 of OZ038491.1, forward strand.
TCGATCCTCCAAGTCTATAAATCGACCATTCGCCCTTGCATGGAGTATTGCTGACATATATGGTCTGGAACCCCTGCTGGTTGCCTCAGGGTTCTTGATAAGATCCAGAGACGGATATGCAATGTGATTGGCCCTGATCTGTCGCTCTCTCACAGACGCGATGTTGCATCACTCTGCCTTTTCTACAAGTACTTTCCTCGGTAATTGCTCCGAGGAGTTGCTTTCGCTTGTCCCTAGGCCTCGTGAATTTAAACGTCCTACGAGGCTGGCATCCCGTTCCCACCCCTTCACCGTTGAAACTGTTAGATGTAGACATCTCTTCTACTCCAATAGCTTCATGTCTCGCACATCTCGCCTATGGAACTCCCTTCCCTATTACTGTTTCCCTGACAAATACAATCTCCAACGGTTTACGTGTAGCGTCAATCGTCATCTCCAGTTGCCTTGATCTATCCACTTCCCTTCTCCACATCCTTTCATCTTTCATTCCTATCTGCTCTCGCTCCAAATCTTCTGTAACCCTCTTGCCTTGATCGACCCTCCTTCTCTCTCTCTTTCTACACATCCTCTTCTTTACCACTCCTATCTGCTCTTCCTCCATCCTTTCTGTAACCCCATGCGTGATAGTGGAATCCAGCCTAGCTTGGGGTGATACGCTTAAAAAAAAAAAAAAGTACTGCTATAAACAACAGAACTGAGCGAAAAGATTATAACCAGCGTTTAACAAATTTTCAATCATTGTTTAATGCAAAATTATTTTAAATGTAGGCATGCGTCCTGGGTATGACGATAAACTATATCCGCGTTCTCTGTATGATGATAAACTATATCCGCGTCCTGGGTAAGACGATTAACAATGTCCAACAGCAAGGCGTCCGATCAGGTTTTGAGGAGCGTAGAACCACCTCTTAATTGCTGGTGTTCCCAGATCCACCCCGACCCGGGGGGTAGCACCTGTTGGGGTCCCAGCTATGGGCAAATTGTTACCCCATAAACTGAGATAAAAAGCATTATAAAAATGTAAAAATAAGTTTTAATGCCAGAAATGCTTTGTAAAATGTGATTACCAGAAATCGATTTTTGAAGAGAAATCTATTACCTGCAATATATTTTTGAAAAAAAATATTACCAGTATTACGTTTTTGAAAAAAATATATTACCAGCAGTAATTGTTTCCTAAATAATAGTACCAGCTATACATTTTTGAGGGAAAAAATATTACCAGAAATAGATTTTTGACAAAACAAATTATTACCAGGAAAAAAATTATCGGCTGTAAATAACCCTTTGAAGTTGATATGCCGTAAAACACAATAAATCAGACTAAATGTAGGCATGGAAAAATCGAACCTAATACTAAATTATGTGCACTATATTCATTCTGACTACGCATTTCATTTTCTTGGATTTATTACAGTGTTTCGGCCATTTTGAACACAGTTTTTTCATTCCACATACAAACGTTGTGATAACAACAAGAAAAAATAGGACAGCTGACTAAATATAAATAACTAATAATGCGTCATATCAGAAATTCACTTAAAAACAAAGATTGAATTATTTCGAGATTTTCAATGTAAATTTCATTCTTAATCCTATTCTTAGCAAAACATCTAGTTCTATGGCATCAGGGTGAGATTATCTTTAGCAATGCCATGATATCGATTTGTTAATTTTAATAGGGTACTAATAATATCACATCACGTAGATAATGGAAGAAAGGTATAGTGTCCAAGTCAATTTATCCATTATGGGAATTATTATAATAATACCCTAATAGACGGACGGAACGAAATAGCAGAAATCCAATATGTTTATTCTCAGAGACAGTTTTATACCGCTAACTATATATATATATATATATATATATATATATATATATATATATATATATATATATGTATATATATATTATTTATTTATTATAATTTTATCATATAGACAAAACCAATTTACTCACTGCAAAGATGCAACTTGGTTTCAGTGCATTTCAACTGCACATCTACGGGTGAGGGTCGAAAATGGTTATGAATAATCCTGCTTGTAGGCAAACCTGATGTAAAACGTCACTTCCTTTTTTTCCATTTTTTTGAGAAGAAAAATGTACATAAAAACTATATATAAAGTATCTGAGTGAAACAATAGTAGCTGTTGATAGCAATTTGGTGATGGGTGGACCGGGTGGTTAATGTTGATTGGTGTGTGGACATTTTTTCGCTGATAAACATCGGTCAAAGTTTAGGCACGTCAACTTACAAACGTCCTAAATTTGAGAGGTAGGGGAGGGAAGATAGCGAGAGGGGATAATATTACATTTGTGTAGGTAAAAATTGTGTATATATATATATATATATATATATATATATATATATATATATATATATACACACACACACACACACACACACACACACACACACGTCGTCCAAACGGAGAAAACATAACATGTATGCAAGAGCAATCAGAATAATATGTGTAGAAAACAGAGAGTCTTACCTGTAATAATTTCCAAAAAGGAATTTGCGCTAACGGAATATTCTTCTGTGCTTCCGGAGATGGCATAATTAGGATCTGAGATTTGAGATGGCCGGATTTATCATCTATATCACTAGCGAAGATAATCAATGTTATAGCTAATAATGGATTCTCCTAAAAATGGGAATCTATGCTGGAGTTAGAATCTATGTCTGCTGTATACATTTTTCTAGGAAAAACTGCGACATGGACTTATAAATGGCAGATGACTGGTCCTTGCTAGGCAAGGTTTAAAAAAACAATTGCACGTCTTTTATTTGCCTCCTGGAATCTGTGACGGACTGGCCAGTTTCGTCACTCTATAAAGTAAAGTCACAAAGCTACGGTCTCGTGAGACAAGTGACTTCATCTCAATCAGAAAGTGATACAAGCCTGTTGTATGCACAACGTTTTTATATCGAAAATCCCTCTTGTGATATTTGAGTAACGTAAAGATATATATGTTTGTAGAAGATTGTCATCTGCTAAGATTAAAATGAAAAACGAATCTTTCAATATGTATTAAACATTTTCACCTTGAATATGTACCTCGTATTCATGCTAATGGCAAACTAAAATGACTTTTCTTAATGCGCAATGTTCATGTAATTCATGTGGATCTACTGGATGACAGTAAGAATACAAGGGAATGTACATATGACCAACAACGAAGTTTTAAACAAACTGAATAAAAAAAGACACGCAATTTACGATCACAAAGAAATAATTGAAATTTCTAGGGTAAAAGTAATTAGAGACTTCTTGAAGAATTTGATACACAGGAACATATTTAATAACAAGCGAGAAAGACGCTAACAGCGAATAATCTAATCTGGTCACAACATTGATTTTATAAAATGCTTCTCTACACTAAAAAAGAATGTATACTAACTCGAAAATACTTAGATGATTAATTCATCGCTTAAAGATCGAGAGTAAATTTTCTTAGTTTCGGATAGTTAGTAATAAAATTTATTTAAATATAAGCCAAAAGAAAATGAAGTCGGATAGATTATGTATCCAAAACAAATATTGTAAAGAAAGATTTAATATCCGCAACCACTCTGTTTCTCTCGGGCGCGTGTGTAGTCACATTTCATTTAAAAAATTGGACGAAAAATAGTTATAATTGTTATATAACGATAAAAAAATTACGACGTTACTTAAAAATCGAAAATCGAAAAGAGTAAATAAAAATATACAAAATAAAAAATAAGAAAAAACGAGTAAAATAAATTAATCCAAATAAATAATTAAATGAACAAATTAGCAAACCGCTCCCGCTAAAATGACCGTTAGAACAAATAAAAATAAAAAAGCAAAACAAGTAAAATAATCAATCCAAGTAAACAAATAAAATAATAAACAAATTAAAAACTACCTCCAGCCAAAATAACATAATAGACTACAGAAATCAATAAAAAATTGGACGAATAAATAGTTTTATTTATCTTCCCAGACAAAACAAATTTTTAAATAAGCGACCTAAGCAAAAAAACCCAAAATTCTTTACTACGTTAATAAAACATCGAAAACCGAAAAGAATAAATAAATATACAAAATAAAAAAAAACTAAATAAACATAAACAAGGAAAATAAATTGAGATAAATGAATAAATAATTAAATAAACAAGTTACTCCCGTCAAAATAACTGCCATAATAGATTACCCACAATAAAACACTGACCCATATATATATATAAATATAACCAATTCTCGCGGCCTGATAATTGCGTCAAGCATGAAACAGCCTGTCGCCTCTTAGTTTTAAATTCAATGTCCATTTTTATATTTACATACGCTCTATCTCTGATATTGAGCCCTTTATCCCATAAATATAGGACACCATAAAACTATATCTCTTTATATATATTGGTGACCTCTTGCTAGCATAGCTGTCGACAGCCCCCAATATTTTCGTCTACCCAATTTCACTCACAAGGCTTGGGTCAACCCATGGTATGGTTTTCAGACATTTTCCAAAAGGGTCGCGCGCTGTGATCGATCTCTTCATCCCGATAACATCAGGAAGTCTTCTTTTTGACAAATCGACCATGGTGAGATCTCAACTCGGGTCCTATGTTCAAAATGCGAAAGTTCTAACCACCACGTATCCATATAAGTTAATGTGAACGAGGGCTTGAGCCTGCTTGCCTTATTTACATTGTTGATCACGCTAGATATTACGCTCATTCCCAGAAATTGTGACTAAGGTCTACTCAGCATAATTACAGTATAAACCACAGAGAAGGCGTCCACAGTTGGGATTTGCTAGCCGCTCTAGTAGACGGTTGACATCGATTACGAGTGGACATCAATTATATATATATATATATGCATTTACTGTATTTACGTCTACAGGATTAAGCTGTGAAAATCATTAAAGGAGAAATCACGTCAGGCTTGAACCTGACATCACCCACTTTGAAAATGACCTATAATTTTGGTTTTCTTAAGAATTATCAGCCGAAGATGTTCGAGCGTTATCCTATAATCCATTAATTCCTTTGATCTATTTATATTTAAGCTTTATTTACGCTGTTATTGTTTGTTTGTATGTGTGTATGCGTGTGTGTGTGTGTGTGTGTGTGTTTGTGTGTGTGTTTGTGTCCGCGCGAGCGCGCGCTACTGGATGTTTTTTTGGCGCCATTGTCTTTTCGCATTAAGCGAACTTTCAATCGTAAAAATTTACGCTCACTTTGTCAAAAGAATGATTAGCAGGCAAACATCTTGAATTGCTTTCCGACTTTTTTTGGTTTTAATGCCAAAAAGAGAAATAACGATTTGCTCGCTCAGCTCAGATAATTTATGATACTTTTTTTTCCATTTGAAATAAATTTCCTGATATCTGTATATGAGATTTTTCGAATTCTACAAAGAAGGAACATCGGGTCCTTTTATCCTCGACCAAGAGATGAATTGGCATTAAAGATCACTTTAAAAAAATTACAGTTGATTGCACATTCTGAGTTATGGATCTATTTTTTTTTAGTTTAAATCGAACATATGATGGTTTGTATTGCACTGTGTTTTTTTACGCATGACTATTACAGTAAAATTTTCCTTTGCTTTGAAATGAAATTGTATTTTAGCAACGAACCATGAAATTCTCCAAGAAGCATGTAAAGTTTTCTTTTTTTAAATCGAAGAAATAATCTGCCTTTAGAATGACATCAGAATAATTTTCTATGTCAGCAAAATGCTACATGAATAGTTTTGGGTTATCGCAAGTAACAAAAAGTATTCTTCTTATGCAGTTTACAAACACAAAAAATTGTATAACATTTATAAATAGTCTAACACATTAAACACTTACTTCGTGGATTTGGTAACATCACAGAAGTAATAAGAGTTAGACGTGACATCCCAAAATATGATCAGTGGGATGTATTTTTAAAGAAGAGTTCAGTTCGACAATCCCTGATTGTTAACCGGATCTGCAACCATCGGACGAAGTCCGAAGGGCGGAAGGACCGAAATATTGTGATAAAAAACATCAAAGATGCGGTGAAAGCGTTGTTGTTTAACAGAAAAGTAGAGGATTCGTTGAAGGTAAAAAGGAGTCGGTCTGTTAGGTGACATGCGTGATATATGCTTAGGCGATCATTTCTTCGACAGATGACTGACGAAGCTGTTTTTCTTTCACAGTAGGCTACCATCCACGGTTATAGAACCCAGTCTGTCCTGTTATTTACACATATATGGGGGTACAAGACGACGATTCATACCTTTCGCAAGGATATTAGCATGCAAGTGGATGTAATGGATTTGACTGGAATTCGAACTCGGCTCTCCGATTTCTCAATCCGAGCCGGTATCCATTACTCCAGCGTGCCTGCTAAAAGAGAGTACAAGTTCTATTTCTGCCAGGAGTCATACTTTCTTTGCTAACAACCATGCATTCTGTCCTTTTGCCAATTGTTTTTTAGTAATTTCTTCTCGTTTACCCTTAATACCTTATGTATGATTTCTTGTAGTTTTCTTTCTAAGTATGTCTTCAACACTCTGTAATCAGCACACATTCTGTTGTTAATATTATGGCCGCCAATAACGTATCCTGGTGGGACGTCTGATTCTCTAAGTATCGACTCACTACATGTTTGAATAAGTCTGGTGAGAAGAAACATCGTTATCATACACCCCTTTCTGTTCTTGTATATCAGTAAATATACAAGAATAGAAAGGGGTGTATGATATCAGAAAACTGAATTCCTGAATATCTTGAAACTAGTCTACGACTTAGAAATTAATGGTTTATAATGTATCCTTCCATCAGCATGTATGAAATACTCACTTTTCAAACTAGTAATATATTATTTTTTCGAGATATCTAGGTTTAAACTCACAGCAAATTATCGGTCGAAGATCAATAGTGTTTACTCTATCTCCAAAAACAGCCTACAATAATGTTTCTATAATCATCAGAATGCTACATGTCTAATACCATAAATCGATATTTTCCATATGTCAGTGAGCATTATATTCTTTAAACAAGATGTATGAAAAGAAAACTGAAATACATTTGAATGTGGAATATCATAATTATATACGTAGTCGATAATGGATTAAGCTAATCTATCTGAACAAAAGAAGTAAGTTGGAAAATATGACAAATACATGAATATCTTTGAACTCTAATGTTTTATTCGACGTATAAGGGTCAGGCAGCTCAGTTCCTAGGAACCGACAGCCAGGCACCAGCACGTTTAGCATGATTATATTCGTGAAGGCTTTGTGCAGAAGCAGCCACACTTTTTGAAGGACCGAATACAACAACGTGGTGCAAAATGGGACTCAAGTTCCTCAAAAGACCATCCGCAGGTTATGAATTCAGAGTTGTCCTTCTCCTAGTTCAGTTGTCATCCAAGGCCATAGAACCCAGTCTGCCTTGCTATTTACCTATAGCTGAAGACAAGGGGAAGAATTAATATCTTTCCGTAGTGTATTAGCACGTAAGTGAATGTAATGGATTTGACTTGATTTCGAACTGCCATTTCTCAATCCGTGCCGCTATCCACGACTCCAACTTGCCTGCTACATGAATATTTAGTGTCTATATAATTTAATATATACTAACAATGAGGAGGACATCATATTTTGTTGCACAAGTCTTGAATCATAATTCATTTAAACTCCGTCTAGGATTATGCATATTTATTTACATGTATGTCCGAGAGAACATTAAATAAACAGAATTGAGATACAAAATGATATTAGATGGGTACGTAGAGGATATACATTCATTTGTGAAAGAGGTCGAACGAGTTAATATATTCCTCATCATGAATAAATTTTATCCATTTTTATCCTTGAATATATTTAATCCATTGTATTTCGAAATAGGTTTGCCAATGAACAGTTTGAAATGTTGTGTTGATAAATGCGAAAAAAAGCGTTCGAACGATCGGAAAATTTGAAGTATTAATAATTCTTCTGACAGTACATAAGACGGGTAGCACAACGAAAATGTGAATGAAGACAACAAGATAAAATAACTGGATTCATATCCAAGAAACCATTATATAAGCGTGTGTTGAGAATGAAAAAATGATGCAAAGTCAGATATCATGAATAACCAGAGAAGGTCGTTTATCTTGAAAGCGAAACGTTTCTTTGGGGAGAAGTAATAACATTCCATTTCATTTAAATAGAAAAAAATAAATTAAAAAAGGGAAGTAATTGCAAATGCACTCGGATTTTATATCATCGATTTTCAACAAACCATACGAAACTGATTAAATTGACATCTTTTCAATTTCACTTTATTCCCCCCCCTTTAAGAAAAAATCCCTACAAAATCCTATCTTTACAAAAGGTTTAAACAATGATACTTATTTTCTACTAGCATTTCATAAGAATATCACCAGTGAAAAATTGCGGATTTATTTTGGTGTGGTTTTGAATAATGATTCCAATTTATATTTTAACCGCTTCGAACTCTACACAGATGTACTATTTGGTTTTGACTAGAAGGAAACACAATTAAACCAAATAATATAACAATAAGCGAGGAAATTCTCTGTGTTTAATAATATAATGAATCGCAGAGAATTGCTATAATAATGAATCTAATAATTAGCAATTCACTGACATTATGTAATTAGATTATGCTTTTGGAGATTTTTTTTAAGCTTTCCACCCCAAGCAAGGCTGGAACCCACTAGCAAGCAAGGGGTTACAGAAGGTTTGGAGGAAGAGCAGATAGGAGTGGTAAAGGAGAGGATGTGGAGAAAGATAGTGGATCGATCAAGGCAAGGTGGTTACAGAAGATTTGGAGCGAGAGCAGATAGAAATGAAAGGGGAAAGAATGTGGAGAAACGGAAGTGGATAGATCAAGGCAACTGGAGATGTCGATTGACGTTACACTTAAATACTTGGAGATTATACTTCCGAATACTTGCTTTTTCTGGACAAGACTTTCCCGAATAGATACGCCGTGTAGCTTAAGATATTGCTTTTAAATCCCATTTATAAATAAGGATTTAAACAGGGGACACTCCCACAATTCGAAAAGATAACTATGTCAAAGTTAAGAATGACCGCCCGATTTTATTAAAGTTTTTTATTTTTTTAAGCATTTCACCTCAAGCAAGGCGGGTGTGCTAATAGCACGCAAGTGGTTACAGAGAGTGGGAGCAAGAATAAAGAGCCGTGATAGAAGAAAGGATGAAGAGCAGGGCGGGGAATAGATCAAGGCATCTGGAGATGTCGATTGATATTGCATTTGACTAGTTGGAGATTATAGCTATCATGGAAGCAAGTAAGTGGAAGGGACTTTCAAAGACGGGAAGTGCTCGATATGAAGATATCGGAATAGAAGAGGCGGTTTCATTTAAGCGTTTTAACGGTGATAGGGTGAGAAGGAGATGCCAACTTATTAGCACGTTTAAATTCATGCAGTTTGAGAAGTAGCCAAAGTAGATCGTTAGAGCTGTTACCGAGAAAGTATTTATAGAAAAAAAACAGAGGGAATCGACCGCAATACAAATTTCGAAGGATGTAAACTTATGTTTCATAGATAACGCAAACCTTTGTGATAGGATAGGGCACGAGTAACTGCCGGTTAAACTAGATCTACCTGTGAAGAATATCAGAATAATCTCAGAATGATACTGGGAAAAACCCACCTGGATATGGATATAGAAGGAAAAGAGAAAACGAAATAATAGCAAGTGGCGACGTCATATAGCTTTTTTGTTGTTGTTGTTTTTTGGTTTGTATCAATTATGTTATTAAATATCCGACAAGATAAGGGATCTACCAAGAGTATATAACCAAAAAGTATAATAATTTAAAATTGCACATCCTTATCGTCTTATTTCCTGCTTACACGTCTATAGTCGTATTAACAGAAACGTAACTTTAGTTGACTGAAGCCCTAACTGTCGTAAAAAAGATCGACGTTTTACACATATGAATTAGATCAACTACAGAAGGCCGAATGGCATCTCGGTTTACAGAACTACTGTGTCAAATTGTTGAAAGGGAGCAGAAAGATGGTTGTAAGTTGTGCATATCATTAACATAAGTAGGATGAAATTTGAACTCAGAAGAGTTTAATATTGTATTAACCAGTGACGCATGCTCTCAAGTGTCGGTTACACAGAGAAACAGATTCTGGCGAAGAAGTTGAACATCCAAAAACAATATTAAAGAAATGGGAAAGAATTGACACTATGAATAAGACACAGCTGGTCATATATGGAATATAATTCGTTCGGACACTGAACTTGCAAAAGAGAATTGTGGGATAATCAACGATTCTTATATGGAATAAGTATTGACGGATGAAAAAAATTCTCATCGCACACACTCCCACGTAATCGTTTATAAAACACTGTTAAGGCTGGGCTGTAAATTTCTGGACAGCCACAGATCAAATATGGCAGCATTGAACTATATTTGATCTGATCTGACTCTTGCAAAGATATAACTTTTCAGCAGGTGTTAGGTATTGTCTCAATCGATACAAGAAAATGAGAATTATACAAGGTACTTTAACAATGTCTCGAATATACGAGTCCCATTTCAGATGTGAAGTGAACGTTTAAATTTTGAACCAAATATCATCATTCAGAATATTACCACTCATCTGTATTGGAGGAAAATTAAACTTTATTAAGTGGTGATAATACTATTTTAGTATTGTTTTGATGGTATTCAATGGTACAAGCACATCTTCCACTTAATGAACTTTGACAGCTCAGATTAGAACTCAACAGCAACGCATACATAATAATACCATCTCTCTCTTTATATATATATAAAAAGGTAAAAATTATATCATATATATATATATATATATATATATATATATATATATATATATATATATATATATATATATATATGATATATTTTTACATACGGACAAAATAAATTACACATGGCAAAGATGCATTTTTGTTTCGATGCGCATGCATCTCGTCTCATGAGAACCAAAAATGGTTAGCTGGTAAAATGATAACCATTTTTGTTCTCACCAGTCGAGATGAATGCACATGGAAACAAAAATGCATCTTTGTCGTGAATCAAATGTTTTGTCCGTATGTAAGAATTATGAATAATTATTTCTCTAACTTTGACTTAATGCTGTGAGCATTGGAATTTATATTATTTTCGTTCTCATTAGATTCATATATATATATATATATATATATATATATATATATATATATATATATATATATATATATATATATATATGTGTGTGTGTGTATATATATATATATGTGTGTGTATATATATATATATATGTATATATATATATATGTATGTATATATATATTTATATATATGTATGTATATATATATTTATATATATGTATGTATATATATATTTATATATATGTATGTATATATATATTTATATATATGTATGCATATATATATTTATATATATGTACATATGTATATATGTATATATATATATATATATATATATATATATATATATATATATATATATATATATATATATATATATATCTTACCCCTACAACCTGTCTTATCGACTTCCCTACCTTCCTTCTCACGTCAAATAATTCAATAACGCCGCAGAGAATGCTACTATTAATCACCTCTTAAATAATATAAAAATATTACAAATAATATTTGTATTTACATTTAAATAAAAAAAGAATCCATAAAGATTTCTTTCAACAATGATGCCCATAAAGTGAAGCATTTATAATATGCGACACCAACAAGGAAACATAAGAAAATTAATTATGATTACAGTAAGCAGAAAATAAGAGCCGCAGTACATTTAAAATATTCTTAGCCTATGCTCTGCGCCTTTACAAGCACAGATGTGCATTGTTGCACATTGACGATTTAAGATTCTCCTACCGCATCCCAAAATCGTCCTAAGAAAGACGATAAACTATTCCGCGTCCTGCCTAAGACGATAAACTACATCCGCATCCTGACAAGAAAATAAACTACATCCAATAGAATTGTCCCAGATCAGGAGGATCTGAGGGGCGTAGAACCACCTCTTAATTGTTGATGTCCGAGGTCCACCCTTACCCGTGGTGGTAGCACCTTTTAGGGTCCAATATTTGGTCAAATAGTTAACCCCAAAACTGGGGTCAAAACATTATGAAAGTGTAAAAACAGTTTTAATATCAGCAATACATTTTTCAAGAAGAAATTATTACCAGCAGTACATTTTTGTAAATAATATTACCAGCTTTACAGTTTTCAAGGAAATATTACCAGCAATGTTATGCATTAAATACATTGTGGTTGATATGCCGGAGATCAGACCAAACCAAACCTGCCACTCTGGGGCTTCAGAATACGCTGCCTCTACCACTGAAGAAAAGGAAGACCTCCACCATTATGGGAGCAAGGCCTCTGGTCAGGAGGTTTTGAGAAGAGTGGAATGACTGAGTTGATGTTGTCTCCAGGACCACCCTGACCCTGAGTGTTAGTACGAGCTAGAGTCCCAGCTGTGGGTAAATAGTTAAACGCCAAACTGGGGTCAAATCACTATGATAATCTAAAAAATAGATTGTAATACCAGAAACCCATTTTTGAACGTAAAAATATTACTAGCAATACATATTTAATTAACAATTATTGGTTCAACAAAATTCTTCTTGGCATTAATTAAGCCTTTGAGGCTGATATGCCACAAACGAAACAAAACCAAACCAAACTAAACCAAACTAAACCAAACCAAACCAAACCGTATCCCAAACGAATCACCCATCCAAAGCCTGGACAAGGTGCTGAAGATGATTGGGCTAAGAACGATATTGGTCGGAAAATCATCATTCTCTACCAACAAGAAATATGACTTTTATAAATTTCAACCGAAAGCGGTTTTTGCTTCTCGGTTAATGAGTGCAAAACGTTTCCTTAGAAGGAAATGGTTAATATTAACATTATCATAGAGAATTATGAGATCAGTGCACATTTGAGGCACTTCTTTTCTAGGTGACTTCTTTTCTAGGTGACTTCTTTTCTCTATTCTAATGCAAGCGCTTGCCACTGTTTGTCTTTCCGTCTGTTCGTGGATTGTCACCGTTAGCTTATTGTATAAATGTTATACTCCTTTTACACAACGGTGCATGTAGAGCGTCTTTGATTTAGAGAAAGAAAACTGTTGCATTCACATTCAAACTATTTGTTTGTGAACAACATTGTAGGTATCCATCGAAGAGAAATATAGTATCAAAAAAATACACGGGCTTATGAAGGCGTCACGAGTTTCGATAATTCATGTAGCCTCATATTGTCAATGACCTTTTCATTGCACAACTTTATTTGTATTCGTCTATTATGAATTCATTCACACAATAAATGATACTACACAAGTGATATTTGTATAAGCCACCGCCTTTGAGAAATATTGTTTATTCATGTATTTTGCAGGAAAGCAATCGCAGGTGCCCATTATTCAAATCCCTCTATATATATAACAGAAAACGTAATTTTGAAACACGTATATGAGACTAAATATTAACTGAGATAGGGTCGCAGCTAAGAAAGAGAGAAAGAAAGAGAGAGAGGGAGAGAGAGAGAGAGAGAGGAAAATATATATACAAATGACTTCAAATGATGAATGCAGCGTATAATGAAAATGATTGTAGAAAGTAGATTCGTAAAGCACAAAGCTTTGTGTAGAAATGCATGACAGAATGAAAATATTTTAATAGTAATAAATATTTTGTGGTTTTGTTATTCATTCGATTCGAAAAATTGATGCATATTGCAATAACACACACACATAGATACATAGATACATAGATACATATATATATATATATATATATATATATATATATATATATATATATATATATATATATATATAGCTCATTTCATGGAATACGAGAGACAAGGTGTTTTTACTTAGTTTTTTATGCAATTTCCCATGCGATCTAATATCTTTTTTTCATTTCAGATGATAAATGATGTTAAAAAAATTGTCCGAATGTCCTTTTTAGCTGAGCGCTTTCGGCTATACATTTAGCAATTTTCAAGGATTAAAAATGTAATCTATTAAATAAGAAATAGTTTGTTGCATGTATGGTTCATGAAAAGTTTTCACTTTGTGTGTGCGCGCGTGTGTGTGTATGTGTGTATTTGTCTCTCTGTGTGTGTGTGTGTGTGTGTGTGTGTGTGTGTGTGTGTGTGTGTGTGTGTGTTTGTGTGTGCGTGCTTGACTCCCTCATCGTATTCGACGTATGAGGGAGCAGCTCACTTCTTATAAAAAAAGCCACACAGTTCTCTCATGGGAACTGATTATAGTAGCAAAGGCTTTATTTACACTGTTTACATTGATCGAGCTTTTGTCCTCATCACATATATATATATATATATATATATATATATATATATATATATATATATATATATATATATATACAGACATGACAGAATTGAATAGACGCTCACAGAAACCGTTTATTTTATTAAACAAGTAATTTATACACATGAAGTAATTATAAATGGTCATAAATTTAATAACTAATCCTTGGTTGACATCCCATTTGCTTTTTTTAATGCAAGGAACCTTCTAGGCATGCTAGCGATGAGTTCACGAATATCATCTTGACGGATTTCTTGCCATGTTTCACCCAATAATCTTAAAGGTTTGGGCTTAGAAGATGGCTTCGTGTTTTCTTTCCGGAGTTTTCGATCTAATACCCCCAAATATGTTCAATAGGGTTAATATCCGGGGACTGACTTGGCCATGGAAGTTTATTTATCCCATTTTGTCTCAACCAACGTTTTGTTGCTTGAGCAGTGTGACATGGAGCTCCATCTTCCATAAATAGAGAGTCAACTTTGCTCATTCTACTACTTGAGCATATTGGAAGGAGCCCTTTCTTTAATATAGAAACATATTTGGTTGAATTAATGTTTCCTTTACACTTCACAAGCTCCGAGCGACCATCACTCCAAATTGCACCCCATACCATTACTGAAAGGCCCCCATGTTTCACCGTTGGCTGCAGTCTTTTTAAATCAAACTCTTGACTACAGAGTCTCCATACCCATACTCTTCCACTGTCGGAAAATAATACGAATCTTGACTCATCAGAGAAAATGACAGTGGTCCAAAAGGTCACATTTCTCTCCACCATCTCATGTGCCCAATCCTTTCTGCGTTTGATATTGGCTGGACGGAGAAGTGGTTTCCTTCTCACAGCTCTGCCATAGTAGCCCTGCTTGTGAAGATACCTGACAGCTGTTCTGGGACTGACATCAACTTGTGTTGCTATGTCAGAGGCCTTGCAAAGTGGATCCTGTTCAACATTTCTTTTGACAAGACGCATGGTTCTTTCAGAGGGCCCAGGGCGGCCTGAATGAGGTTTTGTGCACTTCTTGCCCTCTCTGGTGAATTGTACGATCACTCTATTAACAGTAGAAAGGGGTATTGAAAGATTTTCAGATATTTTTCTTTGCCTAAGACCACCTTCATGTTGGCCCACGATACGTCCTCGTTGAAATTCGGATAGGTCTGATGCTCCTTTGGTGCGTGGCATGTTCCAGTATTGTTATCTGCAATTTTAATCAAATAATCTAAGTTAATTTATCCTGGTTATTAAAAAAATCTAAGTTAATTTATCTTGATTGTTAAAAAAAATTAGAAATAAAATTTATCTTGGTGTCTATTCAATTCTGTCATGTCTGTGTGTATATATGTATATATATATATATATATATATATATATATATATATATATATATATATATATATATATATATATATATATACACACATATATGCATTATATATGCGTGTGTGTGCGCGTGTGTGTGTGTGTTTGTTTGTTTGTGTGTGTGTGTGTGTGTGTGTGTGTGTGTGTGTGTGTGTGTGTGTGTGTGTGTGTGTGTGTGTGTGTGCAATTTTCTTAATAACTTTCCTGTGTATATTGACCGATCACTAATATTAATTTCATACTTTTGCCCGAATTCTTCAGTCAGTTGGCAACTATTTCTTTTTTTTCTTTTTTTCAAATGGGTATTTCATATCCCCTTAGCTAGCTTATATGTATGGTAAAAGTAAGATCTCAACAAAGAGGCATGAAGCTAAAAGTCCTCGGCACTTCCGAGACCTCAACCTACCCAGCCATCGCTATATCAAAACATGTCATGTCAAATGTTATTAAATAAAGTATCGATCTCTTTTCCAATCTGTTTTCCTGAGCACCATGAAGAGTAAATATAATGATATTTTTTAACTATTTCTCCAGAAGCGAAGCAATGAAACCACTAAGAATGAAATTGTTACTAAGTGCGAAAAATATTTTTAAAAATAAACGCGAAGACGCACTGTGTTTACACTTATCAATGAAGACATGTTATATCCTCAGAATAATTACCTTTCAAAACATATTTGAGGTTCAGATACATGAACATCTAATATGGATTTATGCTTTTTTACGAATTAATTTGTACAAATGTGAACTCAAGACGTTAACGTGTAATTTTAATTTGACACTATCCGCAGTACTGTTTTAGCATTAATGAAGAAAAGGGACACCGGCCATTACAAGGTAAGGCATGTTGGCCTTATGCCGAAGTAAAATAAGGTCAGCAAACAGTAATTTCATACTCACATTTTTGCAGAAATATTTCTATTTTCCATGTGTCTTTTGTTTATTTTCAATAAATTGTATTTTAAATTGAGAGAATAAAGGTGTTATGCTGGGTGGTTCGAAAGGTTTGTCATCCCTAGATAATATAAGTTTCTATTTCAGATAGCTGACACGAAATTTGTGGTCTTCCTACACACCTTCTCGGTGTGTAACAATGCCAATGAATGTAAATAAACAGAATCCAGTATATATAATCTGTATTACCGTATCACTTGTTCTTCTATTTTCCTCTAACGTGGTGGTGACAAAAGATTTGAACCAATCTGTACATTCGCAGGATTCATGCATTTATCTCACATTAAAGCGTTCTGTTCTTGTCCTTCATTTGAAAAGATTGGCCTTGTAATTGTTTCATTTAACTTAATTAGATCTTGTCATCCGTCCTTTGTTAATATTTCAACGCGAAGTTATTTCCATATATTGCGTTTATAACGCATTTCTGCTGATAACCGTCCAAAAAGATGATCGGAAAACTGGCTCAAATATATTTCCGATTTTATACATGCAATTCATATATCTAGTAGCGTGCAGTTTATATAGAAGATGTATTTTGCAAGTAATTTTATATTGTCTAACTTCATAATACCATGTTTTACTTTATACCTTTTACTGAAGTTTGATTGTTTTGATAATATAAATCTCTTTGGCTCTTTTAATGAGGGAATCTAAATATTTCTTTACACAATTTCTATGTTTCTGTTAGATATAACAATGTTTTAATGATACAAATCTTACTGAATTAATCCCTATCTAGGAGTGGAAGAGGTGAATTCATACCTCTCCCAAGTGTATTTTAACATAAATGAATAGAATGGACCCAACTGTATTTGAAAGGCGGCTCTCCGATTAATAAATCCGAGCGATTATCAAGTACAGCACTCTCTCATCTAAGCTTAGACCAAGTGGTATTTACAAGTGGTCACACACATAGGTACTGTCCACACTCGACGTTCCTTAACATCGATTATCTTACTCTCAATCTTCACAGCATTTTGTGTCGAAGATGGAGAGGTACGAAATTTATTATGTAACCGATGATTCTTGAAATTGTTCTTAGATATGTGTAATGTTCTTGACATTGTTCTTACATGTTTTTCTAACGTTCCCCCGAGCATAGATAACATTCGTCTTTGACTTTTCAACTTTATAAGCTTTACTCATAGTTCAGAGTGCAGTAGTAATGTTAACTTCAAATCTACAATTCTGATTCCACAAAATTCAAATATGGCTTGACCCGTACCGTAGACAATCAGCTTGCATGTGTGTGTTTTTTTTTCATGACATTCTCCTTCAGGATTTAAACGGCCATGTTTCCCTACAAAGTCCTAATCCTTATTATTCGTGAATGTACTTGGCATGCTCGGGAATATATGCGACCCGCTTTATTCCGACTATTATATTCCATGTTTTCTCAATTTTCTAGTAAGAATCTGGATTTGTCCCAAACATCTTTATGCTTCTTCAGCACACATTGATCCACTGGCGCCATCATTTTCCGAATCTGGCATTCCTTTTTCTTTTACCCACGACTATAAGTTCTGGTCTTTCTGTTTAGCTAATAAGATCAGTTCTGTATCTCAAATATCACGGTAATATATTGATTTTATTTTTGTACTTGTAATGGTTTCTATTGCTACTATTCGTATACTTTGTCGAAAGCAATTCATTTGAATAATTTGAAAATTCCCTACGCGGTCGTTTCTGCATTTTCTTTTCTTTTGCAACAAACATCTACATGCACTTATCTGATTTATCGAATATGTCGACTATAGGGCAACGGCATTTAGTTTTGACAGGAGACCGTACAAATTGGACAAGGATACATGTACAAATATATACGTCAATATTTACCTATTATAGAAAAGAAATTGATCATTATAATGTGTACGGCAGAGATATCTCCCACATTTTAAACGGTGTCAAAATGTCCAATAAAAATGTTAGCTGTTATTAAAAACTTTGTTTCACCGTTGTTCAAACCAACGGATACAGTTTTTTTTATTCCTTTGGATTTAAAGAATGGATTCTAAAAACGGTGGCATCTATTCGCCAAACATTCTTGTAGAAATGTCCAAATATTTCAATCATCCGGAAGTTCGAGAGCTTTGAAGTTTAATCGCAGAAACTGTGGCTCTGAAATGTTAAACACATAGCAATATTGATTTTCTACTCGGAGCAGCAGCATCCCGATGTAACATAAAATGAGTATAAAAAGCTCATTGTATTGTAATAACAGATAAATCGGTTTAAAAAAACTGCAAATGCAATGTGCACTGCTCTACGGCATGTTGGTATCAAGTGATATCTGAAAAATATAAAAAGACGTTAACTAGATGAAGACACCACTTTTACTGGCTTAGGTTTAATAACACCACATAAGTGATAGTTTCAAATAAAGGAAGGTAAATCAAGTATAATCATACTAAAAACACCTGATACAATTTTATAATTAAAAAAAAATGATCATAACATTCATCAAGTGATTAGTAGGTTAAATGCATCTTTAAAATTTTGTTAGCGAAAGTATTTCTCTTTTTTATATCATTAACTTTACTAATTTACAATTTGTATGAATGATTCATTGTAATGTAATATAAATTGAACTGCACCACATATTTTATATATATATATATATATATATATATATATATATATATATATATATATATGTGTGTGTGTGTGTGTATGTGTGTGTGTGTGTGTTTAGACAGCAATCCTTCTTTTATTTCATTTCATTGAATACGACAGACAAGATGATCTTATGTAGTTTTTCTTTTCTTTTTTGACAATTTCTCATGCGATCTATTTTTTTTTCTTTTCAGATGATAAATTATATAAAAAAAAACTGTCCGAATGTTCTTTTTAGCCGAGCGCATTTTGCTATACATTTAGCCATTTTCAAGGATTAAATATTTTACTGTTAAATAACAAATAGTTTGTTCCATGTATGTTTTATAAAATGTTTTCATTTTTCAATACACGGTCAATAGTATGTACATGTTCATAGTTGATAATATTAAGTGTGTTTTTTTTTGTTTTTATTAATAAGGCTTCCATTATTTTTAGCTTTTTTGCATGTAGAATGCTACTATATTTATATTGTCAAAAAGTATGTTACGAATCGTTTCCGGTAGGACTCCATGAATATTTAAATGTAATCAAATTGAGCGACTGCGAAAAAGGTGTAGAGTGAGCATGCGTGTCAAACATATATATATATATATATATATATATATATATATATATATATATGTCATTCACAGACAGTACTGTTTCGCAGTATCACAGCTCCTCAGTGCGACTAGACTTCCGAATGCCTCAAGCCAGGATTGAAACACAACTAATTTGGTGTCAGCCAGAGCTATCTTCACTCGGTAGAGTTACACAACTAAATCTAGCATATTGTTTTTACAAAAGTAAACAAATGCCAATCAGCCAAAGTGCTCCATTCATTTTACTGAAGAGCTTTGCATTAGTGCTTGTGCCTGTTGTTTATAGAATTAGCTTATCACTCAACAGTCCTCAATTGAGATGTATTTCCAAGAGCTAAATTATGTATGTATGTATATATATATATATATATATATATATATATATATATATATATATATATATATATATATATATATATATATGTATATATATATATATGTATATATATATATATGTATATATATATATATGTATATATATATGTATATATATATATGTATATATATATATGTATATATATATATGTATATATATATATGTATATATATATATATATATGTATATATATATATATATGTATATATATATATGTATATATATATATAATTATATATATATATATATATATATATATATATATATATATATATATATATATATATATATATATATATATAATCATTTGATATGCACTTCTTACCAGATGTTATTTGTTTTGTTGTGATATTAATATTCCTGATACATTTTCCGATGGAATATGATAGTGGATGTAGCATCTAGATTTAGGATATTTCTGTAATAGTAATACTTCAGGGCGTTGTCGATTATGGTTTTCAACAATTCCCTGTACTTTCTATGTTTTGAGAAATTTCGTCTTGTAATCTCTACGAAACCCTTTTCTGTCCTCCATTTACAAAAGTTAAAGAGGTTAGAAATAAAAAGGTTATAAACTAAGAAGCTCATTCTGTTTTATTGAAGCAGACATTAATCGCGTGAGAGCTTAATCGCCTTCTCTATATTCGCTATATTTCTTTCGTTGTTTATTTCTTTCATTCATTTTATTTTGTATGCTTTCTCTTCCTCACGAGAAACGAAGAGCCTGTTTGTTATATATTCTTCCATATTTCCTCTAAATCAAAACAGTAATGGCCCATTATTTAGCGGAGGTATTGACAAGACGTAACGCTGCAGATTTAACTTGAGACTCCGTCTCACTGAACCATGTTGTGAGTCACGGTCAGTTCTGTACTTGTGGACCCGTGTATTTCCACTCGGGCCGCAGGTCTAAGATGGTCATAGCTTGTCTAAGCTGGTCTTAGCTTGTCAGAGCTAGTCATAACAAGTCATACAACCGCTACATAATAGATATCACGCAACAGTGAGGGGAACGCGAGGGAGGAGATAAGGCCACCGGCAAGGAATTGATACTACAACCGCAGCATCTACTCCGACGGTGGGGAAAAAAAACTTTTTTTAGGTGGGGACCCGAGCGCGTACATCCGAGCCAGGAACAAATATTGCCCGAAGCCCCCGCAGGTTGCTCTGGCCTCGTTGCGATCACTGATCCCTCTCTCTGGCGCAATGAGGGGGCTCATCCCTAGGCAGCTCTTCCCCGGGGCTGGGCACCTCTCAGTATAATTTTCCGCAGTTGCAAACTTTGTCGGCCCTAGTGCACTCTGCCCAAGGAGAGAGACGCAACTAAGAGATGATAAATAAATGTGTTACAAACTCTTCGACGGGGTGGTTTACAAACTAATTATTTTCCAAGCGTAGCTTAGATTTGGCACAAGGCCGAAACTATGAGGCGCCAAGTGAGGATGGAACTCACTTCTCAGTTGTAATTGATCTACGGAGACAAGCTTGCTAACCATTCCACCACCTAGAGGGGCCCAAATTATTGGAGCAATATCTAACAGAGCAAAATTATTATATTACGAGAAATACACGTGAAAAATATACGATTTTGCTATTTAAATTTTCTGATGAATCTTCATTGTTAAGTTAGTGATTCAATTTATTCCTTATCTGTTCAACATCTGTACAATACCCATTAAAAGTCCCATATTTCTTCGGTAAATATTTGAGCTAATTTAGTAAAAAAAATATTGCAATAACCGACATAAATGCGAGTGCAAATCATTATGTTGACGGGTAAGATGGTACCATGAAAATATTCAAAATTGACATTTCTTTCCATTTCACTGAAGCAGATGTTAACCTGGTAATAATGTTATCCCCTCCTCGTTCTTTCTTCTCCCAAACAGAGTTTAGAAATTTCTCTTTTAACAAAATATTGCAATAACAATCATAAATAAGAGTACAGGTTGTTATTTAAAGAAGTACGGTGATACAAATGAAAATATTTGTCTTTGTTCCGCTGAAAAAATACTTTAAACACTAATATTTCCCTTCCTTCCTTTCTTTCTTTTTTTCATTTCCTCGTTGAAACCAAGTAGTGTCTCTGATATATTTTCCGCTTGTCCATGCGATCAACATGTAATAGTCCATTATTTATGTGGTATTAAAAGGAGACATTACACTGTTTTGTTTCTTTCATTTCATCGCTGACATCGAGCTGCGTCTCTGATATGATTTTCCGATTTACTATGCGATCAAAACGGAAAAGTTTCTTATTTATGCGGTATTGGAAAGAGACATTGAAGATTTCTATCTTTCTTTCATTTTCTCGTTGAAGCCAACTGTCTCTCAAATGTCTCTTTTTTTCCATGCGATCAAAACGAAATATTTGAATATTTATGAACTTTCCTTTATTTTGTTACTTTTCTCGATGAAAACAACTAGTGCCTGTAAATTTCTTTTTTCCGTCTTTACACGTGATCACAAGGGAATTGTCCATTATCTATGAGATATTAGCAGGGCATAACGGTCGTGTTAAACAAATGAAGGAAAAGCGGAAGAAATGAGCGTTTTTTATTTTCATTTCCTTTTTTTTTTTACATAGTAATTATTCTGATAAAAATTTATGGAGTGTTTGACGTCATCTTTCTATTCCGAATTTTTAGCTTCTGCATAGTGTGTCTCTTTTTAATTTTCTATCTTCTTTTTTCCATTTACGTTCTGATTGAACTTATCTTCGTTGTCTTACATCCTGTGATTTTTTTTTGTGAACTCTGCCGTCCGTTATCAACGTTATTTAATCTTCAATCTTCGCCAATCGTTTCGGCTGATTTTCTTCTCCACATCCGCTAATCCTGTCTGTTTGATTTCGTATTCGTTTCGTCTGTTCATGTTTGACCAGCATTCATGGAGTCCCGCATAACTTTGTAGCTTCGGAATTACGTTTTCTAATTCAATTTCTAAAACTAGTTTTGTATTCTGCGCTGATGTGGTTTTCCCATGCATTTGAAAAAATGTTCTTACCTTTTCTTGGACTGACTATTCAAATATGCATTTGAATATTCAGTATAAGAGGGAGATTTTCATCAGTGGAAATAAAGTGAGAGAAAGACAAGTTGAATCTCAATCGTAGTTTGAAATTTCCATCACCGTAGTGCCCTTATTTATTCTATTTACACTATTTACATTGTTCTAACTATGGTCCTCCTTTTTATTGGCATAAAAATGATGTTTCAGCCTTTGTACGCTGCTGTCTTCTTCAGATGTTATACATTAGAATTTCGAATAGAACCATTTATTGATAGATTGTTCTAGTTCCAAGTGCCCTGCATTTTCTAGAAATCTCAGTTTCAGTTATTTTCTCTTTATTAATTCAACTATCCAAATTCTTGTTCACCTCTGTTATGACCCTTTACTGAAATCGAAACTCTTCGTGCCAATCACCTGATTACTCCGACCAACGCTTTTATCCACTGGGCCATGTGTCTTTGCGGATGAAATCTCTTAAGCTGACCAAGGATAAGGAGGAATACAATATGGTAACCAGTAATACAGAGTTCTAGAGAAGAAAAAACAATAACAAAATTCTGGTAAAAAATGGTTAAGAATTATTAGGTTTATAAGTTCAGAAAATTAATTCACTGGTTAAGTATAAGTTTCATTTTTGTTTCCATTATTTCTAAAACATCGTCCTTGCTCACATGTTCGGACCATAGTATATTTACCATCTTTCTGTAGAATCACATTTCTGTTGCTTCAAGTCTCTTTGGGGATATCTAATCTACCGAACCTTTAGAGTTAGCTCTGGACCTGTTTGCAACACTTTTGGTTGCAAATAGAGTGTATCCCCCCCAAAAAAAAGTTGACATTTAAATTGTGAATATCTGAGTAAGTACATGTCCCAGACAAACGCAATTAAATAAGCATCAAGTTGACAAAGATCGGAACGACATAGACAACGGAATTTTAGTTTTTCTAACCGATTTCACAAAGCTTCACAAATGTCCAAAATGCGCACCGACTCTGATACAACACACGTCAATTCGATAGTCCACCCCCCTGGCAAACATAATGTATCATATCTTGCGTAACATTCCCCTGCGCCTCAGTGATTTTACACTTCCTCTAGGCTAAATAGGAAGATGTGGGTATAAAACTGTCCTTTCACAAATCGCCAGTGACAAAATAAGACATTGTCATTACAGGTAAACGTGGTGGCCATTTTAAAAGCACATTGCCATTATCTCTGCACGCCCGATTCATCTTCCAGGTAGATTCTCAGTTAGATAATCTTCAATTTAAAGTTAGATTTTTAAAAGATTTTTTTAAAATTTCGCATTATTTGAGAGTGAATTGGCATTGTTTTTAAACTCCAAATGGATGACAATTTTTGGTGGGACACCCTGTATTTGTTGTGCGACTTTTATAATAATAATATATTAGAACACAATTAAATGATTTATTCTAAAACCGGACATTATTTTACGAACAACATAATCATGATATGAGGTACTAAAAAACTAATAGAAATCTATGGTTGCAATGACTTTCCGTCATTGTTTTTAATCACATTAAATACACTTTTGCATCAATTAAATTTCATGGCAATTTTAATCCCCGCAAGGGGTTTGTTTGTCACGCTACACTTATTACTTTTCAAAGAATTCTTTCCACGTCATGGTCATTTTATTTCGCATAATTAAGCCTGTATAAATTGACACATGTCGGAAAGATTCTTTGAACTGCTGTAATGAATAACTCGAGGCGAATAAACTTAAGAAAGCTTTATTCAACTTAATACAACTGCTAAACGAAAGTTAAAGAAAAGAATTAAGTTAGCTTATTTGTAAGCATATGACGTCTGTCCATTACCAAACAGAGGAGGAAGCAGGTTGTAGGAATTACTCACAACAACTGCCAGGCTATTTTTCTAAAATAAAGAATTCCTACCGGCATGACTATTCAAGTGAAGTCTTTTATTTTGCTTAAAATATTACAATCAATTAAAAGAACTCTATACTTCGTAAAAAAATGCAAATACAGTGGAAATCATTGAGCCCAGATCAATTTCTAGGCTCATTTCTTGTGTTCAATTTGGCATATATGCCCTTCAAAAAGTATGGATTTATTTCCTCTCCCCGTACCCACTTATGGGTTAATTATCAGGTTATATTCCACTCTCTATGCTTGAATGGCAATCAGTCTAAGAGAAGGAAAACGCTAAATACGTAACCAAAAAGGCAAGGTAAATCATTTGTGTTATATTTCATTGTCATTTGCAGTTAATACAGAAAAGGAATCTGTGGAGAGTCATTACGGTATACGTCCTGGGGACGTTGAACACAATTTAAAATAAAATTCAAAAGTCATTTGTTTATAAGATATTTAAACAATTTTAGTTTTGGTTTTCATATGAATGATTAGTGGGTGAGGTTTCTTTACATATTGTCTACCAATTTAACATTTTTGTATTATACTACTCTTCATAGAAGATCTACGAGCCACTTAATGTCAATAATTACTGAATAAGGTTAATATGTGAACTTAATTGGAGGAGGTATGTAGTGCAGATCATAAAGATGTGTGAGAATGAAAACGGTTAAGTCTAGACTCAATGATTATACGATTGTAGTCTGTAGCGTTGAAGATCAGAGCAGAAACAGCTTCCTCCTTAGGTCGCAAATTCTTCCAGCCAAACTTTTAATACATGGAAAATAACTCTTTAACCAGATCTTTTCCCAAGAAATGAAAGCATCAAATGAGATTCTAGCGTACGCCAAATTTTGTTAGATTGTAATTTCCAGATCTATGCAGAGTAAGGTGAGCTTAAATGCGAACAATCTAATCGGCGTGGTCCTTTTTGCGTCGCAGCGAGCGATTCTCTGTTTTCAGCCCCTAGTGACCACTGTCTTATAGAAGACAACTATCTTTGTCCTTTCAGTTTTCAATTAAAATGCCATTCATCATCCGCTCAACTCAGCTGAACTTCCTTTTCACGGTCATTTTACATGGTTCTTAAAATGTTCACATCTCTTAGTTGACTTTCCTTATTAAGAGGATTACTATGAAAAACTGTCTGTAATATCTTTCAGGTATTTCCTTTGTCAAGATATTAGCTACCAACTTTTATCGCTACAAGAGATCGAGGTATCCTTCTCACGAGTGTCTATCACGAAGCAGCGGGACTTGGGAAAAAGATGACCAAATTTTCCTTTCTTCCTACGAAGGGAATGATGATGGTTCTCCCTTTGTATATGGCATCCCAGATCTTAGCTGCAAATGTTTGAACCAGTGGCACTAAGGAATATATCTCCTTCGAATATTTTTTCATGAAAAGAGATATTAAAAAGAGATAAGCCTTCACAGTTTTAACTGTGGAAATTGGTTTCTAAAATGGAAAATAATACATCGCCTCCAAAGCCGCGTAAGCGATTTTGAACACTGTCAAAGCTGAAAAGATACGATTAGTCAGCTCTGTCCTAAACAGGCACATTAGTGCTTTAATATTCAATGCCCAAGACTACAGTTCAAAAACTAATCAGAGCAAATACTAAATAATCGAAAACGATATTCGGTTTATACCCCTCTGTTTCTTTCCAAGCCGTCATATAAAAAAAATCAATGAAAAAAGAAATTAACTATATATTTTATTTGGAATAAAGTCTTAAAAGATGATGCAAGTAAGAAAAAAAGAAAAGATGGGATAGGAATAAAAAGACAAAATATATATGTATGTATAAACATTTGCTAAAATCGACTTTAAAGCAGAAGTAAAGTGAAAAGGTGAACATAAAAATAAAAATGACAGCAATGAAAGATAAAACAAGATATAATTGAAGGGAAATGGCTGAGAAAAGGGAGAGAACGAATGAAAAATCGATAAAGAAGACAAGAAATAATATAATCACAGGATAAAGAATGATTGATGATTAAAATTGGATTTGACAACAGTTTTTTTCAAGTTTACTTGTCCAGATTCAATTTGTAATAGTCCGTGCAGAAAACATCCACACCCTGTGGTACATATTACTGAATTTATTCCGGTACGTTAACATAAAAAAATGTCTATAATAATTAGAACACTTGGATCATCGACATTGGCTTCTTTTACTGCTAATGCTGATGATGATTTTATTTTTCTTCTTCTTCTTCTTCTTCTTCTTCTTCTTATTATTATTATTATTATTATTATTATTATTATTATTATTATTATTATTATTATTATTATTCTTCTTGTCGTCGTCGTTGTTGTTTTTGTTTTTATTTTTTTTGCGTTTTTTCTTTGATATCTGGCGTTTACACATTTCTTTCTGGGTCCTGCTCAGGGACCTAAGGTTAGAAATGGTAACATGACACTCTCCACTGTAAAAAAAAAAAAAAATTAGTAAAATAAGAAAATAAATTATTATTATTATTTTATTTCTTTTAATTTCTGGTGGGTACACATTCCCTTCCGTGTCCCGCCCAGAGACCTAAGGTTAGAAATGGCATCGTGACATTTTCCACTTACAATATATATATATATATATATATATATATATATATATATATATATATATATATATATTAAATAGATAAAGCCCTTCGTAAGGTG
Source organism: Acanthosepion esculentum (assembly GCA_964036315.1). Lineage (NCBI taxonomy): Eukaryota > Metazoa > Mollusca > Cephalopoda > Sepiida > Sepiidae > Acanthosepion > Acanthosepion esculentum. The sequence goes on from OZ038491.1 coordinate 101,608,823, forward strand.
TTGGTTGTACTTGTGACAAAAATATTATTATTATTATTATTAAACAAAATGATTGTTGTAACTCTTCCAAAATTTTCAACAGTTAAGAGAATAACGAATAACGAAATTTAAGCAAAGAAAAAGAAAGAAAAATACAGTATTTGTCAATGTTAAATAATTTTTCAACAAAATGTTCTTCTTCAAGTTATATTTAAACAAATTTTTCAAGTATAAAAATATATACAAAAAATTATAAGTCTTTGCACGAATATCTGTCTTGATAATGAACGGGTCAAAACGAATGAAATGCCCTCAGCGTGAAGCCATGAAACGAAAACGTACTTAATATAATGGTGACCTTGTTCATCTTGGAATTTTCTATTAGTTGATTAGTTACTAATCGGAATTAATCAAACAGCTTAGTATAAATCTTATAGAACTCTTCTTTCATTCTGTCTATTTCCCCAGGACGGGAAATTAATAATTTGTTTACGTAACCATCATCGTGACTTTTAATGGTCGACAGCTCGGTAGATTCTGAATATGTTTTTTCAGAATGTGCACCTTAAGATGTTTGCCGCAATTCAATCGTTAGTAATAAAATATTTTGCAATTGAGTCACTGTGTTATTTTTTTATCTTATCTTAAATTGCGCTCTTCACTTTACTACTACTATTATTATTATTATTATTATTATTATTATTATTATTATTATTATTATTCATAGTAGTAACAGTAGAAAGAGCAATTAATCAAACAGTTTAATATAAATAAAAACGAATCAAATTACTCATCAACTGGCAAATAATTTTTGCTTTGATTTCAAATGTACATCACGGCGCAAATGTCGCCATTTAAGTAAATTGTCCTCAACCCGCCTATCGTTTCTTTCAAGAAGCAATGAAACATTAGACACATTTCAAAGTATACAAACGATCTTACTGAAAACTATACTGGGGCTTCCGATTGTTATCCTCCAAATAATCATAATAAATAAATATAAAATATTCACAAAAGGGGAAAAAATCGTTCGTTGTGCAATTGTACTTACGTTCATTTCATAAACACCGCACAGTGTACCAAAGATGACTTGAGTTATGTCAGTTGAACCACGGAAAATTTGAAGGAAATATTTAATGGCCACCGCTATGATGTTCAACACAATAATGTGACATAAAAAAAATGTAGAAAATTTTATGACAAAGTCTCTAATTTCGAAGAATATGTTAAGATTCACATTACAAAAAAATCTCGCCGTTCTCTAAGTGTTGAACATTATTATTATTATTATTATTATTATTATTATTATTATTATTATTATTATTATTATTATTAATAATAATAATAATAATAATAATAATAATAATAATAATAATATTTTATTATCATCAACACTCAAAGAGCGTGATTTAAGAAAAGACACAATCTTTGAAAATGTTAAATATTTAGACAGTATGCCCTTCACAAGTTAATTTTAAAACTGCATCCAAGTATAAAAATATGCTAAAATATTTAGACAAAAAGTGTAGTATATCTATCCTTATATACAATTTATAAACATAACATAAAGAAGTGAAAAATTCTGATGAAATATTCTTGAACATTTGCAAAACACTGTCTTATGCTTTTTCTTTTCATAAATCACTCACTTGTTTTGAAAAATATTGAAAAACTTACGTCAATCATTTTGTTTGTTGTTATTATTATTATTATTATTATTATTATTATTATCATTATTATTATTATTATTATCTTTGATATCTGGCGTTTGCACATTTCTTTCAGGGTCCCGCCCAGGGACCTAAGCTTAGAAATGGTATCATGACACTTTTCAATGCCAAATAAAAAAATTTAAAACAATTTACATAGATAAAAGTAAAGTGTGGGCTGTACATGTCAGAATAATTTTTTGTATCTCTTTGAAGCAGGGACTTCCAGGGATCCCTTCAATTAGTATACTGGAATATTTTCCAACCTTTCCTAAGGCCCCAACTATAACAGGGATTGTTGATGTTCCCATGTGCCACATTTTTGAAATTTCTATTTCAAGGTCCTTGTATTTTGACAGCTTTTCGAATATCTTCAAAGATATATTGCAGTCTGCAGGGATTGCCATATCAATAAGGAAGCATTTTTTTGTTAGTGATCTTTAATGACAATGTCTGGGCGGTTGGATTTGATTGTTCTGTCAGTGTGTATTGTGTAGTCCCATGGAATTGTAACAGGTCCTATCTCCGTAACCGGGTCTGGGTGATGTTCGTACCAGTTTCTTTCAGTTTCCTTCCCGTAGAAGTTGCAAATTTTCCAGTGCAGATATTGGTCCACTCTGTCATGCCGGTTTTTATATTCAGTGGGTGCCAATATCATGCAACCTGATACAAGATGATCAATGGTTTCTGGATATTTATCACAGAATCTGCATTTTGGCCTAACAGAGTATTTTAGTATGCGTGCTTGATAATTCCTAGTTAACAAGCATTGGTCCTGTGCAGCAAGGTTAAAACCTTCAGTTTCAGCTTTCAACCCTGCACTACGTAGCCACTGATGGGTACGGTTTTTGTCTACGTCAGCTTGTTTGGTAAGGGCAGAGTATTGGCCATGAAGCGGTTTATCTTGCCATTGTTTCTGTATCTTATCGGTTGCATCTGTCTTTGCTTTCTTTTTTAAGTATTTTGCAGCTTCAGCCGGTTTACCGTGTTGTACTTGTATTTCTGCGCTATTATTATTATCTATTTTGTTTCCTCCTTAGTTCACTCCCTCAGCTGGGTTTTATCTGAAACCTTGTATAGGGCAAGTTAATAAATAGACGTGCCTATTTTTTTAACACTAATGTTTACCCTGTACAAGACCCAGCGCCCACCGGTGATAAAGCGTTACGTTGGGAGGGAATTTGTGTGGATAGCAGAGGAAGATAACGGTTGACACTTGCCTTGGACAGGTTAAGATTGTAGCGATCGGGGAAACATCCTCTTGAGAGTCGGTTCCACGGAGCAGTACACCTTATTTCTCTCACCGATGGAATAAGGAGGGAATATGAATGTTTTGCTCCAATGTAAGTGGCATGGCGGGTCTTTGCCATTAAGGTTTGAAATGGCGGAAGAAGGAATGTAGTTCGTCTGAGAGCTTTCAATGGAAATAGCGATAGAGAAGCGAGTCTTATAACATCCAGCGTGTGAGAGAGGAATAGGAGTGTGGAGAATAATTCATCCCCCAGAAGTGCTCCGAGACAATCTAGAACTCTATCAAGGCTAGAGAGTGAGATCTGGTCAGCAGTATTACATTTTTGGCCTGATAGAGTTCATATAAATTTAGAGGATAGCAAAATTGGTCAGGTACTTACTGGAGGGGTACAGAGACACAACCATTTTACCTGTTCCTACTAATGGATAATATATATGAGTTAAACTTGATGTCGGTTATAAGTTTGAGGTCCAATAGTCTTTCAAGGTACGGTGCCTACCCGACAGGACATCCGTTGACAGGGTATATTGTTCTTGCTACAGTAACTTGGGACACCACGCTTTGTTCTGATCTAGTACTGCCCAGTTAATGATCACGTTTCCCCACATTCTGAATACGTCTGCACTCCGCGGAAAAAGGATTGAAATCACAATTTCATTGCTATCAAATTTGCAACCTATCGTTTCATCCAAATGTATTTTGTTAAGAAGAAAACAAAACATTCATAGACATGGAGAGTGGAACGATAAAATACCTTTAGATATATTAAAGGGTTCTTTTTGAAATTCCCTGAAATTCCTGAAGAAGTTCGGAACTTACAACAGCAAAAACGTCAGAAAAATTGCAACAAGGATGACGAAAGTAAATAATATATGATTGATTATATAACCCAGAAATTACCAAATAAATTGCATCATATAAAAGCTGAACAATCTCCTCGCACATAAAGTGTGGAATTAAAGCAACAGAAATGGGGTTATGCAGAAGGATGTTGACAAAACAATGTCGGTGACGATGAGAAAATCGAAAAGAAATGGACACCTACTTCACATGAAGAAAGGAGATTTGAAATTTCTAGGACACAGAATGAAGTTTAATTAATTGGTTAATTTTCTTTAGCGGCATATCAACCTCTGTGTGTTATTTAATGCCGGAATCTAAATATGTTTTTACACAATTTTATGGCTTCACTATATTTTGATCGCAATTGTATGCCGTCAACTACGGACGCAATCTGTTTTGGGCCATTTTCCTATAAACTGATTATTTGGTTATGGGACAATAATATGTGCCGTTGGTCATTTTACTATAATTAGTAAATATTTTATGTAAAAAAGATATTGCTGGTATTTTGACAATAAAATGTATGTATATACTTTCATTCACTTTGGGGGCGTCACAAATTGGCCACAACTGGTATCCTAACAAGTGCTAATACCATGAGACAGTGTGTATCTGCGGACAGCAGCTATTTAGAGGTAGTTTCACGACGCTCCTCAAAAACTCCAATCTCTCAATCAGAAGCCTCACTGCAGAATGTAGTTTATCGTCATACCCATGACTACACAGTATGGAAAAGGAACTTTGAAAATATGATTCTCGCTATTGTGAAATATGGGCAAATGAAAAAAACTCATGACCTGCCTCGTGACCTTGAGTAAATTTATGACGATGGCAGGTTTAGGAGATATAGGAAAACAAATTATTAAGAGCTACAAAGTACTGGATATTGTGTAGAGCCTTGATGACACACGTCCATAAGGGAAACAGCACATATAAGATGATTCAGAATATGCTCCAACATTTTGAATGCTATGTACGAAATTAATCGGGTTAACTTATTGTTGGTTGGTTGGTTGATTTTTTTTTAGTGATACATCAAACACTAAGTCATATTTAGTACCTAAATCTAAATGTTTTGTATGTAATTTTCTGCTTTCAAATACAGATATTTTGCAGTGCAAAAGTATGTTCTTTTAGATATATAGTTTTTAGATCACAAAATGTATCGCTGGTAGTTTTAATATAAAATCTTTATTTTTATATATTTTGGAATGTCGCATTGATTGTCATTTTGTTAATAAAATCTATGCTTGCCCATTTCACTATAAAGAAGTCCTGCTGATTTTTGTTTCAGGGTTCGCCATTGCCCACAGATACGACCCGCAACAGGTGTTACGACCTGGGTGAACATGGAACAACGACAATTAAGAGATGGTTGCACGCTCCTCAAAACCTCCAATCCACCGACTAGAGACCTTGATGTCGGATGTTGTCTATCGTCATACACATGACGATTACCTGATTGCTTGAGCGCCACCAGAATTGGGATTTGATTTGGTAAAAATTTCCCTGTGTCTGAAAGATTACCATTCTTGGAAGCCCTATTCGTTTATTAAATCTGGCTAATTTCTGTATGCACATGATTTTGATATTCGTTAATTTGGTTCTAGATAAATCTAGAGCAGCTAACAACTCAATCATATGGTGTTAAATATTGTCTGCATAGCAAGTCCAGGACAACCACACTTACAGAGCTTCCCTGGGTATTAGTGGGGAGAGGAAAATCCTCTATATCATTGTCTTTAAAGTTAGGGTATATATACGTGAGAAAATATAATACATCGCCGCGTGGTTAGAACGTTCGCTTTCTGACTTGGGTTCGAATCTCACCATAGTTGATTTATCAGCAAGGTAACGTCTTAATATCGGTCTGGAGGCTCCCTTGTGAGTGATATTTAGTAGACAGAGTTGTACTACCATGAAGTCAACACTCAGCGTAACCGATGATTTGAGAAAGCTGGAATTACGCAGACTGTTGATCCCGCTAGATATCCCACACTTTCGTAGAAATTGCAACCAAAGTCCACTCATGATATTTGCAATAGAAAATACAGCTGGGCTCAGTCGCTGTTAAACAATAAGAATATGCCTGAGCAAACGTCTGCAATATGAATTAGCTAGCTTATGTGGTAGACAGACGTCCTCGGACATGAATGGCTGCGCTATCTATCTATCTATCTATCTATCTATCTATCTATCTATCTATCCGTTTATATATATATATATATATATATATATATATATATATATATGCATGTGTGTCTTTGTGTGCACGCGCGTGTGTTTGTACATATGTATGTATGTATATATATATATATATATATATATATATATATATATATATATATATATATATATATATATATATATATATACCCACGCTCACACTCACGCGCACACAATATATATATATATATATATATATATATATATATATATATATATATATATATGTGTGTGTGTGTGTGTGTGTGTGTGTGTGTGTGTGTGTGTGTGTGTGTGTGTGTGTGTGCAGAAAAATAGAAAAGAACACGTTAGGTAAATAATCCGATGTTTCTTAGTATTTTGGCTTTTATTTTTAAAAAGACAGTGCTCCATACAGAAGTAGAGCTTATATTATAATATTTAAAAAAACATATGATTCCTTCGCAACATAAGAGTTCTAATGTTTCAAAAGTGAGAGCCGAGACTCTCAATATAACTTTTGAAATTAAGTTGAATTAAGGTGTCTGGTCTCGCTTCCTCGTCAAGCAGGAATTTGGGAATAAGCTATCTTGTGATTTGCGCGTGTTTATAAGTATGGTCTCTTGCTACATTAGTTACTATGGAAACGGCTAGGGTCGGCCATATTGGTTCGGTGGTCGAAGAGTTAAGAATTAATTTTTATCTACAGAGCAGTCCCCATTCGTAAAGTTTATGTCAGGTTATGTTGGGGTCCCTCTTTCAAGTCTGATAGTAGCGGTCGCCGTCTAGTTGGTGTAAAAATCATTTTATGACCTTGTGGCAGGTCGTTAAGTGTCGAGATGATTCTGTTTCATTATTATCTGTCTATTAATCTCTTTATTTATTTGTTTATTCAAATAGCTATTTCTTTTACAAACGTGTTGAAATGGATTACAATTTGTTTTTTGACGACTCCACAAAGGGTTTTTCTATTTAATGATTGGTCTGAGCTTTTAAGGCTTTTATTAAACTATAGAATTTATTTGTTTATATTTTGTTGTTGTTGTTTTTGTTTTGTTTTTTTGTTAATTATTTAATGCGAAAAATTATTGATGTCGGCAAAAAAACGTTAGCTCCTGTCTATGGTGTAATAACTTTTCATTATTTAGAAACTTAATGATGTGCAGTTTTTCATGTAGGCATAAAGGTCATGGGTCATCCAAGGTTTTACAAGTTCTTGTTCTATTTATTATTTTCCATTTTACTTTCGGTGTTTTATTCGTTTCTTTTAAATGCCAGCAGTATTGGTATAGAGATGTCTGATTTCTATTTTGGATATTGTTGAAGGAGCTCTTGAGTTGTCTCCATCTAATTTTATATTTATTCTTCGTTGACCCAATGTATATCCTGTCAGTGTTAGGACTCTCAGTGGATGAAATAGTGCATTGGTATACCACGGATTAAGTGAGGTATTTGTTTTCTAACGAGCAGTCATTTGGGTTTCTACAATCACATAATTTTTCATTATTTTTGTCTAATTGCAGTTTAGGAGTTTTATTGACATTGTTTTGGCATGCGTGTTTTTCCAGAATTTTATTATTATGTTCTTTTTATGATTATTTCTAGATTTTCAGTGCAGCTGTAACTTAATCTTAAGGTGTTTTTCTTAAAGATAATTAATAATAAAAAAAACCTTTAATAAAAAACACCTTAAAATTAAGTTACATTTTAAAATTATTTTATAAATCTTGCTAAAATATAATATATCTTTCTGAAACGTTATAGCGGAAAATTAAAAAATGAAACGTTAAAGTAATCTGGTTTGAAACAAATATTACTTACTTATTGCATAAAATATTATATGCAACATTTTATAACAACGGGGTCTTGTTTTTCTAACGTATTAATTGATTTATTGTCAGTCGATTGACTGCCCAACATGTTCATAGTTATGTAAGTCGGAGCAGACGATACATTTTATGAGTGGGGACAACCATTAAAAAACGTGATCTTTTAATGATAGAATTATCTGTTTTTACATCCATACTTCAGAAATTCAGTACATATATACACTTACAAAAAAAATTCAAGTTCTTTTAAAAATATTCGGGTCGTCAGATTGTAATAAGCTTTGCAATATATGATTAGTAAATGTACTTTTGCTTAATAACAATATTTCTATAAGAGTTATCACATTGAAGCTGAATGGTAAAAGATTTAAATCTTTATAAATTTTTCAATTTAAAATTCTGGAAAATGAAAACAATCTTTTAAAAAATTATTTTTCTTTGAAATTATTTTTCTTCAGCCAAAATTGTATTTAATATATATTATTCATAAAAGCAATTTAAATTTTCTCTAATTAAATAATGTCTTAGCCGTATTGCGTTTTTTATTTTTCATTCAGACGAGATTTTTGGGAAGATGATGTCCGATTTTGCAAAAGAAAATCGGTGATTTAAATTCTTCAAATCATTCTACTAACTAATATGGTCACTAAAAATTATTACGTTGAATTTCTCAAGTTTTCATAAAATCTAGGGGATGAAACAGATGTGAAAAATATTAACATGATTTTCTAATAAAAATAATTTAATTCATTTGCAAATAAATCTTGAAAATTTACTTAATATCCGACATAGATTTCCAAATTATTGTTTCTCTAAGAGCAAAAATGATGCTAAATTTGATATGTTAAAAGTTAGTTCAACCGCTGGCGCAAGAACTTTTTTTTATTCAAAATTTCGAATGATCTGAAAATGAATAAAAATTCAGAAAGTAAGTCTTAATAACACCATAAAGATTTTGACAAATTATCTGTGTTTTCCTTACGTTTGGAGCATGTTGCCATCACGGTTGGCTGATTTTCTAGTGACTTTTATCTACAGTATTTACATTAGTCGGACTATTGTCCTCATCTTTGTCGCCATATTTGTCACAACGTTTCGGCCGTTGTACGCTCCGGCCTTCTTCAGGTGGTTGGAATTTCGAACCGAACCCTTTATTTCGATCACTGGGGTAGACTGTTCTAGTTCCACGAGCCATGTTTGATGGATGTCAGTTATCAGTTATCTCCTGGCAATTTTCCCTCTGAAAGTTCTCCACTGCCTGAACTGGGTATTGAACTCACACTCTTTGGGTCTGTCACTGGATCTAACCAACGCCTTTATCCACTGTGCGATGTGTCCTTGAGGAAGGCCGGAGCGTACAACGGCCGAAACGATGTGACAAATATGGCGACAAAGATGAGGACAATAGTCCGACTAATGTAAATACTGTACATAATACCTCATCTCAGAAATATAGACAGACTCTGACTTTTATCTATTTCTCATAAAATTCTCCTGTTTCTTTTTTACTGACATTCGATTTCCAAAAATATTTTACACATTTGAATGAGCTTTTGGATTTCACTGTGAGATTTTCTACCGTCTCCCATACATAATTCTGTACTTGCATTAATTTGACGAAGCCATTTGTACTTCGCACCTTGGACTCTTCCTATTGCTAGCAATTGTGTCTTACAATCGATGTCCACCCGTCGCTTTTTTATTTCTGTTACTCTATTATCAATACATTTATGTGGTTTCTTTTCTGTGTCTGTGATCACCATGGTGTCATATGTTTATGCTATATGTTAAGAATATATACGACACTAATAATACTCCACGATTTCTGTCTTTTCTTTTCACCTCAAGCAAGGTGTTAATATCACTTAGACGTATGGTTTTACAGAGACTGAAAGCGAATGAAAAAGTGAGGAGAAAGACAGTATAGAAACAGAATTCAGAGAGACAGAAGATGGCGACTGAGGTTGCTATTAAATATGTGAAGATTGTAGGTGACAAAGAGAACGAGAAAATAAAATATTGTAATTTAGCATATTCAACAATGAAACAATGAGACATAGTTGCTAATCTAGTCTTCTTCTTCCAAGTATCGTGTCCTTTGAGGACATCAGTCATCATAGCGCGCGAGAATTTCTTATTCATTCTAACAATTAATGTATATTATCTTTTTCTATCGCGACTAAATCTTGCTACAATATTAGTTAAGTCAATTTCTCTAGGTGGGCTATGCTTTGTTTTCCTCTCTACCACATGCTTTCAGACTCTGCTGTGAGTATCAAATATTCCAGTCCCTCTTTCCTCATTATCAGCCTCCGAAATTTAAATTGTTTCTAACGACTGTTAAATAGAAGTCTCCATTTTGTTGCATCTTTCTGAAAACCTTTTTCGTACGTTTATATTCATGCAGTCGAAGCAGAGAAAAGGAACATCTTCAGAAAAATTGCCATGAAAATATTTGTAGAAAACACAGAGCGAATCCAGGTTACGTCCATGAGAACGTAACTGTAGTTGAGATAACATGTCAGGATGTATTATAATCATGTCTTTTTCAGATAAATCTTTAAAGTTCAAATAGTTTTTGTATCGCAAATTCTTGAATGTGATATATAAATGAAAACTAGTGTTATTTTTTAAACTGGGGTACATACACTACACAATTACTAGTTGCATGTAAATGTGGCCAGCCTCCGCTAAAGCCGACTCGGGTTCATTACTTGTCGGTTTTTCTCAGCCGATTATCTATCCAAAGACAGAGACCCGGCTGAGTCACCCTCTGCACGAAGACAGAGGTCTTGTCTTGTCACGAGCCTAGTATTGGGTAAGATAATAGGATCAGCGGGTATCCACTCTTTACTCCACAACACCTTTGTTGCAGTGTTGCTAGCACCCCGTCAGCGCTCTACCAGATGGCCTGTCTCATAATCTAAAAGTAATCTACGATTAAAGACTTCAAAAATTGATTTGCAAGTTGATACTTAGATGATTAATATTCGGACTGATCTTCGTTTGTCTATACAGTATTTGACCCTAATCTATTCCTTGTAAGTTGTCTTGTTAATTGTTTTGTAACTTATTTGTCTGTGTTTTTATATGTATTCGTTAGCACAGGATACTGGCGCTGAATAAATATATAAAGAACTTATTCCTTTCTGGCTAGCATTCTCCTCGACGATACAGATACGTTTTTACACGAATGTAAATAAAACAGCAATAGCATAAGAAACTGTATCCTTTACGAGATGAAAAATGTTAAGCAACGAAATGTTTTTGTTATTCTCACCGTCTGAACGCGGCCCTTCGGTGCTTCATCTTTACGGAAAATAGCGAAGTGGACCATTATGGCTAAATGAAAGCGAAAGAAATAAAAGAAGAGGGATTTCCGTTGACACACAAGATTATTTAACGAAGCAGATCATTTGACAGCGTGTTCACCGCTCTGTTTGGACATAACAGATTAAAGATAAGCGCCAACGATTATAGTCATTTTCTTTTATTAAATGCTTAGCACATGCAACCATGCGTAAACTAGGCAGATTGAATGAACCAACTTAGAAAATGATTTTTCCTCTTATTCAAAGGATTCACTTCGTTTGCTAAAAGAATCGGGTGTTGATTCTATAATGGTTTGAAGAAATCTTCACGGTATTTTGAAAAAAAAACGGTTCAGTTTTCCATGAAACTCAGTTCATTATTTTAGACGGATTGATATAATATGTGTAAATATTCTTAAATATTTAGAATAGAAAATGATGAGTATGAGAGCATAGAAATAGAAACAGGCCTAAAGAAAATGATATGTACTTCTGACTGAATATATTAAAATTCTAAACCGAGACTATCCTAATAATATTAGAAATCCTCCTAGGATTTATTAACGGTGAGCACAATTTCACATCATAATGAGCGCTTATGACAGTATATATGACAGACATAGGATAAAAAAATACAGAAACTCCAGTGTCATTTAATGGTAAGCTTGAAGAAGGGACAAAACATAAGTTGTAAAAAGACAGAATATATGAGTATCTGTAATAGAAATGGCTCACGAATTGAACAGCGTATTGGAGATGTTACAATCAAACAAGTAAAGTGTAAATCTCAGGGAAGATATTTAATAGAGAAGAGAAAATGAGACACCGTAACGCAAAGACAAGATAGCCACTATCTCCGATATTTACGGCTACGACCCGCCAGAGGCAAACCCTCGCTTTTCCCTTAGTGATACTTTGATAAAATCAAGAGACAGCTAATTTCCAAGTGTTGTTATGCTATGGAACACACTCCCGACATAATGATTCCCTAGCACATACAAAGAAACATAAAATCCTATTAGAAATAAAAAGAAACATTGTGCTAAATTACTATGTCATCTCAATTCTTCTCCATTTCTGTGAATGCTGAACAATTTCCTCAGCATTGAATAGAAGTTTTGCGAAGAGAGTCAGAAAAGAGGTTATTTTACGTAAAATTAGAAAAGGGTATTTAGTCTTTCTGCGTTATATAATAAGCAAAATCTGAAACTCGCAGGACATATGGAAGTAAAAACTGTGAAACAACGAATTACCTAACTAAAGTCATTGTGTGACAGAACAAGACGATTGTGGCGCAAACAAAATAAACATTGCAAAGCTCTACAAATGTTAACCCATCCTCAGGAGTTACACAGATGAAAACGAACCTGTTATCGTTGTTAAAATTAACGTTTAATAAAATAGAATTGCAGTTTTCAAAGTTCCCTTAGAGATTAAAATCTCCGTTTGGTCTGGAACCGATTAATGTTTCAGAACGCATGATTGTGTAGTCGCCATTTATGTTCCAGTTGATTTACTATGTTTATTATGTTAGACGAGACGTTGCTTGCACACTTGCTATTAAATGCCCGTTCAGCGAAGACTGAAAATTTGTGAGCCTTACAAATATAATATATGATAGTGTAACAGATTAGTACGGAAATTGCTAAACAGCGATCTAATTTGGTCAGCTCCACATTTTGTAAGTTACATACTAGCTTCATTTTATCCAGTGCGCAATACTGGGAATATTACTTATTTTTATGCATAGTTATTGCCTTAGAATCATTATTTATTTTATATTTACCATAAATACGGAAAAGAGAAAAAGTGCCTATATAGTTTCACTACAATTTAACGTTATGTAAAATTGGTTTGAATCAAATTAACCCACTATCTGCCATGAGCCCCATTTGGGGATCTGTTAAAATTAAACTCACTACATGTTATTCCTTGTATTTACATTGAATTGCTTACATATATTGCATTTGCAGAGATATATTTTACAAAACTTAGCCTATAAGTTTTTATTATTAGCCGTAAGAAAACACTTTCTGTCGTAATTTTACATTTCGCGAGTAGAAACATAATGACTATTTTGAATAGTATTTTTTTATTATTTCTAATCAATATTATTTTTTGATGTTTTATACACATATATATTTGATGTTCTAATTTCTATAAAAATATCAATGGTAACTACTGAAATTAAACATAACGGATAAATAAACTCCTAAACCACCTGCCTGGGCCAAAAATGCGCATTACAAAATTTGGCAGTTAATGGGTTAATGCCAAAATTTGAATTCCTTACATTCATTTACGCACAAGGTTAAATGTGTATATCCATCTCTTCTCCTTACCACCAGCTATACGTTGAGCAGAAGGACAGACTGGATTCTATAGCTTTTGATGACAACCAAACCACGAGGAAAGAAACTGCAAATTCTTGTGGGAAAATCTTCGGTCTCGTCAGTGATGAATGGAACGAGACATGATCACCCAAGAGTGTATCACCTATGTCATTTAACTGGCTGAATGAATGTAAAAAAAAACTTGCAATACGGCTGAAGTTTGTATAAGTCTCTCATAACAATTGAAGTAGCAGGTTTTATCCACAGCGTACTTGCTAATGATGTATCTTTATTATGCCGTCGTTTAGTTTGCTATAATGTACACTATGATAATGAATTATTTTTTATATAGCAAAACACATATATATTCATTACAAGTAGGTACCTCGAGGCGGTGTAATGGTTAACAAATTTGTCTCGCTATCACAATTATGACTGAATAGTGTGTTCTGACCTCCCTGTTTTCCCAGTGCATTCTGCCTTGTGTTTCATTTAAGCTACGCTTGGAAAATCACTATATATTCATTCTAATATATTCTAGCAAATTCATAATTTTAAATTCCCAATTTTTTCACGCCCTGTACAGATCAGCATGAAATATCACAGGACATAGGGGCATTTTTTTATTAAGGGAATTCCGTAAAAACAAAATATATATTGGCTCAGTAGTTTGCCCAGTGGTAAAATATCTGCTGAAAATGGCGTATAATACAGAACATGGCAGTGAAGATCAAACTGCATTGACCAGAACACCAAATAAATATGAGGTCTCATTTACTCTTCCTGTTTACATTTCCTGGGGAGTTATCGGTAATTACTGGCACCGTAAAATTTAATATGTAGCAGTTCCTCTTAGAAACATTCCTTCGGTTCCACAGTAGCATTTGTTGGAAGACGGTAAATTAAGAATCCATCATATGTACTGCATATATTTTTAGCATTTTTCAATTAGTTTTGTGTATTAAAATACGGAACATATTTCAAATAAGATCTTTGGGCATCATAATTACGTTTAAGACGATCATGTTTGGGAAAAATCTATATATTTCACATTCCTTATTCTGCTTACGGTAAAAAAAAAATGTTAACCAGCAGAACACTCATTGGGACTACTCTGGCGAAGGTTTTCCATTGACATGCCTTGGATATTGTAGTCATATTGTTATTCAATGCATTTAGAGATTCTTGATAAAGTACAAAAAGGAAACTGCAATCATGTCTGTTTTGAAAAAAAGGAAACTGCAATTATGTCTGTTCAAAATCCTGGGGGGTAAATGCTGTTTTAGCGTCCCAGCGTTTGGATTCGACAATAAAACAGCATTTACCCCCCCCAGGATTTTAAATCCGCCCCCCGGGAATAGCCAACTGACCAACAGTTCTGGTTCTGCTATTGCTGAATATTTAATAAATAGTAGGAAA
>OZ038491.1:101628681-101676181 GCA_964036315.1 Acanthosepion esculentum
TCTCACACTGCGAATTTTTTCTAAGCTGTAGACTAAACATTAAATCTGTTACGAAAAAAGAACTAAACAAAATTAACACAAAACTATCAGCTTTAAAAAAGGACTCGTAACTGGAAAAACCGAATGAAAAAAAATGTTAACAACAAATACTTTTTCACACAAATGCAGCTATCGATTTTTTTGCATGCTAGCATGGTAGTTAACATTCGTGTCAGTCAGCTGTTGGCTCTCGCGCTGGCCAATAGAATCTTCCTGCCTATTCGTGGCAGCCAGCTCTAGGCTCTCACTCTGGCAATTAGAGATTGGACGCAAACTACATGAAAACTACCGTAGAAGCATGAAAAAATCGATTATTTCCATTATCGATGGGAGTTGGGAAATGCAAAGTCGGTCTTGGCGTTTCACTAACTTGGAGCTTGTGCATGTAAGTGTCGGTGCAAATCCGTCGACAATTGCGGCCGTGCATTCGTTACACGCACGCACGCACGCACGCACGCACGCACAGACACACACATACACACACACACACACACACTGCCTTTTATAGATTAGATTCAGAGTATGTGATATCACTGCTTTCATTCAAATTCCAGACAATTCTGATTTGGAAATTTTTATCTTGAGTCCTTCATCTTGGAACACTTGTTAGTGTATCTTGATTTTCTGATAAACACCAGTCTTATCCCGACTATGTAGCCCTATGTCATCATCAGTATATTGGCCTCGGGAGGGGAAGCAACAGCGAGCTATTCTATGGTTAGAGCGGATTATCAGTTAAGAAAATGGAATTTTTTACTACCTTTCCCTCAATACAAGGCACAAGAGATACTCAAGATAGAGTGCTACCGGATGGTGTAAGTAGCATGGACATAAGATGAGCTAGTAAGAATTGTAATCGTAATGATATAGAGGATACATTACTAACGACTCAGAACTTGAAGAGTTTAAGATTGTAAGTTTAGCGGAAGTACCCACGTGGGGTTCTGGTAAACAAAGTAGCAGTTTTGATGAAGAATTCGACTTGTTGAATCTTTATTCATATAAAAGGAAGACGAAGAGAAAGAACATGATTCGAATCTATAGACGCAGCATGGCAGATCTTCGCCTTAAATTCTGAATGAATGGACCTAATCATAATCATCATACTTCGACCTCCCTGTTGATGATCTATTTTCTACAGCGTTCGGTCCTGTATTGCAGTCTCCTGATCCCCAATATCCAACCATTAGTCTCGAGCTATGGTCTCTGGTAAAGTCACTTTTCGTGAGAAGACACTTCCAGAAGGATTCTATAGGCATAAGGATGAGACTAGTCATCTGGCCGCTCGGTGGAAATGGCTGGACAATTGCAATAGTTTTGGTTTGAGCTTAAATGAGATATTAATCTTAGTTCTCTGTAAGTTGTTTTAAGCGTTGCATTGGATCTCCAAAATGATGGGCTGATTTTTTATAAATAGATTTGTATAGGTTCCATCGAGTCGTCTTTCAAGACGAGTAATTGATGTCCAAGTTTCTGATTCATATATTGTTAAATCAATGTTCGAAATGTTTGACTTTTAAGGAGGATGAAAGGTTCGAGCGACAAATCTGGTGGACCTAAAGAACGGAGCTCACCTCAGTATAGATAGAGACGTACGGAATATTTTGCAAAGTTACATTTATGGGGAAACTGTCTTTAGTGTGGAAAATAATTAATAATGTAAGGTACGGCTCTAAACAAAGAATATACTCATAAATGTGCCTGTTACCATCAACATCTTTTTTTATATTTGCATATATTAATTTGCAACATCACATGCGTTTCCACTAAAGAAGGCGGTTTTTCATGCCTTCACTTATTCATCGCTTGTCTTTTAACACAGCTGCCTAAACTGCAGGAGTGATCTGCTGATCGATGCTCATTCATCAGACCGAATTTGCTTAACCGCTTTCCTGATCAAATGGCGAAAGCCAGAATGCGTTGTACTAATTGAAATCCTTGTGTTAGTTTTATAAATCTTCGGATTTGACTGCAGTCGAGCATCTTGGAATAGGGTGTACTGCACCGACACTATGTTTACAAAAATATGAGCACTATAGACTGAGAAAAGTTATTTCTCTGCCATAAGGTGTGTTTATTGAAATTATTAACTCCCTATAATGTCATTTTAGGGATATTTCGTTTCCTCTACATGATAGTTTCAATAGGTTTAACTAAATATATCTATTCCATATTTTTTGTTGCTAACTAGCGTATATCTGTAATAAAATATTATATTGTATGAAGTCCATCCTATCCTAAACACTGTAATCTATCTGTAATACACTTCCGGGACATGGTATTCACAAGCTTACATACTAGACAAGATCGATTCAGTTTAGCTTTGGTGGTAGGATGAGAACGGTCTTTTCAACGGGACATTGCAGTAATATCCGCCTATTTAAGTGCAGCTCGTTACATATTAATAGACGCTTGATAGCTTGCATTCATAGAAAATACTCTCTCCTAAATTATTTTGATTCTGATTTTATATTTTAGGTTAAATACTGATTACACCCTTTAACCGTTTAATATATATATATATATATATATATATATATATATATATATATATATATATATATATATATATATATGGTCACTCGTATTCCAGGATACACGTCTACAAGGGCGGCTAAACAATCCTTATTGTAGACACTCATTCAGGCACATTTGTTTTTGCTCAGCACCCAGACAGACCAACTGTAGTTTATACGGCAACTATGCTGAGCAAACATTAGTTATAGGCGTTTCTGGCAGATAGCATGTTATCGAGCGTGATTAACAATTTGAACAAGGGCAGCACGCTCAGGCTCTCGGGCAAGATGAGTTGTGGCTTCATGCACAGCTATCGTTGGGGTACAAGAGTTCCATCTTTCTCTCTCTCATTCTATATGTATATATATATATATATATATATATATATATATATATATATATATATATATATATATATATATATATATATATATATGTACACTCTCTCTATATATATACACCCCGTCTCTCTCTCTCTCTCTCTCTCTCTCTCTATATATTATATATATATATATATATATATATATATATATATATATATATATATATTAATGTATGTATGCATGTATGTATATGAAAGAAGATATATAAAATTGATATAGGAACATTTGGGGTGGTAGATTCTGTCTCTGTCGGGGAATAGATATTGTTTAGTAAAATTTCTGATTCTTAAGCCTCTATTCATAATATCCACTGTTTAATAAACAAAATGCCTAGTCTATTTCAGATGCAAACTGAATAACTTTTGAAGTAAGAAAAATAAATCAATTTAATACACTTATATTATATAAATTAATAAAATAATGAATAAATCTAAAATTATAAATAATTTTCCTTACTATTGGTGAAAAGCAAGTTCCTCTCAACTACATCCTGATATCCCCTGTGTTTTGAAATTGTCTCCTGAGAGGGTGCATCTCCAAACACTTCAATCTTCATCTCTTCAAATGTTTGCGGATACCTATCCCACATTTCTTACTTATATGTACTTTTCTTCCGTATCTTCCATCCATACAAGAGCCTCATTCATTAACTCTACCTACAGTCGCTGTATAGCTATATATCTCATTATCATTTGTTTAAAAATACACTGCACAAATAAAACCAAAGTTTCTGATATAAATTGAACCTCAAATTATTATTTAACCTTCGCAACTACCTTGTCCAGTGATTTAACTTGAAATTAGTGTGTTAGGATACACGAATTAACATTTTGATCGAGACAATATCCTAGTGGATTATAGCATTGTCCGGGAATTTGTTTGGATATAAGGTGTGATAAAAATGATAGAGTTATTGCTTTGGTAACGGAGCAACAGGGTTGCATGCCCGTCTCTGAAGGTGAACTTTGACTGTAGTTTTCATTTCTATTTTTAACGTTAATTTTGTTCAGCCCTTGTATTGGTCAAAAGCATTTTTCAAGAGAGTTTGGGAGACTCGTGAGTCTCAGATCTATCGCCTTAGTCATTTTGACTGATTCACTGGGAGAGAATGTGTGTGTTGTATATTATCTTTTAGTTTTTTTAAAAAATTTTTTACACTGTGTGCGTGTGTCTATATGGGAGTTTTCATCACCTCTTCAAACATGCCTGTCTAGTGTCGTTGAGCATGAGAGGGTTTAGATGAGTCACCTTGGGAGGGATATTCAAGGCTTGTTCACTATTCTACAGGGGTTGTACAAAATAATTCAAACACTTGTTAAATTCAAAGTAAATTTATTTAATATGGAGTTGGTCCTACATTAGCCTCACATACAGCTTTAATACGTCTAGGAATGGAATCATACAGCTTCCTGACTTCATCCAGAGGAATTTTCAGCCAGTCCTCCATAAACAACTGCTCTAGCTCTTTAAGACTCGACGGTGTAGGATAGTGACTCCTTACTTGTCGCTCCAAAATGCACGACAAATGTTTAATACTATTAATATATAATTATAATATATCTGGAGATTGGGGAGGCCACTCCATATGTTATGGCTCATTTTTATGCTCTTCATACCAATTGTTAACCACTCAAGCGGTAGGTATTGGAGCATTATCGTCTTGGAAGATGCAGTCACCATCAGGGGATAAAGTCTGGGCCATTTGATGAACATGATCACCCAAAATGTTCAGGTAAATTTTGCTGTTGATTCTTCCACGCAGTGCAACTATTGGACCGAGATATTTCTATCATATAGCGGCCCAAACTATCTCTGATCTACCACCATGCTTCACTGTTGGAAGAAGGCAGTCAGGGTTGTAAGCATCTTTGGGATACACCCAAACATAAACTTGCCCTGAAGTTAAGAAAAGAGAAAAACTTGACTCGTCTGAGAATATGACTTGCTTTCATTAGTCTTCAGACCAGGCATTGTGATCTTCCCACCACTTCAACCGCTTCTGAATGTTTCGAGTAGAGAATAGAGATTTCCTTATGGTGGCTCTTCCATGATATCCAGCCTTATGGAGCTCATGACGAACAGTTTTAGTAGAAACTGGGCTATTCAAATGATTATTCAACTCAGCAGTGACTTTGGCCTCAATAGTCCGATGATTTTTCGCCACATTGCGTTTCAATGCACGTCACTTCCTGTCAGTAAGTTTGCAACTTTGGCCCGAATTGCTATGCTTGCTAGAGGTTTTCTCTTTTTCTTGAATTACGTCATAGTTCTTGATAAGGTAGCACTTGAAAAACCAAACAGTTTAGCAAACTTAGTGATCGAGGCTCCTGCCATGCGAGCTCCAACAATTTGCCAATTTTCGAACTCAGAGAGGTCACGCATTTAGCTTAAATTTAACTAGATTCTTAAGGTAAATAAGCCAAAAAACAGTACATTAGATAAATAAACGTATTTACAATAGATATAACCTGCAATTATGAAGTTTTAGTTAAAGTTCTTAATATAATAGGTCTTTTAGATATAGGAGTTGGTTTTGCACCTGTTCCATTTATTTTGTCCAACCCTTGTATGTAGTAACAAAAGAGTATGTGCAAATATTCTGTGATTATGTAAGAGAGAAATATGAGTGGGGTCTGTGGGTTGATGAATCCCCACAACAATAAATTGTCCTCTTGGACGTTTTTTTAAATTAATTCACCCCAATTTAGGGCATGTTACAACAAAGACGCCATGGCCTACTTGGTTTGAAAGAGAATGGAAATAACTTCGAAAGAACCGGAAGCCCAATTCTAATCCGGGCGCTATTGATAAACATTAACTCCCGTTCAAAGTGCATGTGAGTATTATGGAAATATCAATAGTTAAAACTATTTACTCCTTAGTGAGCGACCAATAAGTGACAGGTGAGCTATAACTGAACCATGCTAAATGAAATAATAACTAGACGATAATCCCAAGTCTCAATAGTGGGAAGAGAACAGTAGATTAAATAACGTATGCAGTTCAGAATTACCTGTACGTTACACGGATCGGTATACACCGGAGCATGGCCGGAATGTATAACGGCAGAAGCGATGTGATAAAACAACTACATTGAGGACACTAGTCCGAATATAAATTGTGCATGTACTGAAATTCAGGAAAAAAATCATTTTGAATTTCATGTTTGTCTATCTTACGATAGTTTTCTGAGTGCAACGCGATTCTGCGTTGTCATGCTCAAATATAATTTTCTTTTTAAGCCATATTCTAGAAATAATTTGCTTGTGGCCGTTCCTATCAATCATTTAATGTCTATTGGATGTTTCGAATAGCGAAACGTCTAATCAAAAGGGCAAAATTAAAAATTATTTATAATTCCTACTTGATCGACCAGCGTCATTTTCAATACCCATCTCTTACATATCCAAAGAAATCCTGGGTGTGACGATAAACTAAAATCCTGCTGCAAGCTAAAACGATAAATCCAAAGACCTATGAACGTGATATTGGACATTTTGAGTGGAGTTGAACCACATCTTGATGGTTGTTCTTCCCAGGTCCATCCTATTAGAGTCCCAACTAGGGGGAAATAGCTAAGCCTCACAAATTGGCGTCAAAACACGATGAAAGTAAAAAAAAATATATGTTTATGTTAATCAGACATGCAATATATTTTCATAGTGAAAAGAATAATAGCAGTACATGAAAAACACATATTATCAGCAACATATAAAAGTTTACCCGCAATATATTTTTAAATATATATTTTTTCCCAGCAATACATTCATGTTAAAATATTAAAAAAATCAGGAATACATTTTTTTAAATAAATTCTCAATACTCCAAAGAAAATTAGATTTCGGCATTGAATGAGCCATGCCGTGTTGATATGGTGCTAAAAACTCTGATATATATCAAAAGGAAACTGTATGAAGCATTCAGAAGTATCATACAAGAAAAATGTTTCCTTTGAATATATTTTTCGGATAATACCGTTAAAATTACACTTTCCCACGGCTTAATATACACATCGATTAAATCAGTAGGCAGGTGGAGAGAATTTAATAGGTCTCCGATTTTGGGGGATCTGTTTCTGTCTCAGTTTCATTTTAGCTGTGGCGTAATGATAAATTATATTATATAAGCGGATCCATATTTTTGGTGATGTTCAAACACCCGATAGAGCCGCACATCTGACGCTATATAAAATCATACCCTATTTAAAATCATGAGCTGTCCTTGGATGTAAGAATCACCGTTAATCATGTAACAGCGAGTTAGGGTAAAAATTTACCGATATAAATATTGTCAAGGTTCTTCAAAACAAGCGGCGAAGAGTAAAATAAATTAACAAACTACATTTGCTATCTTTTCTTAAAAGAAAACTAGAAAGCGTGTTCAGGAAAAGAATAAAAACTGGTAAGTTTTCCATCACTAGCTTCTTCTATTGTGGAATTTTCTTTGATGTTTGAGTGAAGAGCTGTCATTTTTACGTAGTGCCATATCCGTAAGATTATTAAATGAATGAAAATTGTGACATATGCGAAACAACATTCTACCTAATAGTCGACGTTGAGTGCAGAGGAAATTGATAGGAATGCAAGCGCTGGCATGCATTATTTCCAAAAGAAAATAATTCGCACACTCAAATATGCTTACCCAACCTCGCACGCGCGCAGGTATATGCGTGTGAGCATAACTGCATGTATTAGACTCTGAACGTTTCTGAAAAGCGCCTGTCAGTGTGGAAGGCACGAACTGATTTGAAAATATTTATTTCTGTTTTCAAATACACTGATGAAAA
This sequence comes from Acanthosepion esculentum, assembly GCA_964036315.1. Taxonomy (NCBI): domain Eukaryota; kingdom Metazoa; phylum Mollusca; class Cephalopoda; order Sepiida; family Sepiidae; genus Acanthosepion; species Acanthosepion esculentum. The sequence goes on from OZ038491.1 coordinate 101,636,407, forward strand.
ATATGAATGTAACATCCTATGAAAAACAAGAGGTGCATTGGTGTAGGCGAAAATGCAATCCCAAATCTAATCAAAGTATTGAGAAATAGAACAACGTCGTTAGAACCAAAGAAAAGACTACTGGAGGTTTACGTGATATCTTTCCTCCTATATAACGTTGAATGCTGGGCAATCTCCTAAAAATGTAGACGAGTCTTGAAGCATCTGAAATGTGAGATCTACAGAATGATACTGAGGTTACCAAACTTTGGAGCAAAGACTAAGTATTAGAGAAAATGGAACAAAACTCAAAAGTATACTTAACGTTAACAAAGAGGCAGTTGACATTTCTAGGACGAAAGACGGCTTCGAAATTTTTATACTCACAGGACGTATTGATGGCAAGAAGAAAGAAACACATAACCTATTGGTGAACTTGAATAAATGGATGGCGGTACAGGCTTTAGGTGAGAAAACATAGATAAAATTAAGAGCTACAACGGATTGAATATTGTGGAGAGACATAATCGCATACGATCTGAATGGATACGACGCATAGGAAAAAAATCTTGAAGAATATTATCGCTGTTGGTCTGGGTAGATTATCTGCATACTAAACGATATATACTGGGAAATATGTTTATATATACGGCAATCTTAAGAAAAGGTAGAAAAGTGCAAGTAACCAAAAAGAATTTAATAAAATAGAACGCGAAATTTGGATTAAACATGAATTTTCAGAAGCCAGAATGATTGATCGTCAGCAAGGAAAAAGAATTGACATGGAAAACCATAGAATCAAGAAAGTACCAAAATATAATTACCTGTGCAGTGTCTGGTGAAATCTTATTGGAATCCAAAGGCGCATATGAGTAGCGAAATATGCCAAAAATATATTTAGAGATAGTAAAATATCTTTAGAAACAAAGTAAATTGTGCTGATTGATTGTTTTCTTTTATTTTGTTACGGCTTATCAACCATTTACCAGAAAATATTTTTAGATGTATAAACGTAGACATTCAGTAGACTATGTTATTTTTCCTAAATCGCATGTAGTAGAAAATGTTCAGTCATTCTCCGTTGGTTATTTAGGTCTTTGCTAAAGTTAAATCATTGAATTTACAATCTGTACGTTTTTTTTAAAACTAAGTTGATACACTATCAGTGAACAGCATATTTTTATTTTTCAACTCTCCATTCACTTTCGTGGAAAAATTGTTTCTTTATGAAATTTAGCGCAACTTTAAACAATCAGCGTATATGCTAGTTTATGTAAACCTCCTTAGTAAGCCTAGCATAGAAATAAATACAATATGGCGGCAGCTAATAAAAAAAAGAAAGATAAATGATAGTAAATCTTCAAGCGCAGCAGCAGCAGAAGAAATCGTAGAACATGGGCCACAGCAGAATCAAAACACGACAGCTAGCAGCAGCAGAATTGGCAGGGAAGTTTAGGTATAAGATCGAAGTTCAATAAGTCTATGGCCTCGTGAGTAAAAGTGTTGGTGTGGGAATTTGGCGACATGATGGTTGTAAGTTCAATCCCTGGGTCGAGCAGTGTGTACTTGCACGCAAATCAACGAGATGTAACCGGACCGTGATAAATAGAATGACGAAATATGCAATATCAATATACATGAGTAGTGATACCCGTTTAGTAGATGAAATAAACGGTTCCCTTCAGAATTCCTTGTAGGTTACCGAAATCGATATACGCTTGATGGAAACCGGATGATACAATGGCCGAAACGTTGCGATAGAAACAACAAAGATGAAGACAATAGTCTGATTATATGTAGTGTCAGTAATTATATTTAGAAGAAAAACGTTGAATTTCATGTGTCTTTACGATTATTTTCTGATGGCAATGTCAATCTATATAGTGATGCTCAAAGATAATATTCTTTATAAGGCTCTAGCAGTCTTCGCCCGCCCGCACGCTTCGCTTCACTACTTGAAATCTTTGAAACAAACGTTTTAAATCAACATTTCATTCATAACTTGTCTTGTTATAGTTATGGAAAGTTTTACAAATAGATACCAACTTTTTGAAGGCCAATTGAAAATGCAAATTTCAAATATTTTTCAGCACAACATTAGACGATATTCCTAAACAGAACGATTTTTGATTTGAAAATCAAAATAATCCTCTAGTAAAAGAAGAGTAATGAAGTAAAATTAATTAATGAAATAAACATTTTTTTTTAAATCAATATACAAATTAGTTAAACGTCAAGAGTGATATTGCCTAGAAATAAATAATATATAAGAGAGATATTGAACTTTCAATGAGTAAATTACTGAGCTGGAGATTTTTAATCTCACAATTTGTTGGAGAATTGTGACCTAATTTTGCATTTATTCATATAGATTCCATTATATAAGCTTTACTTAATTAGCTAGTTTGTTACTCTAACTCTCCAAATGTTGATTGTATAACTATTTCTATTTCCCCATATTTACACAATATCGTTGATTTTATCTAATAAATTGTCCCCTGTGGTTTCACCCATGAAATAAAAATAATTGTTTGTACCGAAAATAAGGATCTACATACATCAAATCGTCTTTAGTTTAAGAGGCAGCAGAATAATTATCGTTGAACTTTTAAAAGGTAAGCTTACACATTAATTCAATAATTAAATGCAGCGATTAATCTTTAGTTCTTCTGTCGCATCTACTACACCCTAATTATGGTGATGATGGCCAAGCCAAGAATCCTCCACAGGAACAAACTTAAATGCCATCCAATAGGGCGTCTTTTAATGGAGCTTAAAATTCTAGCTAGTTTAAAATTGAAAACAAACTGCAATTTTAGGATACATAAGGAAAATAAGAGTTACTCCACTTCAAACACGAAGGCACCGATAATGGCTAGTATAATATATTCATATTTATTTTTATGTCTCATAATATGGCAACCCCGAATCTGAGCTCAACGAAAATCGTTCCCTGCGCCTAACTTTTCTGTGTTTTCTGAATGAGCTGTGAATTATTGAAATAGATCCAGTTGGAGCGGATGAGTTGCTTGGGCCAACACACGCGCAGACACTGTAATTTATATTTAAGATATACTGGAAAAGCTTTCATGTCGTAATTACTATCGTATGTTTTGTAATGTTTATTGCCGCAATATCCCCTAGTGTCTTCGTTATCGGTAGTTTCTGTTTAACTTGTATATCGCATCGTTATTCTTCTTCTTTCTGTAACTGCTCTCCATAACATTCTGACATTTGCAGCTCTGAATATTTTTGTCTATTCTTCGTAGTCACTAGTCTATTCAGTTAAGGTTTCAAACGAGCTGTGAAATAGATAATGCGCTGCTTTCCTTTTCCCCTCTTGCCTTCAACATTTCACGTAAGTGTCAAATTCCCCCTGTTGTCTTTCCTCATTAAGTGAACAAGATTTTTCGTCTGTCGCTTTCTGAATCTAAGTAAATGTGTCGCTCGCCATTACTTTCAGGCTCAGGCCATGGTATTATCAGTATTCTTCCGGTGAACCGCATTTCTCTTGCTTCATATTTCTTCTTCAAATATGAATCAGTAAATGAATGAAGAATGATAGCGATTTACTGCATTTACTCTCATATAGGAGGATCGATATTAAAAACACATACCGTCTATTTTCTTTGATTCTACGAAAATCCCCAGGTCTTTTTTTTAAGTATCGGGATTGGTGCTATAAAATGGAAACTACGATAAATATGAATTTATAGTTTAATCTTCTTCTGAGGTCTCAGACATTGCCCGACGTCGATGGAAGTATCCCCCACTTCTCTTTTCTGGGGGATAGAGAGAATCTGGTTGATCACAGTCCGATAGATTTCGACACGTATTGAAATCATATACCGCTCAAGTGGGATTTGATTTTCGAAGAGGACATGTGGCAAAGGGCAAGATTTGTTGAATATAGTGTTTGTCGACCTGTGTAATATTTTTTTCTTTTTTATTGGTCAATAAATGCTGCACAAGCCATGCCCATTGATCAAACCTGTGTGGTACGGTGAGACGACCAAACTCTACACACTTTCCTTCCAAACAACTGCAATGAGAGAGAATGTTATTGCTGTGTGTACGCGCGACAGAATCGACGGTTCAATATGTACCAAGCAGCTTCACTCTGTATACTTTAGCTCCTTTTTCGTAGCAACAGTCCCTATACTTGTTGATCAGACCTAATAATATAGTATTATATATTCGTTACTTTATATATCTTAGTTGAATTCATTCTGTTTTATTTTTTCCTTTCTACGAACCAATATGTAATCGACAATATTTATCTTGATTCAATTCTGCGTCGTTTATTTTTTTATTTTTTCAAATCGTCAGTGATTTGCTCCGCCTCGTAATTCTATTGACGAGTTTTTACAGTTCTTATTGATATAAATCTTTCGCAAACTCACTTTTATGATTCGATTCTTTCCTGTTTATATCTCTATCTTCTGTTTATACTACCGTATCTTTTATCATTTTGATTTTGTTTTTATAATATCTGGTTGTTACCCTGCCATGCGTTCGACTTCTTAGGCTATCTTATCTATTTCCATATCAGTAATACTCGTCATAAATTACAATAGTACAAACCCAACTAACATCACGACAATTACTGTCCGAAAAATCTAATACATATGATTATACAGACATACGTCCCACAATGGTAAGACAAACATAACATTTCCACTAATGTCGTAATATTGTGGGAAGCATTTCTGTATCGATAATTCTGCTTCACTCTGTACTATTTTATATTGAAATGAACACTCACTTAATGGTTTCAAAAACGTATAGCTGGAAACATCATTGTTTTAAAAACGTATACCTGGCAACATCATTGTTTGAAACAATGATGTTGCCAGCTATATGTTTTTAAAACAATGATATTGCCAGCTATACGTTTTTGAAACAATGATGTTGCCAACTATACGTTTTCGAATCAATGATGTTGCTAGGTATACGTTTTTGAAACAATGATGTTGCAAACTATACGTTTTCGAAACAATGATGTTGCCAGCTATACGTTTTTGAAACAATGATGTTGCCAACGTCACCCTTAAATTACGTTTACAAAGTCTATATATTTAATAAATATGTGGAAACTGGATCTGGCATAGTGGTTGATATGCCATAAAACCCCAAACAACCAACCAACCAAATCACTTAATGGCTATCCTGAGAGTACAGCTAGCAATGAGTATGCGATTTACCCTTTGATAATCTAATTATTTTTGTTCCTTTAAAGATTTCAAATTCTCTATCACAAATCTACCATATATCTTATTTTTCATGTATTTACTGGAGAGTTCTTAAGACGGTGATAATAATAGTTACAATATTATATATCCGGCCAACACAAAATACGGGCCGCATGAGGCGTCAGTGACTACCCAGTGTGGAAAAATGAAGTTTACAAAATAGTCATTTCTGTTTTTAGAATAAATTCGGCGATTGACTGGATACGAAAATGTTTCAGTTTAGTGTAAGTATTTATAAGTCTACCATCCGTCCATGCCATTGAATATGTCTGTCACATCCTGTCTAGTACTTCTATCATGCACTTAGAGATTCTTGATTAAATCATATAATCTCAATAATGTTATCGGACCTAAACTGCCATCATGATTCCAGTCACTTTCCCACGGCCGTGATGTGACTTTTCTTTTCTATAAATATTCCCATGAGAATTGTCCTAATAAGATCTCTTCCTTGGGACTTTGCCCTTGTGTATTTAAACGTGCAAATAGATTGGCTACTGCTTTTACTTGCTTTACTATTGAAATAGATATATTTAATCATAAATTCTAATCTGGAAATTTCTTCTCCCACACATTACCTTGGTTCCATTTCGCATACAATCTTCAAGAATCTAAATTAAGTCTCCATCCTTATCTTCTGTATTCCATAAAACCAGTTCTTTTACATTCCAAATTATTTTAAAATCCCAGACACCAAATGCGTCTTAGAGGTATTATCGCCTTTCTAGGCATGAAAACATTTTTAAAAAGACCTTACATTTGCGCTACGGGAAATTGCTCAGTAGAAATAACACGGCGTATCCTACTAGTAAAGGTATGAACATGTAGAAATAAATAATAGTGGTCATATGATCATTTGCCTAGGACACCTAGATGTGGTGTAATAGTTATCAGGTTTGCCTCGCTAGAACCATTACAATTGAGTAGTGAGCTCATTGCCCTCTGGTTCCCTATCTATTCGGTCACATCGAAGCTACGCTTAATAAATTACCATATCAACATTTGGCATGAAAATAATGATAATCTAGCACTAGGTTTGGACCGAATAATCTGCGGTGAAGTATTTTGTCGAATGGAAAAAAAATGTTTTCTTGCCAGACTGTGTAATTTTGCAGATTGAAATTTCTTTACCCACAAGACAGCGTAAATGATATTGAACTTTATCAAACCAGGAATGTGAGAACTAAAATCCCTAAAACATACAGTGTGCGATGCATAAATTGTCACCGAAATTACACAAAAAAAATTAAGAACACTGACATCGAATTTTAACAGATATATTTATCAAAAGTACAGAAAAATGTCTTGAAATAGTAAAGATCAAATGTTGTTGAATAGAATCTACATTGGCTTCAACGACGGACTCCAGGCGACTTCGGAATCTCCTGCATTTCTTCTGCGGGGGCTCCTTGTTTAAGTCGCTAAATGCTGCCAAAATTCTTGCCTTCAATTCATCCTTCGTGTTACACTTGGCCTTTCTCTCTACTTTGGGGTACACATAATAATCAAGGGATTTGTAGTCTGGGGAGTTAGATGGCCAGAAATAAGGTGTGATGTGGTCGCAAACTTTATATGGTCCTCATTTAACAATTTTATGTGACTTTAAAACACACATAGACAAAACATTCAAAGCTAATCGACCAGACATCTTGATCAAAGACCACAGAAACAGATTGTGCTTTTTTATTGACATGAGAGCCCCTGCATATTGTAATGTATTTTTGAAGTTCTTCAAAAAAACTATCAAAAAATATGGATCATGAAGTGGAACTCTAAAAGATGTGGCCCCATGAGGACCTCAATAATTCCAGTTGTAGTCAGAGCACTTGGGTTGATTGCCCGATAGTCTCAATGAAGGGATTCCTAGTAGCCCATGCCTTAAAGAAATACGAATTAAATTGTACTCACAATTACAGCTTACACATTACGGCCTTTATCTATGTAAAATATGTGTGGTATTATTTGTTTTTTTTACAAAGGTAAAAAGGGAAAAATATAATTAAATCATTTTAGACATTAGGTTCCTGCTTGAGACACGTGAGGAAACGTATATACATAACACATCCAAGGATATAATAATAATAATAATAATAATAATAATAATAATAATAATAATAAGAAGAAGAAGAAGAAGAAGAAGAAGAAGAAGAAGAAGAAGAACCTACGATACATAACACTTAGCTTGAATGAAGTTGGTCCGATGTAATTTTTAATATCTGGATATATGTTCCATTTTTATCCTTGAGAACCACTTCTATTTCCTATCCGTGTATTTCTCCGATATCACTACGGCATTTGATGAATTGCGATAATTTAGCGTCTTGCAGTCATTTCAAGCCATATATTATTTCTACGCCAATGCATAGACGTATAACTCGAACAAAATTTAAAAATTGTTATTGCATTTAATATTGGTGAAGACAGCCTGAGCAAAATCACAGATGATACTGTATTGATAGCAAACACAGAATGTATTGCTAGGAAAAATAGGAAAAGAAGTCCCGAAGAAAGGATTACACATCAATCTAGAGATGCGAGAATGTACAGACAACACTCTAGCTACGAATTGAAGACATCAGAATTAATTAAGTACAGATATTTCTCTACCTGGACAATTTTATAATACACAAAGGAACATCGAACTTGTATTTAAAATTCATGTACGCATTCCAGACGTAAATCAAAATATTAAGACGCAGGTAAAAGACAAACTAGAAAAATCAATGTAAACGGTCATGAAATATCGGCCTGACAACCGGTCAGTCGTCTCTGTACCGACTAGTAATTCAGATTATAACGAGAGAAGCACAGATATATCTATAAGCCGCTGCGTTGAGAGCCGTTTGCAGTATTAAGTCTTAGATTTCGCTGCATGGCTCGACGCCAGGTCTCTATTAGTCTACCGCGGTTTCTTTGGCTCTCTCGTATTCAGTAGAGAGTTGTTCTGGACAGTGAGCTTGATATCATTCTGCACACGTGTCCAAGGCATCACCGCTGTGTTCTCTGGACAATAAACGCGATAATTTCTATACCAATTCTGAATCTAAGCTCTTCAATGGAGACTGTTTCAGCCAAAAGATGCGTCATTTTAAGACACTGTGAATCACTTTTAGATTTCGTTCATCAGCAATTTCTAGTTATTTATGGCATCAATGATATAATACGGAGCGGTGTCAATATTACTAAAAGACAGTAAAATTTCCACGCTGGTATTTATTGTTAATATAAAATGATCACAACTTGAAACTGGTGTATGATTTACTCTAAACTGAAAACTTGAATCGCCCAGTTGTGAATCAAACTTTGTTGCATATTGTCCACAAATGCTTTCCTTAAAGCTGGAAGAGGAAGAGTTTAACTTCTGCTATGATTTCCGGGTAAAAAGTAATCGTCAGAATAGTGAAAAAATACATTCAAAGTGTTTGTCTGGACCGTCCTCCAAATCTCCTTATTGTCAAATGTTGGTTCAGTAGATTTCTTCACCTAAACGGACAAGCCACGTTCAGGCACACATTCCGTCGATGAAGATGCTCTACTTATCATTTTGAATAATAAGCCGAACATTTCCACTGAATTGATTGCTAAGAGTTCTCAATTTCGAAACTGGACATGAGGTTAACATATTCTCTACCGGAACAGAACAACCTCGATAGTCTTTCTGTGCCGTTGTCTTTGCTGTTACGCCACGAATAGGAGCCATTCATAGGCATAAGGGCCAGAAAGGATGAAAGATGAATCGTTTATAATAACGTTCGAAAGAAACGGAGCTGTAAAAACGTTAAGAATGTGCAGAACTCGTGGATAAAGCGCTTTTGCATCTAATGAAGGTGTTGCTGTCCGTTGGTGGGATAACAAAGGCATAATTCAATTTGAGCATTTTCCAGCCGTCGAAACAAGAGCCGCAAAGAAGAATTCCGACCAACTCATTAATATCAATGCGGCTATTGAAAAAAAAACAATATACAATACAGAATCATACAGAATTGGAATGAGAACACAACAAGGCCCCACGTATTCTCCTCCCTTGTCTCATTTGCTTGTTTATTTGCTCTGGTATTTACAGTTTAAATAACAAAAAATGTAAATCTGTACAAAAGTCGAAATCTACCTTACAATCGTCTTCTAAAAACACGTAGTTCCTACGATAATGGAATTAAGAAGCTTGTAGAACAATAGGAGGTTGTTTTAGAAAAACAATGGAGATAATACACTTGACTAATAAATGATTTCTGGGTGTAAGTCTTTTTTTTCTCTCGCTTGGAAAAAAATCTTGCAATAGTGAAATACATGTTTGTTTTACCTGTTTTTGTTTTGATATGAAAGAAATATAATTGTAATTCAGTTAGATAATTTTCGATTTTTCTAACATAGTTTATGTGGCAATAAAAGGGTTTGAATACACATGTCCCAATGATGTACTATCATTCTACCTATATAGCAGTGTATGTTGAACATTTCCACAGAAGAAAGGAAGAATTACGGTGCTAGTGATGTGTGGCTAGAGAGGAGTAAGGTATCTGGAAATCTTGAAAAACATAATGAATTTATTAAGAATCATTTTAAACACACAACTTTATTTTTAATGTAAAATGTTATTAAAATACTTTATGCAATCACTTCAAACATTCAGTTGGCGCTTTGTGTTAAAAGGAAGAAACAATCAGCAAAATTCTGCCTGTATATATGACTTCAATTTAAAGCAAAGTGTTGACATTCAATTATTAAAGCTGTGTAAACCAGGGCCTCTGCCGACGATCATTTCCTTCTGTTCCTCCTGCTATGTAATGTTTTTTTATCAGTGAAGCAACTCTATATCTTGAAGATATACAAGAGCTGGAGGGGGTGGTTATAGCTTCCATTTTGCGTTTAATCCTCTTCCGCATGCCTGAAGGATCTGGTAATGAACTCAGTGTAACGTGACCCAACACCTGTTGGACGGTGTTGAACCGGCGTTGATGAAGAGTCCTCTCCTGAAATAGTAGGGGGAGACAAATGCCACTCTCCTATTTTGACAATAAGTCCTAGAGAACCGTGTTTGCCCACAATATAAAGAGCCATGGCGCATAACAGATGAAACAGATTCTAGTGATAGGTGCTTTCTGGACGTCTTAGAGAATATTTCCATCGGATAATTACAGAAACATAACATAAAACCGAGTGACCTAACATCGATCGAATTATGATATCTTTCTCTAGAAGGGACGATATTTTTTCCTTTAATATTCTATTTATATGTGTATGTTTTCTGTTTGTATTTAAATCATACTACGTTAAGTTTCCAAATTTTAATGGATATTTTTTGTGGCAATTTATTCGATAGGAATAGTCTTCTATTAAGACCTAATTAATAATACCTTCATTTCGTAGATGTAAATATCCTGAAGGTGACCTCTTGACATTGTTCCATCATAAATCGTTAGATTTTAAAATGCTGGAGATTAACCTGGCGAATTTAGGTTATAATTGAACAGGTAAAAATGGCACCAGTAAAACGGATACATTTGTAATAATCGGAAAAAATAAATTTATTCAAATATAAACTATTAGCAAAAATGTTGGTTTTGAATGAAATCTATTTTTTTTTTAAATATTATATACCGTTTTATTTATTTACATATTTTAAAATATTAACAAAAATCTATCCATTTAAAATTTATGCAAGACTTTTATAATAAAATCAAATATGTTTAGACATTTGCACTACGTATTATATCAACCTTTGTAAAGAGATTTTAATAACTAGAATTTTATGTTTTGACAAAGTCCACGTAACACTTGTTCAAATTTTTTCCTATCTTCTGTGTTGTCTTTGCATAAATTCGTAAGTCTTTCTTGTAGATAAACATACCCCTTCACAGATTTCTTCCTGGGTTGTTCACCAACCGAGTCCGTTACTATCACTCCACTAACAACAACTTAATCTATCTGACTCCTTCTTTCCAGACAGATGAGTATGGGAAGCCAACATGATGGCCAAATTTGTTGTTTCAGCCTTCACATAGGTTGTTGGTTCTGGGACCGTCCTTAATGGTAGGTTGATGTACGTTCCACAGTACATTAATTATTTTATATGACTTTTATGATGAGGGAGTGGGTGAGACACTGCGATCAAATGTGTTCACTTGGTGGTTCCAGGACAACTGAACCAGAAGTACATAAAAGGATAACTGTACTCTGATTAAAAATTTAACATCAAATTGCTTAAAATAAAATAGCTACTGGTGATTAATTTTAAGATATTTAATAAGTCTGTTTTTTACTTGTTCGTTTTTTTCCCATTTTTCATTGTGCAATTTTTACCGGTGTCATTTTTACTGGTAACATTTTACTCTGGCATTATTAGCATTCGCCTGACATCGCATATGGATATTGCATGACCAATGTGGGGTTGAAAGTTACTGAAAATATTACTTATTTGAGAAAATGAGGAAAGAAAGGCCATGGCCGAATTTGACTAAATTTGGAGGTCTTTTATTTGTTTGTTTTTTAGTTGATTTTTTTTTAGGGGAAAAGGTTTCCTATTGGTGAATTCAAGAATAAACGAGTGATAATTCATACCAATTATTTTTTATTATTTATTATTTTTTTATTCTTGATTTAGCGAGAGGTTTACGCGTTTTCTATTACAGGTTCCTTAGCACATTCCCGCAAATATATCTGCATGCTGAAATCAAACCACCTTTCGAACCACTGAACGCTATAACGTAACGCAAGAGTTTCCATCGAAGCCCCTTACTTTCTACTTAGCTATTTTAAATTACTTGCGGACTTCGCCCGCCCGCTATCGCTTCGCGAAGTAAGATATATTCTCTACTTGAAATATCTGAAACAACAATTCGAAATGAACATTTCATTCATAATTGGGATTGTTATAGTTAAGGAATGTTTTACAAATAGATGGCAGCTTGTTGAGGGCCAAATAAAATGCAAATTTCAAACACTTTTCTACACATATATAATATTCCAAAACAGAACAGAACCTCGAATAAAAGAACACAAATGAAGGAGTGTTAATTAATGAATATATAATTTTTAAAATCAATATGCAAATTAGTTAAACGTGAAGAGTATATCGCCTAGAGGTAGATAATATATAAAACAGATACAGCGCTTTTAGCATATAACCTGCTATAAATTAGAGATGGGTCTGTTTTAACCCCAGAAATACATTGGAGAATGACGCTCCAATTTCTCATTTATTCATATAGATTCCATAATAATTAACTTTTAATTAATTAGTTGTTATATTTCTCTAACTCTTCAAATTCTGAATGTATAAGTAATTCTAATTTCTATTTCCCAATCTTTATACTATACTAATTTTATCTCATCTATTGTCCCCTGTTCTGTCACACATGATGTAAAAATAATTGTTTGTAAGGAAAATAAAGATCTACGTACATCAAATCGTCTTTAAATTAAGTGGCAGCAAAGAATTATCGTTGGACTCTTAAAAGGTAAGATTAAACGTTAATTCAATACTTAAATGCAGGGATCAATTTTGAGTTATTCTGTAGTTTATTGATACCTATCGCATCCACTCCTCTTTATCTATTGTGATGATGACCAAACCAAGAGTCCTCCACAAGAGCTAGCTTAAATCCCGCCCGATGGGACGGCTTTTAAGCTAATTAATAAAATGTGCACTTGAATTTTGGATATAAAACGAAAATAAGTGTTACTTCCCTTGAACCAGGAACGCAACGATAATGACTACTATAATATATTAATTTATATTTTTTTAACAACGCATTATCTGAATCTGAACTCAACGGAAATCATTCGCTGAGCGAAATTTTGCTAGGTCTTTTGAATGAAATTTGAATCATTGAAATCGGACCAGTGGTAGAGGAATAGTTGCTTGGACACACACACACACACACGCACGCAACAACACATGCTCTGTACATTATATATAAGATTTATTAAGAATTTTTATTTTTAAGATAAAACGATTTTCCTGATATTACCTACCTACTTAACTACTCCACTACATCGATCAGAAACAGATTTCGTTTTCAAATAGTCTTCATCTCGCTTCCGATATTTCATTTCTTCTCTTTTAGCTTCACGCTCATTTCTTTCTTTTACTTTAACACTGATGTTATTTACAATTCATTTTTCTTCTGTTCTTTTTCTCGCGTCTTTCACTTCAATGAATATCTCCGCCCATTTGACCGACAAATTTGAAAGGATTTTTTCCTTTAACACACTCCTCCCCCCTCCTCGCTTCATAATCTAATGCCGAGTTCTACAGAATGTTAAGGTAATTTCCGACGAGTTCATAAATATTCGTAAATTTTTCCGCCACAGTCTTTTGTGAAACATCGAATCGATTTAGGCCTCACTAACTGAAAGTCCTGCCCCCAGGCACAATCAATTTCATTTATTGGCATCTGACGTTCAAGTACGTATAAAAAAATTATAATAATTAAACTGTTGTATTAAGTAAGAAAATATCGATTTATCACTCAAGTAATATAAAAATATTAAAACTTACTTCGTTAATATATGGGTTCAAAAGTTCGACATAATATATCTGAATATATTTTATTTCTTTTTAGGCTCTGAACATAATATAACTTTGTAAAATATTTAGAAAACGAAATTGGCACATAAGATCACCCATAAACGATTAAAGTTGGACGCAATTCTTATAAAATTTAAGTGATATATTATATATAGAGAATTTCTATTTTTAACCAAACCCTCCTGAAGGCACCTTCAGTATGGACCGTAAGCATACAGTGAGGAGGGGTGTAATGAATAACTCGAGGCGAATAAACTTAAGAAAGCTTTATTCAACTTAATACAACTGCTAAACGAAAGAAAAAGAAAAGGATTAAGTTAGCTTATTTGTAAGCATATGAAGTCTGTCCATTACCAAACAGAGGGGGAAGCAGGTTGTAGGAATTACTCACAACATTCTCCCCCACCGGCTAGTTATTCGTACAGAATAAAGTCTTTCAAACGACCTGGCATTTTGCGGGTCGTTTGGGAACATCTTAGTTGTTCAGGTGACTGGTGGCCGTCTACGTCAGACGACAGGTTATGGTTATCGTAATTAACGCATTTCTGCGTAGAGGGTCTAGCCTTGAAACGGCACCGTTTTTTTTTTACGTTTCGGTTGCTGGGTGTCTGAAGAATAAGTGTCAGTCTCCGATGTAGGGTGAGTCCGTTTTTGGGGTGTCGTTCTTTCTTCAGAATCAGACGTAGAAGAAGGTTCATAAGGATAATCGGATTCATCCGGTAGAGTATCTGAACTAGAAGTACGCGGGATTTGATCGCCTAGCTTAACTGGGCTGGTTCTGAAAACTGGATTTTCGCGATACTCCCTCGCCGTAGCCTCTTCAGGTGTATTTCCAGCCGGCGCGAGATCTCTTAAGGAGACTGTTGATTGTCTTCCTTCCGCAGTTTCAATCCGGGCGTATTGGGGGTTCGCCTCAATTAGTTTTACTTTGCTGACTAAGGGGTCATGTTTACTATGACGAACATTGTGTTTCAGTAAAACGATTCCAATTTGAGCAAGCCATGAGGGGAGGGAAGTGCCTGTTGAGCTTCGTCTTTGGAACGGAAAAACCCTCTCATGTGGAGTGGCCTTTGTAGATGTACACAGTAGGGTCCTCATAGCGTTTTGAGGCTCGGGGATGACACTTTCCCATTTTGAGATCGGCATTTTCCGGTTTGCTAACGCCAACTGAACTGTTTTCCATATTATTCCATTATATCTTTCACAGAGTCCGTTCCCTTGAGGGTTGTAAGGGGAGGTTCGGCTTACCGCCACTCTTCGTTCATGCAAAAAATTCTTGAGATCTTCCGACATAAAGGCAGATCCCCGATCTGTATGAATATATGCAGGCACGCCGAAAATTGCGAAAAGGGAGCAGAGGCCTTGAATAAATGTAGTAGCCGTTACATCAGAGCATGGAATGACGAAGGGGAACCTTGAGTACTCGTCAATTACAGTAAGCATGTATTTATTTTGAGTTTTAGGGGTTAACTTGAGGCGCAGTAGAGGATCAAGGTGTCGTCCCACATTAAGAGGCGAGTCGCCTTCCCCTAAAATACCGCGAATATATTTTTCCTTAAGCAATGTAGACAAAATAGGTTGTCGGGTATAGGAACATAGATCGTCGATTCTTCAATCTGCGTCGAGGCCAATCAAAAAAGTGAGATTGTAACAGAGGGCGAAAAGGAGGAAGGAAGAGAGTATTATGGAATTCAATAGGATAGGTATTTTTTGACCCAGGACATAATTAAAAAAAAACTGTAGTTGTTAGCGAAACAAATTCTCAAGAGTTTGTTCCTCAAATTAACATTTCTGAAGAAAAAGTAGAACTCAGTTTTATTCAAAAGAATACGAAGGGATTGGGGTGGTTTACTCCGAAGAACACGTTCTGTTACTCCTAGTTCTTTACAATGGACCATCTTTCGTACATTTCTTTCATCATCTTTGGCAATGGCATGAATATACAGGTTCTATTTGGGGTTGGGAGAATGCTTTAGCTTCATAGTCAAGTATCTGAAATAAATAATTGAAATATTTAGCCATTGATATAATTTCGTTCTTCTTTTTCATCTTATGCTTTTCTTAAAATCATGGTACTTCATATTTCAGTCCCTCTTTTTAAGGCTCCAAAGAATTTAGGAAATAGGGAAACTGATTATAGAATAGGAGCTCGGTAGGAGTATTTTCGATTAACACTGCAACTTGATACACGATACGGCAGATGAGGATAGCAGATGAGGCGGAAGCAGATGAGGCGGAATGACTGAAAGACAATCTAAGATTTAGATACCTTTTCAAAGAGTTCATATGCAAAAAATATACATGATTTCAAAATTTAAAATATTATTATCGATTACTTGTAATTGCATGCACGAGTCCCAGTATAAATAATTATTGAGCGATTTTATCACTGCGATATGTTTTGCATTATATCAAGTATTAAGGATATACCAACTACGCCCCGCAAATTGGAGGAGAGAGTTATTAATGATAATATTCTAACTTTGAATCTGCAGTTATCTCCCTTTAACCATCGCTCTATTTTCGTTTTCTTTTTAAATTTTATCACATAAAATTTGGTGACGGGCGAGAAAATTAACATTCCAAAAATGCGGACCAATGAAAAAAAGTCTGGTTAACAAATCTAAAACATTGACCTAAAAGCTCTTGCCATGTTCTTAAATTGCCCACTCAGATCGAGGCTTCCAAGAGGATGACATGCATGTAACAATGTTATTTATAAATATCTAAACTCTCAGCTTTCTCTAATCAATTATTGCGATAAACATTTCAAAAGAATGAAGTCTATAACTCTTAGCGTTGACCATTCATTCTTTGAACGTTATGGATTTGTGCTACATAATTACAAAGAACAAAGCCACATTAGAGAGACAGCATCAACTATTGACTTTAAAACAGCAACACCGTAAAGGGATATCCCATTACTCGAAGTGTAAATAACGACAGAATCAAGATGTTGATATTCTCCACCGTCACGACTGGAAAGAACAATAACAGATAAAGAACTTGAGAATTCTATTTTCCTGGAAGATTTTATCAATTTAAAACAAGCGTGATGATATCAGCTCAGTTAATGGCTGCTGGAAGTTTCGTGATAAAGAAATGGCCTGCAGGGATACAGAAGTCGCTTGGTCATGTGTTGACTTGACGACCGCTTCATAACGCCACTCCATATACTGGCCCATAGCGCCAGTCGCTGGCAGATCGGGAAAAGTAACTAAACGAGAAAGTTACTTTTTTCTAGCCTAGGCTAAAAGACCAAGTCTGAGATCACAAGCACATAGTGCCGTTTCCATTTGGGACATATGTTGTAATGCAGCTCAGAGTGGACACCAGGTTCGTCAATAAGTTGCAGTTTCTTTCAGTCAAACGCTTGTGGCTTAAGAATTACCCTTCGGCCAGATCGTTACACACGAGTGAAATACAAAACAATTTCTAGTAGTAATCTAGATTTAAATCTTAGGTAGTGCCTTACCACTATAAGCGAGCGAAGGCGGGTTGAGGAGTAAGTGAGGAGGGTGTGCTTTTCAAGGGCCGTTATTTGCCTTTCTGCGCAGCCCGCTTCATTCCTTATGTTTTCCTTTGCACAGAAGGGTCAGCTTTATAGTTAACTGTTTTCTTTGCCCTGTAATCTTCGTCTTCGTCCAAAAAATCACAAACAAAAAATCAATTAATCTTCCTTCATCACTTTCCCTTAATTTTGCTCTTGTACTTTAAAATTGACTCCAGTTTCTGAACATCATCTGGCGAAAGTAAATTTTCCCTGTCGAGTTGTCTTAAATCTAACTCAAAAATACTACACATAGATGAATCCGACCCATTTAAATCTGGAATCGGAAAGATGGCTTCTCTAGATTAGGGTTTCCTACAAATTGTATGTAAGCCCTTTCTATTTTTTTCCTCCTTCCGACACTCAAATCTGCAGTTTGTTTTCAGCAGCGAAACCGTAAGTCCAATCTATCTCCGCAGTATCTTACAAGTCCATGGTGCCGTTTCCCTTTGCGCCTCTTACTTCCCCAGACATAGAAAGAGTAGTTGTCAATTTCGAAAAATACAAGACTCGCTGTTTCCCGGTTGTGGAATATGTCCTCAACTTAGACATGATGAATCCGGTGCGTTTGAATCTGAAGACGTAAACATTACTTCTCCAGACACGGGAGTTGGAGCATCACCATATTATATGTAAGACTCTTCCTTTTTGTCTCTCATTGCACTGTGCCTGTCTGTATAAATATATGTGATCCGTCGGATATGGATATGTATATATGCATTGATGTTTTGTAAGTCATAGTAATATAAACGTCTCACTGGCAACAAAGAATGTCTGTCCATCGTTTTCCTTTTAACCATTCCGTTCCGTCCGTGAATTACGGTGTTATTAGATCACGGATATAATAATGCCCATAATGGGGGAAATTTTTAGGAGAATAAATCATTCTTCCCTGATTCTCTCCTGTTAGAGGCTAATATTAATAATCCTATTAGAGATGAGGCGTACAAATTAAGCCCGTTCCAAGCCGATGTCTTAGCTGTAAAGCAAAGTGAAACTCGAGTTGTACTAACTTCTCAGTCAATGAGGACTGATCATTTAATTTCGTTTGGTTAGTTTTACGGCATGTCAGCCTCAATGGGTTATTTAATACCGACAAGATTTTTATTGCTGGTAAAATCTTCTTTCCAAAAATGTATTTCTGATGGTATTTTTCTAGAAATATATTGCTGGCAATATTTTTTCTTTCCTCAAAAATGTATTGCGGCAATTATTTTTTTCTAAAAATCTATTACTGCTAATATCTTTTCATAAAAAATCTATTACTGCTAATATTTTTTCATCAAAAATCTATTACTGCTAATATTTTTTCATCACACACCTATTACTGCTAATATTTTTTCATCACAAATCTATTACTGCTAATATTTCTTCATCACAAATCTATTACTGCTAATATTATTTCATCACAAATCTATTACTGCTAATATTTTTTCATCATAAATCTATTACTGCTGATATTTTTTCATCACAAATCTATTACTGATAATATTTTTTCATCACAAATCTATTACTGATAATATTTTTTCATCACAAATCTATTAATGCTAATATCTTGTCATCAAAAATCTATTACTGCTAATATTTTTTCATCAAAAATCTATTACTGCTAATATTTCTTCATCACAAATCTATTACTGCTAATATTTTTTCATCAAAAATCTATTACTGCTAATATTTCTTCATCACAAATCTATTACAGCTAATATTTTTTCATCACAAATCTATTACTGCTAATATCTTCTCATAAAAAATCTATTACTGCTAATATTTCTTCATCACAAATCTATTAATGCTAATATCTTTTCATCAAAAATCTATTACTGCTAATATTTCTTCATCACAAATCTATTAATGCTATTATCTTTTCATCAAAAATCTATTACTCCTAATATCTTTTCATCAAAATCTATTACTGCTAATATCTTTTCATCAAAAATCTATTACTGCTAATATTTCTTCATCACAAATCTATTAATGCTAATATCTTTTCATCAAAAATCTATTACTGCTAATATTTCTTCATCACAAATCTATTAATGCTAATATCTTTTCATCAAAAATCTATTACTGCTAATATTTCTTCATCACAAATCTATTAATGCTAATATCTTTACATCAAAAATGTATTACTGCTAATATTTCTTCATCACAAATCTATTACTGCTAATATTTTTTCATCAAAAATCTATTACTGCTAATATTTCTTCATCACAAATCTATTACTGCTAATATTTCCTCATCACAAATCTATTACTGCTAATATCTTTTCATCAAAAATCTATTACTGCTAATATTTCTTCATCACAAATCTATTAATGCTAATATCTTTTCATCAAAAATCTATTACTGCTAATATTTCTTCATCACAAATCTATTAATGCTAATATTTTTTCATCACACACCTATTACTGCTAATATTTCTTCATCAAAAATCTATTACTGCTAATATTTTTTCATCAAAAATCTATTACTGCTAATATTTTTTCATCAAAAATCTATTAATGCTAATATCTTTTCATCAAAAATCTATTACTGCTAATATTATTTCATCAAAAATCTATTACTGCTAATATTTTTTCATCACAAATCTATTACTGCTAATATTTCTTCATCACAAATCTATTACTGCTAATATTTTTTCATCACAGATCTATTACTGCTAATATTTTTTCATCACAAATCTATTACTGCTAATATTTTTTCATCACAAATCTATTACTGCTAATATTTTTTCATCACAAATCTATTAATGCTAATATCTTGTCATAAAAAATCTATTACTGCTAATATTTCTTCATCCAAAATCTATTACTGCTAATATTTTTTCATCAAAATCTATTACTGCTAATATTTTTCTTCAAAACATCATTACTGCTAATACTTTTTTACAAAAATATATTTATTGTATTAAAATTTATTTTTACACTTCCATAGTGTTTTCACCTCAGTTTGGGGTCAACTCTTCGCCCATAGCAAACAGGTGCAACCACCCGGGGTACATCAGTACTTATGAGGCGGTTCCACGCTCCTCAAAACCTCGTGATCTGAGGACTTGCTCTTGTATGTAGTTTATAAACTTACCTAGTACGTTTAATTTGGGGGTGGTGTGTCTTAACCCTCAGCGCAGGTACAGTCGGTGTATTCTGATTCCCCGGCCGACAGGGCGAGACCGATTGTTTACATATATTGAAAAGGATAATACTATCATTACCATTAATGAAAAACAGATACTACACTATGACCTAAGGTCGATAGCCAGAGATTGAAAAAAGCGAACCTTGAGTAGAACTGGCTATTTGATCAAGGAATGCCGGATATTTCCTTAGAAGGAAAAAAATGGCGGTTATTACAATTAGCATAATCATGAACTGTAGTGTAATTAAAAATATAATATAATACAAATGAAATTAAATATGCTTTTTCTTTTTTTTTTCTTTTCTAAACAAAGGGGTATTTTATTCGCTGTCATTTCTATAATTTCTAAAGCCATCGTGATATGAACTCCTTTGAACACCGGTTATTCAATTGGCACGACACTCGACAACCTTTAGGCACAGGACAGAACTATATTCTGACACTTTCACATGAGTGGATTCATCCTGGATTTGATCAAATGTTCTTGCGCGTAAAATCCGTTAAATTCTCATTTCTGTTTCCCAATTCATTGAATTATTTTTTTGAATTCATGGTACTTTATTTCTTTTCACTCCGTTATTGCTTCACGCGTGACATCCTCTATCACATCATTTGTCAATGACACAACATTTCCTTTCTGTTATTTTTGTGCATTTTCAAATTTTCTTAGTTTTGTTTATTTTATTTCTATTTCAACAATCTTCATTTATACAAAGGTGAACGTTTTACAAATTCTACACACGTTATCTCTCTAAATAAAAGTCCAAATAGAATTCAAGAATCGAAGAGATTTATTTTCATAACATCATTCTTAACTATGAAATAGACCCAATACAATAGAGTTGCTCCGCCATTTCTTTGAAATTTTGTCTTGTCGAGAACAATAACGTAAAATATTATTAGATTTATTTATATAATATTTTGTTAGTGATGAATTGCCTAATCTGTCATAAAAGAACGATTTCTATTTTGATTTAGTGGACAAAAGGAAGGATTTTACATAATTCGACGGGTTGCAGAAAGCTAAACATAAAACGACATGCCACATGAGGTAAAACGTATAATAGTCGGAATTTTTTCTTCTGTTACTTCTGTTTTCTTTTCTTGTTTTTCTTTTCTATTTTGTTATTTTCTTCTTTTTCTACTTCTTGTTCTTCCTTTACTTCTTCTTCTCTCTTTCCATCCTTTTGTCTTTCCCCTTTTTCTTTGGTTCTTTTCTTCTTTCTCCTCATTTTCTTTTGCCCCTTTTCTTTTGTTTTTTTCTTCTTTCTCCTCATTTTGCTTTGTCCCTTTTTCTTTGTTTATTTTTCCTTTTCTTTTCCATTTTCTTCTCTTTTTTTTGTTTTTCCTCTTTTGCTTCTTCTTTTTCTTTCTTATTTTACCCTTTTTTCTTTTCTCTTTTCTTTTTCCTTTCCTTTTTTCTTCTTTTTCTACTTCTTATTCTTCCTTTTCTTCTTTCTTCTCCTCATTTTGTTTTTCCCCTTTTTCTTTGGATCATTTCTCTTTTTTCTTTTCAATTTTCCTCATAATTTTATTCTTTTTTTGTTTATCCTCTTTTCTGTTCTTTTTTCTTCTTGTTTTACTCTTTTCAATATTCTTTTTTCTATTTAATTTCCTCTTTTTTCTTTTCTGATCTTTCTATTTCTTTTTCTTCTCTTTTTCTTCTTCATCTAATTTTTCTTCTCTTATCATTTCCTCTTTTTCTACTTTTTCTTATTCACTCATAACTTATGCACTTTCAGTATGAGAACGATCAGAAGCCTCCACATCTGTCACTCTTAAAATTTGTTTGGTATCACTCATAGCTACTCACTCTGTATAATAGTACATTTCCTCTTTCATGCCTTCGCTCACAGTTCAGAGTTTACTTTTGTTTTCCACCGAATGTTCGATTTGCAATGATACATTTCCTATTTTTGCTACACTGAGTAACATTGTAAGCCTAAAGAACTATTCAAGTTTAAGCATTATAAGATAAATATCTATCTAATAAACTACCATGCAGAGTTTTGGAAATATACCGTATATCCCGATATACGGTATATTTGACAGGTGACACTTTCTCCTCAAAAGGACAGAGTAAAGGTTAAAAAGGAGGTGACGGTGTGTTTTATTTGATCCATGAATTGGAATTAAAAGAACAACAACTAACATCGACACAAGATTTTCTTTGGTAAGAAAAGGCCTTTTTGATTTCTGGTGCAAAACGCATGAGTATGGTGTTTGTTTTTCTCTCACTCACTATGCTTACTCTTTTATTGGCAAGTAGGCAACAACATTTCCGTCGTACGTAACAGAATAACCACCGACAAGGTTTTCATCTTTTTAACTCTGGATAAGTGTTTTGTTATCTCTCCAAAAATCTTTTTCGCCATCCATTTATTCAAGCTCGCTAGGTTGATTATGCGTTCTTTTTCTCTATTCCACTTGCCTACTCTCTCTCTCTCTCTCTCTCTCTCTCTCTCTCTCTCTCTCTCTCTCTCTCTCTCACTCTCCTGTGTGTGTTAAATATTCTGAGCGTTCTTTTCTTATTACGTGCTATAGAAATAACCATTATCTCTTTCTGCAGTTAAATAATTTTTTTTATGGGCCATGTCCTTTCAGGACGTAGGCAATCATGGCTCTCCACCTCTCTCTATCCCTTGCAGCTCTCAACAAGTTCCTTCCTTCTGCTTCCTCCCCAAGACTACGTTCTGTGATCCACTTGCTTAAGTCTGCCAGATATGTCACGCGTTGTTTTCCGTTATTTCTATTTCCCTTTATTCGACACGTGTGTATCAGATTCTCCAGGCCCTCCTTTCTCATGTGTCCCAGAAACTTCAGCAGCCTCTTTCTGATGTTAAGTATATGCCTCCTCCTTGTTTGCAACTTCTCTAATTCCTCATCGTTGCTCACACGATCGGTCAATTATATCCTTAGCATACGTCTGTAGAACAACATCTCCGTCGCCTCGAGTCTCTTCTTTATCTCTGAGGAAATCGTCCAACATTCGCTGCGGTAAAGAACGATAGATGTCATGTAACAACTCAGTATACTTTTCTTTGAACACTCCTTTTTGTTTCTATAAATGTGTCCGCACAACGTTAATTATCCACTCGCCCATTTCTCCACAGAATGTGACACAAAGTTTGAGATTTTTTTTCTTCTGCAGTACAACTTGTAAATAGACAACAAATATGAATGGGTTATTTAACTAAGGAGAGATTGAAAACAAAAATGCCAGAAGTAAAACTTTCGCAACCCCAAAGCAGTTCGAAGTAAAAAGAGCGGGTTATTTTTCGAGTTTGCACTAAAACGAGTATGTTAATAATGTGGTGTTATATTACCAAGAAGAGACACTTGCACAAGTATATTCAAAGATGCACATAGGACTAGTTACTTAATGTCGCATTATGCTCCTTAAAAGTCTATTATCGTTTCACAGAGGTTGAAAAATCGATAGACCACGCCGGCATAACTATATCTTCATCAACATTTCAATATGGCAGGTGTTTCCTGCTGCATATTCCTCAGACACTCCACATCACTCTTTCTTGACGGATCGATTGCAACCCCATCCAAGTACAGAAGACGATTCCGAAGATAAGAAACAGGTTTGAAATTACCTGGTCCCGTTTTGGGACGATAACTCGGAAGTAAATCAGGTGGATCTCTTCGCAACTCAAGCCAGAAAGTTTGCCTATCGGTAACTTTAATCTGTGCAGTTGTCTTGGAAAAGGTTGGCGTCGGTCTCTGGCTAAGTGACAAGGAAATTAGTTGGCCACTCCTATGAGAAGCCCGTCATCCGATAACTATGATAAAGTTATAGAAGCTAGGAGATCGAGATTCTTGCGGCGATATTAGCAAAGAAAAATAAACATACCTACTAAATATAGAATTTCTAACTCCAGGACTTATTCAGAAAATATAAATAACATTTTTTCTGTTTGTTTAAATTTCGTTCTCATAACAATTCACTCGATATATCATTCGTCATTATACAGGTATAATCTGCATTTTTTTTTCCTTCCGGTAGGCAAAAAGTTCATCCTGCTTTATATACTGCTTCACTCGTAACTTTGAATATTAAGGCTCTCCACAACTTTGTTTTAACTCTAATTAGTGTTTGATTTCATAATCTCTTACTTTTGTTTTGCCATTCATTCATACAAATTCATTAAGTTAGTTGCGTCTTTTTTCCCTCTCATGCTGCTTCTCACAAAATTCCCGTGAGTATTAAATTTCCCAAGCAGTTCTTCTTTATAGTGTGTCCATGTGTTTTTGGGGGGTTTTTTTTGCTTTTAATTTTTTTAAAACTACCGCATATCTCATGTAACAGTCAGTTATGGGTAATGCGTGATATATGCTTAGACGATCATTTGTCTTTCGATACATGACTGACGGGGTAGATATTTTTCCCGCAGTAGTTTGCCATTTCTTTCTGATGTAGACCAGTTGCCATCCAAGGCTATAGAACCTGGTCTGTCTTGCTATTTCCCCATAGCCGGTGGCGAGGAGAAGAGGAGGATTCATAAATTTCCCAAAGGTATTAGCATGTAAGTGAATGATTTGACTGGAATTCGAAGTCGCTTCTCCGATTCCTCAATCCGATACTCACTCTTTTCCAAGCATCCATTTATAAAAAGACTTATTAAATTACATCATCGGTGACCGGAGCCCGAACTACCGCCAGTCACGATGACCAGATTTCCACTCAAATTTAGGGTCTCAAACTCGCATTTGGCCTCAAGTAAAACTTGTACATACGTTATATTGCTAAAGATGCAGCTAAAATTGTGTGCTTCCTGTACCGCTCCAGTATCTAACTCTCCAAGTAAATCCTCTATTTTCCCAAGAGCCAGATCAAGCAACAAATTGGCTACTGTTGTCCTATTTCGGCGAGAGCTACACAGACCTTACTCTCCTTAATTGACAGTGTTCAAAATGTCTCCGAGCCTACGAGTGGGGTCAATTATTCTCCACATTCCAATCTCTCTCTCTCAGAGTTGGGACATGGCAAGCATCTCATTAATATGTGATTATTTTCACGGAAATTGCTTGAACGGGTACAGTAAGGACGCGCCATGACACTTACACTGTAGCAAACTATTCACCTTCCATTTATATTCCATAGGTGTGAAGTAACTTTCACTCGACTCTCCTATTCCTATAAACCACTTCTCGGTGGAAACGACTCCAGAGAGGATATATCGTCGGTCAACACAATCTTAACCGACTCAAATCTTTGGTTATCCTTCATCGTTCATATAATTTAAAACAATTACTTAGTTAATTATTTTACTGCTACCTCTTACGCACAGATATTGCAACATCAGGCAAACCATAGACAATGCATTATTTTAACAAACTGTCCAAAATAACTTTCAGTGTTATATTTTTTTCGAAGACTATCACTTACATTATTGTCAACTGTAAACGTTTTTACATTTTTGAGACCTTTTATTAATTGACGATAAATGTAATAAGTACGTTTCACTTTGTTTCTTTTCAAGTATAGAAACATTCGCAAAGATATTCCCTCAAATTAATTATTCAGTGTGTTTCATCATCTTTAGTTGAACATTCCCCAATCAATAAATAATTACCGGAGAGACGCAAACCCATGATATTTTAAGGAAATAATTTAGATTGGAGTGTTTCTTAATCATATCACAGCATACAAACAGTAAATCCACTAAAACGCAATGGGTTACTGGGTGTGAAAAAATAAGAAAAAACATTATGAAGAAGCGAAAACAAAAGAAGATTAATCAGGAGGACAGTAGATAACGATTGACACTGCGTTTAAATTGAGATGAAAGAGTTTTCCAGGATCGAGAAACGCTAGAAAGTAAACTGATAGCGTAGAACATACGGCTATATCTAGCCAGTTTCAACAGTAAAATGATGAAACCTTGTCGCCAATTTACTGCGCTTAAATTCATAAAATCTACGTACAATAGCGAAGAATTCTACCGAACAACTGCTATGAAATTATTAATAGAAAATATAAAGGGAGTTACATTATGACGGCGGGAATGTTACTGAAGCCGAGAGGCTAGGTCATGACTGATAACATTGCAGACTATTTGGAATTTATCAATGATCTGTGCATATAGAGCAGACATTTAAAACATGAACGAATTGTAAATTTATAAATACAGTGTAACCCGGATATAAGAGAAACCCGTATATAAGAGAAACCCGGATATAAGACAGATGGTATCTGGTCCCAAATTAGAGCCATACTTACCTAAACGAAATAGACAAAACCCGGATATAAGATACTTCTTCTCCGGTCCCGACAACTCTCTTATATCCGGGTTACACTGTATATATATTTCAGGAACGAAATACTGTCTAGCACAGTGAATCAATTTTCTTACCAGCAGACCTATAAATGGATTCAATATAATCTGTCTTCTTCACGCCAGCAGAGAATGTAAGCCGGATATGTTACAACGAGTCAACTCTCGTGGAGGTTATTGTCATCCATGTTGATGGCCTGCAGAAAGGGGTCTTTTGTTTGATTCATAGAAATGTGAAAATTAACAAACCCCATATAACAGGTGACCGTAGAAAATTCGTGAGATCAGCTGCAAATTTGATCTTATCGAACTGACCAGACTTAGCTCTAAGATAGGTGTAAAGATTTATGATATCAGCATATGGATCAAATTGAAGACTGGTATTGTAGAATATCGTTTGTTGGAAGGAATAAGAAACGACGCTGACAGAATAAACAATGCCTGTTTTAAGTCGATTAAATTTGCCTAATAAATATTCTAAATATTTTTAAAATTTTTTATAATAAATTTAAATTGAATTTTATTTAAGTTTATAATAAATAATAACAGTAACACATTTGTTACCTAACAGGTTTTGGCATTGCATTCAAGACTCTCACCACCATTTATAGGGTTTGAAAAGCCCACGTTTCGTTTAGTCATCTTCCCCTGTAATTAATCAATTTACTGCTTCAGATAAATTATGAAAGAATTAGCGAAATAATCTTTCTAAGTAACGCGGTTCATAGAAATATGTGCCGTGTAATTTAATTCATTATCTTAATAGAGTACTTAGATTATTTTTTGGAAGGAATCGTTCCTTATTCCAATACACCTTGATTTCGTTGGGGTTCGTCTTTCGTATTATATTACTACACTAACAAAATAGTTAAATTCCTGTAACTGCATTCTTTAAATAGCAAAGACATAACGATCCGAAACTGCAAAAAATATCAATGACACAAGAAACGAGTTTAATTCTTGGAATAGATCATAGAAGCACCATAATCATTTTCAATAAAAGACAGCAGTTTGAATATATACTAACGTGCTAACGTTTGGGGAAAACTACAAAAACTGTTTAGACACTTTTACCTTTATTTTGTAAAGATTGTTTAGTAGTATGCATTTATCATTAGTGTCTTTGGATATTGAGGTTTGTAAAATAATTCGTTGCGTTTTCGAAGGTTAAGTTTAAGCAGCTTAAAACTGAACAATTCTCTTCAAAACACCTGGGCCAGTGTATGATCTCAGATGATCATTTGAAAATTAATAAGATTTCTTCCATCTTATTAACATGAGTATAAAGGTAGCATCTGAAGTCATTATATATGAATTTTTACTTGCTTTTTGAGACTAACATCATATTTTGTGCGAAAACAAAGATGAACGTTGTGATTTTGAAGAGCAAGATAGTCAACTAAAGATTAGCATACGGATAAGAATTTGCTGAAACTGTTCAAACCATCGAAAAGAAGTTTGCTTCAATTGAATATGTTTTAAGTTCAAGCAAAACCGAAAAATCACGAAACTTAGACAAGAGATTTGAAGTGAGGGTTGTGGGAATTATGGTAGTCAATTCAAAATAAACAAAATGTGATTAATGCCAATTTTACAGTGACGTTTAAGTTGATGACGTAGACAGTTCGATTACGAAATGAAAACATGAAGGGACGCATATCGCTAAGAGAAGAAAATTAACCAAAACCTCCGGAATAGAAGATTGAAGTGGTCAGTAACACATCTAGCACTGGATGTTGGGAAATGGTAAAAAGTAATTGTTATTTATGAATGCAAAACGGAATTACATTCTAATGCAAGAAAATATTTAAAAAAAAAACAAGTGTCAGAAAGAAAAAAAAAATTGATGATGGGCAAGTAATAGCGTGGGGGAATAAAACTGTTAAGGTTTGATGTAAAACTAATGCACTAAATATAACTTACTGTACTACTGTGTAAACTTCTGCCAGACAAACCTTGATAGAATCATGTTTAAGCCTAAAGGTGTCCCTTGCTACTAATCATGTGTAGCAATTTTATTCTAGTGGATGACGCCATTATCTCTTCGAGGAATGGAAAAATACTATGTCCTGATTTGAAACCGTGAAATCTGCAATAGTTCTGAGATTGTATCTAAGAAAATTAGGAACACATTCCCAGTGAGAAAAACTCATAGAATGGAGGCAATTATTCGAGCCAAAGACAGTAACACTAATTGTTAACGCCATAAATTTCGTTTTTTACTTTAACTTTATCTATCGTATACCCTCAGACGGTATACCGCCGTGGCTCTCCCCAATTTTCTACCCTTTCCAGAGGTTAATATGTATTGTTTTTTTTTTGTTATTTATCCTTAAAAATGTTCCCCTGTTGAACAGAAATTGTTTGTTAGCAGTCACTAGTTCTGTCCGAAAAAAAAATGTGCATTTCCTTAGACACAGATCTGTCTTTCATTATGACATGATGAAGTCAAGATTACCAGATGTCACGTCGGTGAAAATCGTCATTTCTAAGCCTTTTCACATTTTTCCCATCATCTCCATATATATATATATATATATATATATATATATATATATATATATATATATATATATAAAGAACTTCTGTTGTGAACGTATCCCAAGATATATGCACCTGCAATTAATTATAAAACCAAAAACACAGCTTAGATAATGCCTAATAAAATAGCCCAAACAAATCTCGGTTATATCGATCATTCGGAGAGTTTTTAAATATTTTCTGCCCAGAATGGAAAACACTCATAATTACTTTAATGAAATGCTTAATCGCAGTATTTTGAGAGTTGTCTTTAATGATTCTTCTATAAAAGAGGGATTAATGCTTAGATTCACTATATATATATATATATATATATATATATATATATATATATATATATATATATATATATATATAGCATAAAGAGAAGCCACGTATACTTTCTTAATATGTATATAATGTAGACTAAACAACTGAAAAGTTGCAAATAAAAAAAAATTGAATGTTTTTTTGTGAAATTATTTATTTATATTTTTTATCTATATATATTTGATATTTCAGATCGGCCCCGATCTTTCTTAAAAATGGCTACTTAATGTAAACAAACTTCTGAAAACACCCACTTCTGAAGAAAGATCTGAAATATGACATATATATATATATATATAAAATATAAATATATACATTCACAAAAAACATACAATTTTTTTTTTAATTTGCAACTTTTCAGTTGTTATATA
This sequence comes from Acanthosepion esculentum, assembly GCA_964036315.1. Lineage (NCBI taxonomy): Eukaryota > Metazoa > Mollusca > Cephalopoda > Sepiida > Sepiidae > Acanthosepion > Acanthosepion esculentum. The sequence goes on from OZ038491.1 coordinate 101,666,364, forward strand.
TATATATATATATATATATATATATATATATATATATATATATATATATATATATATATATATATATATATAATCAAATGGCTAAAAATAGGTAAATGTACGAGCAATAGTTAGTATAGAAATACGCAGACACACACAGAGGCTTACACGCACATTACATATATATATATATATATATATATATATATATATATATATATATATATATATATATATATATATATATATACCCTACTGTGTAAGAAAGAACGGTGCTAAATATTAAATAACAGAGCTATTTAAACCCCAAAATTGGCACTTGAGGATGTCTGACAGTATGAAACTCCGAGTTGCGCAATCGATTTAGGGTATCATGCATATTTTAATACACACACACACACACACACACACACACACACACACACACACATATATATATATATATACATATATGTATATATATATACATGTGTGTGTTTGCGTGCGTGTGCATGTGTGCAAGGTAGGAAGAGAGAGCGTGCGAAAGAACGATGTTCGTAAGCATATAAGTATGTGAATAGGCAAAAGGAGAATGATATTCAACTATGTAAATATATTTTTAAAACTGATCATATAAACGAAAAATACATTTTTAGTGCAAAATCACTATTTTTTGCGATATATTTTCTCTTAATAAAGTGCACAATTTGTCGCTTAAAATGAAAACAAAATACAACTCCTGAGATTACAGTTATTAGAGGAATTTTTAAAACAAATATTTTTTCTCTTTTACACCTGACTCAAGCATAAATCAAATACAACACGCAAAAGTTGCCATTATCGGCGTACACACGAGGAAAAACCTGCAAGGCAATTATTATTGCGTTCAGCGAACTGTTTTAAGACGTAAAGCGCTTCATTGCTGTTTTCGTATTCCTTCGAAAGAAAGTTTCAACAATTTCGTGTTTTTGAAAAGATAATTTTGAAATTTATTGTAAATATTGATGGACACGTGTTCATTCAAAAACGCATCATCACGTTACGTGTTTGTGAGGCAGTCATTCAAGTAGAAGGGGAATTTTAAACAAATATTAAATTATTCTGCATATAAACCAAGTGTGTTTTACTGATATTTAAAATCTTGAAATTTCTGACGTGAAATTCTTTATGACTCCGATAAAATTTTATTTAAATTTGCTGAATTATAAAGCCTTACAACCATACCATGTTTAAAAACCGGTTTTCGCACGCACGCACGCGCAGGTTAAGCAAAGCCGAGACTTTGCAGTACCTAGATGGGTAAGAAAGAGTGCTGTAAATCAGGATGAGCGGGAGGTGAAAGTGATAATTGATCGGGAACAAAGAGCCAAGTTCCAGTTTCAGTCGGGTTGCTCATATTAAAATATACGCAAGAGACTCCTGGTAAATGTATGAATTCCCTTATTCGATACCAGCTACAAGTCAATTATAAAGACTTGTATCAGTAAATCATTGTTACCCACGAAATATTCATGGAATCTAAAATTATTTTCTGGCTTTAAATAACCCGCAAAAGCTTGATTAGCCGTAATAAACAAGTTAGTTAATTCATTCCAGAAATATTTACCACTTGAAAGGGAAATTATATTTTTCTTGTGTTGCCGGAGAATTTTCGCGCTAACGAAATATACACACTTCGTTTAATGAAAATCAATTCTTCCTTGAAAAAAGCCTATTAAGTAATTCATATTATTAAAGCAGAATAAACATAGAAATATAATTGTAATATACGATGTGAATTCCTACCAGCAATATTTTAGTAATAACTTTATATAAAATAATATTATTAAGTTTATATCATGCAACCAGGAATACTGTAAATCACATTGAACAAAAACATATTACATATGATGGAATCTCAAATATTATCCGCACTCATAACGCAACTATGTAATGGAGAATGTACGGATAATTTTTGAGTAAAAATAGATAACATTTCATTCATGAGAACTGCCTCTCTTTGTAAATGTCACCGAGTGTACACTTCCCTAAACAATTCAAACTTAACATTATCAAATCGAGGGTAATTCGTTCACTTCCTCCTCATCTTCATAATAACCGTCTCATACCGGCCATCTTCCATTCACAATGCACAAGTAATTTGCTATTTCCACTTGGGTTAATATAATTCACTGCTTTCTCTTGTCGCGATCCAAGTAATACATACATACATACATATATATATATATATATATATATATATATATATATATATATATATATATATATATATATATATATATAGCATAATTAGAGGCCACGTATACTTTCTTGATATGTATATAATATCTGGATAAAATAAATGAAACAAATTTGGGTGTTTTTTTTATGAAATTATTTATTTCTGTGTTTTTGTATATATTTATTTATTTAATATTTCAGACCACCTAGGTCTTTCCTCAGAAATCAAATGAGATACTGCGTTTGTGTGTTTGTTTACAGCGTTTGTTTTATCCAGATATTATATATATATATATATATATATATATATATATATATATATATATATATATATATATATATATATATATATGTAACCAAATGAATAAATAAAAATAAACGTCCGTGTAAGTGTTCACTTTCAAATATATACATATATTTTTGGTGTCAGAAAAAAGCGTTCAGTGCTAAATAACAGAGCTATTAAGTATATATTAATAAAATCTACAGCTACTGCTTGTTTTTTTTACAGTTTATTGTAAACAACGAGCAGTAGCCGAAGATTGGGTTAGGCGTGAAACTCAGTGTCGCATATATGTGTGTATGTGAGTGTGTATTTGTGTGTGCGTGTGTATGTATGTGTGTGTATGTGTGTGTGGTATTCATTCAAATATTATAGTATAAATATTTTATAACATCACTACAAAATACCCATTTTCTTCCATCACTTATCAAGTGACGGTATTGATTGTAAAGACCAGAAGTATTGAAACAATTTATTTGTAATGATGTTATAACATATTTATGGTACCATTTTTAAATAAATACTATATGCTCTACACTGTATTGCGCACTCTTTTAAAATACTGTTTTTGCTTATTGTACTATTATTCCGTCTACACCAGTGCTATACTTGGATATGTGTGTACCTCTGTCTGTCTGTCTCTCTCTCGATATATATATATATATATATATATATATATATATATATATATATATATATATAATGTAAAAATTTAATCATTAAGTTATATTTATTCAATTCAGATATATTTCGATAAAGAATATATAGTCAACTTGATACTTTAAAGCTATTGAGTTACATGAGATCTGACTATACTTAAAAGTTTCAACACAAAACAATCGAAATGAAATTGAAGTAATTTTGAATATAAGGACAAGAAACGTATCTTCTCTAAATGGTCAATAAAAGAGATTCAAATTAAAAATTGCAATTAAGCAACAAATGGTTTTACAACCAAGAAATATTTGACAAACGTTGTTGTTTCGAATGACGAATATTACGTATATTGATTAGAAAGCTGACAGATAAAATATTTAAGTAAGGAAGACAAAGACTTCTTTTTTTTTAATTTGGGCAAATATTTGAGTAAATAAATATATGGGCACTTATTTTGTAATAATAGTTGTTGGGGATTAATGAAGTGCTAAACTGGATTTTCTAGATACCCGAGCGAAACGATGGCTCATTAGAGGAAATGTTTAACAAACGAGGCTTATAATGCAACAGGAGTTGATTTGGGGATTAACAATTACAAACATTTCGTATAAGTCAAATCAGCTCCAGAGTTTGCAATTCTCATTCTAGGTGTTCTCATCAAAAGTGATTTTAAACAAACTATGTACATTAAGTGGCCACCAGCCTCTCCAGATTTACTTAAAAAACAAACAATATGTAGTCCACAGTTTGAAGAGTTTTATATGAATAGAAAACAATCATTGGAGAATATATTAGCAAGCAAATTACAGCCGTAACACTGAATACTTAATGAATTAACAATTGTGATTTTTATAGGTCAATGATAATGGTAATATAAGCCGTTTCTTTATGCGAAGATATTTGAAATACATTGATCGAGCAGTAAGTACTGCTGTTTGATGAAACAGAAAATTTATATCTTGAAACAACTTTTTCCGCAAAATATGTTTTCTCAATTCCAGGGTCTGTTTTCGCTCCATCCAGGAGTGAACGGCTTTTTCTTTCTGACTTTTTTTATTTCTAATAGTGTGGAAAGTTAGGCTCATCATCATGTCATTATTTACCATGTAAGTTACATGAAATCTCCATTTTATCTTTTACTTCTTTTGAAAGTTCTGAATTTATGTCTTTTCTGTTATTTCGCATAGTTGTGATTGTGTATCGCCAGTTCACAAGGATCGAGAATAAGCTTATTGATTTAATTCATTCAACCCTTTTCGTGTGGCTTATCGACCCTTTACATGCTATTTAAATCCAGTTAATATTTTTAGATTTTAATAATTGGAGAAAACAATTGTTTGGTGATGCAAGTTTTATTAATTAACCCATATCTGGAAAGAGAAATTATAGATTCATATATTTACCTATAGTATTTGCGCCTAAGTGAATATACCAAAAACAAGCCGAAACTATACTGTCCGATTTAAAATTCTGAGGCATTGTCTATAAAACGACCTGGACAAACCCGAATATGCCACATATCATTCCCAAGTGATCACCCTTCTAGGATATTTGCCAACCGCCCCACGCGTTAAGATGTGGCACAAGGTAGAATTTAATGTGGGGTATCCGAGCCCGTAGGCTCTACCAAAAGATTCCCCAAAGACTCCGTATAAAACGAGGTCGGGTAGCTCTTTCCCGAAACGAGACTCTGCTCTTGGATATAGCCTAGATTTTGGGTTCCTTTCTACACGGGGACGGAGATTTTGACCATCACACCTGGAGAAGTGATAGACATTTTTAGGAGGATTTGAGATAATTATAATTAAGTAATTCATCGAGTCTAGAAGAAACCTCATCAGAATGCAGAAAGAACTGGACGGCCGTTTCGTCCTATATTGGGGACTCATTGGTGCGCATACACTATAGAGAATTGAAACCCGGACAGTTACGTTATCCGGCAAATGTCATACTAACTGTACAAACGGGCCTCGGTGACGAATCACTTGTATATCCTTGCTTGAATCGGCTTGAAATGCTCTGGATAGAGCGACTTGGTGATAGTATTCGTGGTTCGTGATGGCACAGTCTTATGGGTAGAAGAAACTCGGATGAGTTCCACCAGGTATATGTGGTCGTGTCTAATTCGCTACCTCTTCGTTAATTCTCGGTAGTGGATGCGCACTGCTTATGAGTCCTAAATATAGGACGAAACGGCCGTCCAGTGCTTTCTGCATTCTGTTTCGGTTTCTTCTAGACTCGATGAATTACTTACTTATAATATATAAATATATGAAGAAGAAACCCTAGTTAGGGGTTAAATTGATTACAGATTTTACAGTAGAGACTCCATTGTTAGATGTAATTTTAGGCAAGAAATAAAACCCATTTTCCAATTTCGTCGAATATGATATAACATCTTTATTGATTGCCAAAAACTTGATCATTTAATACATAACCATCTAATATCTTTTCTGCCATTGTTATTGAGCGAACGGCCTTGTTCTTTTCCAACCCTGTTATGCTTCTATTCAAGCCGTAATATTTCTTTGTCAAATATCATTTGATTTTGCACGTAGCGTGTTTGTATATTCTCATATATTAAATGATGTCACCTACTAAATAATTTTTAATTAATATATTCACTAAGGATTAATTAGGGGAAACTCGTCCATTGTATGAACATTATGTCAAATATCTCGTAAAGAGCCGACAATTCTTAAGCCTGTGAAATTTACATATCTACTGTATATTACTTCAACCGTTATTGTCTGTGCACTTGATACACTGTAAATTGCCAGCGTCCATTTAATATCACCGGTTAGTATCACATCAAAATACAATTCTATACATTGTACATCAATTGCAAGAGATATGTAAAATGGGCGTTTGACAATCTGGGCTCCAAAATCTAAAACCTCCAAAATATAGGCAGTTAAATCATCACTGTTTATATTCATTCTGAAGTCAATAATATATCAAAATATAAAATGTCCAAGCCCTAATAACTGAATTAAATATTTTGTTGTTTAATATATCACTTCATTGAATTATTATTATTATTATTATTATTATTATTATTATTATTATTATGATTTTTTTATTTTTTTTTGTTTCTGTTATAGACATATTTCCGTCCGGGTCCCAACCAGAGAACTAATGTCATAAATGGCTTCATGACATTTTCCTCTGCTCATATTTGTAAAAGAAATAAGATCACAAAATTTTTACTTAGGTAAAGCCATTTGTTATGCTTTAGCTGTACTTGTGAGTATTTTCTTTGTATTTCTTTAAGGCATTAGTTACTAGGAATCAATTCAATGAGTCTGTCGGACACATTTCCAATCAATACGAGTACTCCAAATACAACTGGAAATAATAATGTTCTCATGTGCCACAATTTTTAGATTTCAATTTCAAGAAACTTTTTTTTTTGGGATATTTTTCTGAAAATCTTCAAAGATACATTGATGTCTGCAGGAACTGCCATGTCATTAAGAAACACATTCTGTTCTTGATCCTGATGTCTGGATGATTAACGTTGATTGTTCTATCTGTATGTTTTATAAAGTTGCATCGAATTGTTACAGCGCCTATCACTGTCTGGGTGAAGTTCATACCAGTTTCTTGCATATGTCTTCCCCAGTGGAAATATTGGCTCATTCTCGCATGGCGAGTTTTATATTCAGTTGGTATTAACACTGTGCAACCTCATGCAAGATGGTCACTTATTTCTGGATATTTATCACAGTTTGTGTGCTTTCAGTATGTGGGCGTGGTAATTGTTAACTAGCAAGAAAATGTTGTACAGCAAGTGTAAAACCTTAAGTTTTCGCTTTTTACCTAGCACTACGTAACCACTGATGGTTACTGGGTTTGTCTACATCAGTTAGTTTTCTACGGGCAAAGTATTGATCATAAAGGGCCTTATTTTACTATCGTTTCTGCATTTGGTAAATTGCATTTGCTTTTCATTGGTATCTTTAACGACGCATTCGGTGTATTATGTTATACTTAGACTTTTTAACCCACTTCCAATTCCATTTTGAATTTGTTTGCTTCCTTTATTACTGAATACATTTTCTTATTTCTTTCATGTTCTTTGACACAGACCATTATCCCCCTATTCCCTAATTTCTAGGTATCTTTGAAGACCGGTTGTTGAGGTTTTGTAAGACAATTCTACTTGAAATAATCCGATATAGGAACATAAAGACGATCAGAATCAAATTAGGATGATGCATTCGATAGCAAATTGAGAAGCTTTCTCGTTTTGGCATCCATTCGCTTAATGTCAGCTATGGTCCAATTAAGGGTTATGAAACTAAATTGCGCCACAGGGACAGCGAAGTGATTATGGCTAATATTCTTAGTTGTGTATTCGATTCGGTATGTAACATTGGACACACACACCTGTAGTACACTTTTTGTACTTGGTCTTCATTTAGGCATGTTGAATTCCATCTCCTTCGGTGAATCCGAGGTATTTATAATCTTCTTATCCCAGTTCCTTAATGTTTCTGACAAAATCTAGATCTAGTGAGTGTGTTTCTGCAATTCTACCTTTCATCAATTTTACCTTTCATATTTATTTAATGTGACATCCATACCAATATCATTAGTGAAAAATATTACAGTATGTAGGATAAACTTCAACTCATTTTCGTCTTTGGCAAAGAGTTTGATATCATAATATAGGTAATTCAACGCATTCTTTTTTTAACTTTGTATCCATAGATATTACTGTTTAGTTCAAACGAAAGGGGATTAAAGACAGACAGAATAATAGGGGGGACAGGGAGTCTCCTTTAAATATTACTCGTCGGAATTGCCACTACGTTAGGTATAATGTAGTTTTCCACAGTTACATGCTATATTTAGGTAAATTTACTGTCCGAGAGACCTCGAAGCCCTCAAACTTCCGGGGTGATAACAATCTTTAGAAATCCTATACAACAGTGTATGGCGAATGGAGGCAACAATTTGGATGATGCCATTTTTAAATCCAATGGAAATACTAATTATAGCGCGTTTGTGTAATATCGTTTATACCAGTCACGAGGGTATTTTGTCTATCACACACCATATATATATGTATATATAATATATTATAATATTTTTTTTAAATATGATTCCTTCGTTACAAAAGAGTTCTCATGTTTCAAAAGCGAGAGCCAAGAACCCTAATGTCATTTTTGAAATTAAATTGAATTAAGGTGTCTGGTCACGCTTCCTCGTCAAGCGAGAATTTGGGAATAAGCTATCTTGTGGTTAGCGCGTGTTTATAAGTATGGTCTCTTGCAACATTAGTTACTATGGAAACGGCTAGGGTCGGCTATATTGGTTAGGTGGTCTAAAAGTTAAGAATTAATTTTTATCTACAGACAAGTCCCCTTTGGAAAGTTTATGTCAGGTTATATTGGGGTGCCTATTTCAAGTCTGATAGTGGGAGTGGACGTCGAGTTGGTCGAAAAGGCATTTTTATGACCTTGCCTCAGGTCGTTAAGTATAGAGGGGGGTTGTGTTTCATTATTATCTGTCTATTAATCTGTTTATTTATTTGTTTATTCAAATTGCTATTTTTTCCGACGCCACAAAGGGTTTTTCTATTTAATGATTGGTCTGAGCTTTTAAGGCTTTTATTAAACTATAGAATTTATTTGTTTATATTTTTTATTAATTATTTAATGCGAAAATGTGTTGATGTCGGCAAAAAACCGTTAACTCCTGTCTATGGTTTAATAACTTTTCATTATTTAGAAACTTAATGATGTGTAGTTTTTCATGTAGGCATAAAGGACATGGGTCATCCCAGGTTTTACATGTTCTTGTTCTATTTATTATTTTCTATTTTACTTTTGGTGTTTTATTCGTTTCTTTTAAATGCCAAAAATATTGGGATAGAGATGTCTGATTTCTATTTTGAATATTGTTGAAGGAGTTCTTGTGTTGTCTCCATCTAAATTTAAATTTATTCTTCCTTGACCCAATGTATATCCTGTCAGTGTTAGGACTCTCAATGGATGAGATGTTGCATTGGGATACCACGGATTTAGTGAGGCATTTGTTTTCTAACGGGCAGTCATTAGGGTTTCTACAATCACATAATTTTTCATTATTTTTGTCTAATTTTTTTATTGACACTGTTTTGGCATGCGTGTTTTTCTAGGATTTTATTATTATGCTTTTTTATGATTGTTTCTAGGTTTTCAGTGCAGATGTAACTTAACTTTAAGGTGTTTTTATTAAAGATTTCGCTCAGTTTGCTATTTGTGGGAAAGTGTTTTCCAATTAAAGCTAGGAACTTATGCCCAAGTTTAGTACTGACCATTTGGTTGAACGGAGGGGTATACCATATGATCTTTCTTTTCCTGTTTTTCTTACTATTGGTACTATTGTTTGTATAGCTTATGTCAGCGCTTTTGTATCCGCTATTTTTCAGGGCTGTATTATAAAAATTACTGTGTTTGGAATACTTCCTTATTTGCGGAGTTCATGCTTATTCTTTTCTCTATTGATATGGGTATATACTTAATTATAGATGGAGGGTGGTTTGACTTAGGTTGCTCATACAAGGGGTTAATGTTAGGTTTTCTGTAGGGTGTGTAATTTTTGTTTATTAAGTCCAGAGTTACGTCGAGGAAGTTTACCCTTTTTAATTTAGTGTTTACTATAGTTTTTAGATCTAATTTTCCGAATTCACTATAAATTATCTTTCTAA
>OZ038491.1:101681181-101705818 GCA_964036315.1 Acanthosepion esculentum
ACAAGTATGTCCGCCGTCGCCTACAAAATTGTCTGTGTGATCACTGCTGGGCTTATTTTGTCTATCTAAACACTCGATAATGTTTCAATAGTAATTCTAATTTCGGTGAAACATGTCTAACTTTCCGTGCACGATTTATATTTTCTATTTCGTGTACAACATAGCGTTATTTATCCGCCATCTCGTTTGGTCATGAGAAAGATCCTAACTTTAGCTTCAGTTATTTTTTTAAACGTCTCTTTTACTTGCCTCAACAAAACAACGATCATGCAAGTAATTCTTTGAGTTTCGTTTTCTCGAGAAAATGTTTCTAAGATTCTATCAGTAAAAGAGCTGAAGACAGACATACAAGGATAAGAAAGATTGATGGGGAAGATAACACTATACACAGGATAGTATCATAATTAATTCGCAGATATATTTGTGTCTGAAATGTTGGCGCATGGCAGAAAGATAACATCTTGGCGCGAGTGTATCACAGGCTTAGGTCATTACATATTTAATGGAATTTTCAATGGAACCTACAAACTGTTCACTTGTTATCGCAGGAAAGATCGCATCGATTAAGTTTTGACCAAAAGGAATTCATATTACAAAGCAAAATTTCGTTAAAAATGTTACTAGCCCGTTGAATAATTGGGTATTTTCGACAGTGGGTAATTTAAAGTAGATTGCAATCAAATATGCATGTAAATGCAAATACATAATTCTAGTTTGGTGACTGATTATATTTTCAGTTCCATATATTGTTGGGGAAGTTATATTTTCAACTATATTCAGGTCAGCAGATATAATTATTATATTAATGAAAGAAAACCGAATATAATGCAAACGATTTAGCTTATAGCAGCTAATAAAATAAAAGAATGGATTTTAATGTATTTACAAAAGACTAATTCTTTGTAATTTTTTATAACATGGGCGATCATGGCTTCCCAGAATTGGTTGTCGCTTATAACACTTAGTAAGATTAATATTTTTAACATCCCACGAAACCGCTCTTTTGAAATCCATTTGCACAAGATTATTATGTAGCTTACTCGGTGCTAAATTATCTATCGTGTGTAACAAATTTCTCAAGCCCGCTTTCCTCATTCTGCGAAATTCTCGGCCATATTCACGTGAGTAATAAATTCTTCAAACCCGCTTTCTTCATTCTACGAAATTATCTGCAATCTTCTCGTGAGTAACAAATTCTTGAAGCGCCCTTTCTTCATTCTGCGAAACTATCTGCTATCTTCCCGTGAGTAACAAATTCTTCAAAGCCGCTATCGTCATTATGCAACCGGGTAGTTTCAACGTTCTATTTTGGTTTCTAAATGTAATGGTCCTTTTTTTCCCGTTTTCCTAAAAAACATTCGTTTCTTACTCGTTCACTTTCTGATATCCTCAGCATCCTTCTGTAGAAATATATATTGATTGCCTTCATCTGCCAGGACATCGCTTAGCATTCACTCTCATATAGATATTCCATAGTAAAAACACATCACTCTTAAAATTTCAATACACCTACCTATTGTTAAGCGGAATTGACAGCTAAATAATTTTATTCAAACAATTAACCGATATGATTTATATACGCTGCATAAAAAACGCCAATTAATGATAAAAAACAAATTTTCAAAACAGCATGTTATTTCTTCGTAACTGAATGAGAGAATGTAAATTTTTCTTAGTTAGAAAAGTCGGTTTTGGTCAGTACGTAGATATGTGAGCGTTCCGAATACCAAAATCTATAAGCTTGAATGTGAGCCGAGTCCCCATTCGCGTTGGTTTCTTTATATTCCCTTACGCTCAAATACCTTTAGGAAAATTACAGATCATGTTCTTCCCACCAGCTCTAGGTTAAGAAATACTTCCACCAGTAAATCTTTCTTATATAAAAGATTATACAACATAATATATGTGACAATATACATATATTTGAGAAACATGTTTTGATAAGCCGTAGATAATTTAGAAATCAATCAATGTTGACTCTTTTTATTCAGATACAAAATTTCTACAAATGTTTAATAATGAATCATATATATATATATATATATATATATATATATATATATATATATATATATATATATATATATATATATATATATATATATAAACGGAGATAAATGTCGTAGTTTGGACAACTTACAAGACACAACAGCCTATGCAAGACAATCATTCAAGGTGCCGTTGAAGGTAGACGTAGTAGAAGACACCAACGCAGAAAATATTTGGAAAATATCAAACAATGGACAGGTATGACTGCATCATAATTGCTGATGGATGTCGTAGATGGATCGTTGTGGAAATGAGTATGGTTTCTGCATTGAGGTTCGCCCTACGTTTACAAAATCAAGGGGATCATGTTGATAAAAAAAATGGATTCAACCATGAGTTTTTAATTTTCCTTCCACATACAAATAAAACAACTTTACGAGATATTACTTACCAAATATCAGGCAAAATGGCGAACATAAACTAGAGTTATAACAGGAAATAATATGTATCCAATATTTATGCGTGTCAATGTATATGGGACAATGGGTTAATTGTCGCCATTATATATTTTTAATTTCCCACATGCGTGTTATTTGTTTTATTCGGAATGACGTATGTTATTCAATAAAAGTTAAATTAATCTACAGTAACTATTAATGTAGAAAAAATAATAAATAGGCAAAAGCCTGAAATTTCAAACCTAACGCGCATATAACGTCGTAAATGTTCGAGAAATTTCGTAGAAAATGTGTTGTCTCTCTCAGAAATCGAACCTGTATTCCTATACGGAAAACCGTCCTTTTAACTGATTTGCAGTAACATTCAACTATAGAGAAGTCCGAATTACTGTTTATAAACCCAAACTCTTCTATCAATTTGGTAACCATATGTTTCTTTGTAACTTGAATGTTACAACATGTCAGGTCAAGTGACGGTTTCCGTACAGGAATACAGGTTCGGTTCCTGAGTGCGAGCGCACATTTTCTACGAAATTTCTCGAACACTGAGGCAGATGAATGTAATTAATAGTATTTAATTAAAATCAGTGCATTTACTTAAATAAACTGTATCTATAACAATAACGTATAAATATATTAAATAAGTGTCGGACATAATCCATTTCATAATATGTTTTCGTTGTTTACGTTATGATACGTTTCGTGAGTAGAAATGATCGATCGAATAAAACCGTCGAAGATTGTCTTTTTTTAAAATAGTAATCCGGGCTTTCCTAACAGGACGGTCCCCTGAAGTTGAACTATACAGCTCGTCAGGTCAAATAACGGTTTCCGTATAGTAATAAATGTTCGATTCCTGACGGAGAACGCATATTTTTTTATGAAATTTCTGTAATAATCTGGCCGGTAAATATAATTAGTTTTGTGTAATTAAAACAGAGTATTTTCTTTAAAAAATTATATCTGTAAAAATAATGTTTAAACAGAAAATATATTATATAATTCTCGGACTTAATCCATTTATATATAGGTTGCGATGTATAAATTGTTCCGAGGTCTCAAAAAACCTCCACAGCAGGCAAAAATGCTATGATCCTCGTATCGCTTAGTGACATTTAATTTCCAGGAGGTTTTTCATGACACATATGATATCATGACATCCCTTACCAGTATCAGAGTTATCGGAAGTTGGCTTTCAGAAAACTATGAGTGCCGAGTGAATAAAATGTTCATCAACACTTTCAAGAGAATGGACCAAATTTAGATACTTCTGTATGCCTGATGAAATTTGGCAAACAGTAACTTTAACCTCTCTCAAGTTAAGTGAAAATAGGAATTCGATGTGTTAGACACTTTGCAATAGAAGACAGCCATCTTTCTTCCCATCCCGAGATCAATATACTGATGATGAGCGAGTGGGAGTTTCTCTATGCTGATGACTAACGTATTGGTAGTTGGGACCAGAACGATCTCGATTAGGAAATCAAGATTTACTACGTGTTCAATTAAATATATCTGGGTTAAAGAAAAAAGAATGAAAAGAAAACAGAAATTAAGACCTGGAATTGTAATGAAAGCAGTGATGCTACACGGCTATAGTCGCACCAACGTAAGCGTAACTTTAGTTCATTGAAGCGCTAAATGACATAACACGATCGACGTGTTACATATAAGAATTCCATCAACTAGGGAAGGCTGAAGGACGACTCCGTTTACTGTGTAACGTTGTTGAAAGGGAGCGGAAAGATGGGGGGTAAGTCCTGCATATCATTAGCATAAGTAGGATATAATTATAGATGTTCACGGTGTGGATATAATAAATGCTAAACAGATTCCGCGACGTTTTAGATCAGTTATTGCAAGTTTAAAAGCTAAAAAATAAACGGAGCATATAAAAGCCAGCACAAGAGTTCATTTTGTCCAAAGCCGGAAATTGATAGAAAACCAAGCAACAACATGTGAACTCGTCATACTCTTAAATAGCCTCGTCAGATCGATAATTTCATAATTATGTAAAGTAGGACGCGAAACCAGTTCAGGGATATCGAAAGTGTCCCTTACATGCAACCGATTACTAACATCAGTTATTATGAAAAAGGCTTTGAACTGGTGAAGCCTGAACATTTTGGCAAATACCATACATCTTTGAACATTTCCGACTGGATATCTAAACAAAGAACTGTACTAAGAGAGAACAAATCACTTGAGAATTGCTAACATCAGCAACAACTAAAATGCATAGTATATGTAAATCGAAGAGAAAATAATGATATATGAAAATGTTGACATTCCACACTACGCGAAATAAAAGTTCAGAAAGGAAAACCCTATCAATAATTGAAATAGCAATAACAGCTACTGTTTTCCTGAAAAGAAACTATTTTTTAATAAACAATATTTTATAAATTTCAACCGCAATGCTGCAAGATCAATGAAGGCCAGTTGTTTTCTTGTAGGGAAACGGTTAATAATACTGTTATAGTTATTAATTATCGGTCTTATTAATACACTCTTCAAATGTGGCATTGTGTATGGTTGCAATTAAGTTAACAAATAAATGTATGGATTCTTAATGAATGCGTGGAAGCTGTTTTTTTTATCACGGAAGTCGCCATGACGATTGAAAAGAAATCGTATCGAATAATAACTGAACATTAGGAAACCAAACAGTGAAAATTGCAAAGGTGTAAGGGGGACAACTAAGCCAACTGCTCAGGCAATACTGTTTCGTGATTGATTTTTCCAGAGGTTATCGATTTTTTCACTACACCGCTTCATGGAACTACCGGAGATTTTTAATGTCTGATTCATAGCAATTACTTGTAGAAGGCTAATGTTAACAGATGGATAACTTGCTACAGATCTTCGCAAAAGTATTAAAATGAAAATTTAAAAAGTCTAACTAATGATACGAAATTATAAAAGCAGTGTAAAAAAACCGGGTGAATATGTAAATGGATGTATAGAGAAAATAAAAACAAGATATAGGAAAATGGCAAGAAAAAGCAAAACGTTACAGTGAGCTAAATCATTGATAGACAATAGGATATTTTGAACGTGAAGAAACAAAATAGTAATAGTACAACTGCTACAAAAAGAACTACTATTACTACTACCAACGCTACAACTACTACTAATAATAATAATTTTTTCTTCATTTAAATAAGCAAACACATTTTGTTCATTTAGTCTTTGATCACAAAGTCTAGGGGATTACCTTTGATTGATCAGTGGTTGCCTATTGTAAAGTCTTACAAAAATTGTTACAGGTCCTTAACAATGTATTTAACGCGTTCTGGGTTGCGATCATTCCAGTTTCTTACTGTTTAAAGTTGTAGATTTTCCAGTGCAGATATTAGCGCATTCGGTCAGGCCGCGTTTTATATTCAGTTGGTGCTAAAAACGTGAAATCTGATACAAGATGATCAAATAATTATGTATTTGGATCACAGAATCAACATTTGTCCGTAAGCTTACTCGGTAATTTCTAGTTATCAACCATTGTTTCTGTGCTGCAACAATAAATCTTCTGGTTCAGTTTTTACTTCTGCACAACATAAACACTGCTTGGCCCGAGAATCATTATACATCAGCAGTACGGGCAATTTATAGAAAATGAAGACTTTTTTTCTTGCCATCGTTTTCTGCATAATTTTTAAAAAAAACCTTCGGTCTGAAGAGATGAATATCTAAATATATTCATGAAATGAATTATAATCAAAATGGACTTTTAACGATTGTCTTTACTTACTGCTACGTTACTGACATTGTGCTACCTTTGGATTAATGTCCTCCTTGGAATTACCACTACCAATTACCAATTTGTATTATATATATAATAATTTGTATTATATATATATATATATTATTGGTGTTAGGTTGATATATATATATATATATATATATATATATATATATATATATATATATATATATATATATATATATATATATATCAACCTAACACCAATAATTTACGCACAATTTACTAAAAGGTTCATATACGAATCACTGGAGCTGGGATGCTGAATAAGACATCAATCATCGAAGTGCAAATTTTAAATATGTATTAATTGTGACTGTCTGTCTCTTTAACTGGCCATTGCTCTCTCTCTCTCTCTTTCTCTCTATCTCTCTCTCTATCTCTATCTATATATATACATATACATATTTATATATGCATGTTTTTATGAAAGTCTAAGTACTTGTGTGTGTTTGTAGTGTATTCGGGCAGCATGTAAATCAAATATATCAGTCATCAGTCATGACTGACAAGATAATTCTGTTAATATTTTTATTTGTTATTTCCTGTGTTTGCATATATATATATATATATATATATATATATATATATATATATATATATATATATTGTGACTTAGTGCAATATGAATTATTCTACATTCTGAACACTTATGCTAAATTATTACCGATTTTCAGAGATTCCATGTGTAATCCTGCAAAGTAGGTTTAATTTTTTGCGAGAATGACAGATTTTCAATCCGACGATATAGTTCAGGTTTATTTCTTATGATAAGTACTTCAATTATTTTCAGATATTTTTTGCACTTAGAGGCGGATGTCGGATATATGCTCACGAAGTATGTTGAGTACGGGTAGGATTTCATGCTGTATTAATTGGCCACTTATAGAGTTATAGCCCGGGACATGGTGGGTTAACAATTTTAAGAAGCCTATGTTGGCAGAATTATTCATGGATTTGTTCTCGTCAGTTGCCTTTAGGACATTTGAATTCATACATATTATTGGTCTTCTATACGAAGATCCGCACGATTCGTCAAAACATATCTTTACGTTTGTCACATTGCCTTCTGTTCCTGTGCACTTCTAGTACGTAGTATTCTGGTGACGTTATCGAAGATTGAACATGACCGCGTCAGTTTTCTTGCTGCTGTAAAAGGACTATAGTGCATTGTTACCCTAGTGCTAAAAGCCTCCAATGAATTTCAGTCACTGACAGTCATTCTGACCAGAGAAATCGGATCACTGCTCTTTGATCCTTGGTGTACACTGCTAGCTGGGTGGCCATGTTTACATTGTAACAGCAACAAGAAAACCGCCACGATCAAGCTCATACAGCGTTTATATGACCACAAGAGTAACAAAAATAACCACGCCAGAGAATGCAGTGTGACAAATCTAAAGATATGCTACCATGAATGTGTGGATAATTTTTGAGTTATCCTCGCAGTTTTGATTTCATACGAGTCTCCTCTTTGCTGATGATGATTTGGTTCATTTGATTTTCTTTGTTTTAAATATTTAACTTGATGTTTTCATTTGTTCAAGCTGAGTAATGCATTTTACTTTAATATCACTTCGAGCGATTTTTTTAAAAACACTCCGAACCTCTGTATTATAGCATAATTTAAAAGAAAACATTTGCTTTGGTCAATTTCTGCACACAGACAGTCCAAAAACAATATCTTGTCTACAAACAAGAAAAACAACACATAAGAATAACAAATGAAACCAGAACACCACCGCGCGTGCGCACACACACACCCACGACCGCGCCTGTACACCCACCCACACCCACACACAAAGATACACATACGCACACGCAAAAAGCACGCACAACATACAATCTTTAATAACTTTAAATAATACAACCGCTATCTCTCTCCTTGAAACCAGTTCTGTTTATGCACCATTATTTTCAGGAAAGTTTTCTTTGTTCCCTTCATTAACAATAACACCTTGTGCCCTAGTGGCTTTATTACCTTGCATAGAAGGAAATCGTAAATATAACATTAGGGCAATAATAATAATAATAATAATTTTTTTTTATTAATAATATTTATCTATAATTTTTTTCCAGTGGAAAGTGTCATGATACCATTTCTAACCTTAGGTCCCTGGGCGGGACACGGAAAGAAATGTGTAAACACCAGATATCAAAAAAAATAAAAACAATAATAATAATAATAATAAAACGCTTCGATAAGAACGCGATTTAAGAAAATGAAAAGGAAAGAGACAAAAAAAGAGGAATGTATTTGTTTTTTTCTTTTCTTATAGCGTGCTCCTCTTTAAGCGTTGAAACATATTGGAAGAGTTACGTCAATTAGTTGCTCATTAGTATTATTATTATTATTATTATTATTATTATTATTATTATTATTATTATTAACATTTCGTCAAACAATTATCCTGTATAAGTTCAGTTGTCTTTACATATGTTGCTGTAATGTGAGAAAAACACGAAACCATAACGACGTACACAAACGTGCACTGATTGATGTCTTTGATTATTTTTTTTAAATTTATAGGCAGTGACATTCAGAAAAAGTCACGTAACAATAGACTTTTTTGCAGAGAGAGGCTTCATGACCTGTTGGATGACATTTCATCACCCCTAGGTGTGTTCATTTTAATAACAGAAACAAATTCCGTCTCAAATATCATTTTGTTCATCAATATTTTTATGGTTGATGCTATTATTATTATTATTATTATTATTATCATCATCATCATCATTAGTGTTTCTTCAAACAGTTTACCTGTACAATTTTAGTTGCTCTTATATATTTTGATGTAATGCAAGACAAACACATAACCATAGCGACGTGCGCAGACACGGATAGGTACATAAACAAACAAACAATCAAACTCACCAATGATTGATGTGGATTTTTTCAAAAATTATACTAAGTCGAATTCAGAAATAATCACGTAAAAATAGACTCCTCTTTCTTTGGGCGGGAAGAGGCTTTTGGACGTGGTGGACATCTTTTCACCCCCATCACTAGTTATGTTTATTTGAATAATTGAAACAAGAATTTTGGTCTCAAATATAATTTTGAATACTGTAGACAATTAAAAATAGCGCATTATTTCCAATATTCTATATCGTATAGTATTTCTTTTAATGATTGATCATTCAAATCCAAATGTTCTTTCAGTGAAATAAAAAAAAACTATCCTAAAAGAATACGAAAAGACAAGCATAATAATCTCATTGATTGATGGTCTTCGTGGGATTTAACTGGTAATCGGCTTTATCGTATTTTCTCTCTCCTTCATTAATTTATTTTCAACTGTCTCTAAATGTTCTTCTATTTTTATTTGGTTTTATTTGCATTTTCCAATGTTTAATTTCAGCGAACAAGTCTTTTTGCTACTTTTTTCTGTTAAACATTAATCTTTCTTATTGCCACTTTATGATGTTCTTCTTTTAAATAGCTCTAATCTCACTTGCAAGTGAAATTTTAAAACAACGATGAGAGAAAAAAAGAAGTTAAGTTTTGCCTGGCTATTATCATTAACTGATTGGATGTCTTTTCTCTTCCCTGATTTTAAGTAGTTAAATGAGAATTTGTATTTATTGCCGACTCTTTACGGCATCGGAACTGCTTCACAACTTTTATGGCCGGCTGCAAAGGAAGTGAAAGGCCTTTCCTTCGCATAACGAACTTGTTTATGATATCTCTGAACATAATGACAGTTGCAAACCCGAAACTGTCAGCAACACAACATCAACATTACCCACTTTTATAAGTATTATTCTGCTTTCTCAATTTCATTATCATCACTGTTATAATTATGTTTGTCCCTCCATTCTTTAGTTAGTTCCTCAGTTAGTTTGCACGACTGATACGCCCTGCCGATACCTCGTAAATAATGAGCTATTCCATACTAACTGCGTGAAAACATGCAACTGACATATCAGAGACGTGCCGTGGTTTAGGAATAAACTGAATGAAAGAAAGCAAGCAAACAAGAAAGAAAGAAAGAAAGAAAGAAAGACAGATAGAAACAAACAAACAAAGAATGAATGAATGAATGGAAAATAAGTGTTTATCGGCTGTTTCAGCGAAAAGGCGAAAGTATCAAGTTGAAATCTTTTCATTTGTACACAGTTACTTATAAGTAAATTTATTGATAGAAATACATGGAAGACATGTTTTGTCTCATCGTCGTCGTTGTTGTTGTTTTTCTTCTTCTTCTTCTTCTTCTTCTTCTTCTTCTTCTTCTTCTTCTTCTTCTTCTTCTTCTTCTTCTTCTTCTTCTTATTTTTTATTTCCTTTGATATCTGGCGTTTACACATTTCTTTCCGGGTCCCGCCCAGGGACCTAAGGTTAGAAATTGTATCATGACACTTTCCACTGCAACAAAATAAAAAAAAAATGACATCGATAAAGCCCTTTGTAAAGTGTGGGCTGTACTTGTCAGAATAATTTTTTGTATCTCTTTGCGGCATGGATTTACAGGGATCCCTTCAATTAGTCTACTGGAATCTTTTCCAACCAATCCTAAGGCTCCAACTACAACAGGGATTGTTGATGTTCCCATGCGCCACATTTTTTTTCAAGGTCCTTGTATTTTGACAGCTTTTCGAATATCTTCAAAGATACACTGCAGTCTGCAGGGATTGCCATATCAATAAGGAGGCATTTTTTCCTTTGTGTTCTTTAATAACAATGTCTAAGCTGTTGGCTTTGATTGTTCTGTCAGTGTTGTTGTTGTTGTTGTTATTATTATTATTATTATTATTATTATTATTATTATCATTATTGTTATTATTATTATTATTATTATTATTATTTCCTTTGATTTCTGATTTCCTTACGGGTCCTAACCAGAGATCTATGATTAGAAAATCATCATGGCATTTGAGGCATGGACTTCCACAGATCCCTTCAATTAGTCTACTGGAATCTTTTCCAACCAATCCTAAGGCTCCAACTACACCAGGGATTGTTGATGTCCCCATGCGCCACATTTTTTAGATTTCTATTTCAAGGTCCTTGTATTTTGACAGCTTTTCGAATATCTTCAAAGATACATTGCAGTCTGCAGGGATTGCCATATCAATAGGGAGGCATTTTTTTCTTTGTGATCTTTAATAACAATGTCTAAGCTGTTGGCTTTGATTGTTCTGTCAGTGTTATTATTATTATTATTATTATTATTATTATTATTATTATTATTTCCTTTGATTTCTGATTTCCTTACGGGTCCTAACCAGAGATCTATGATTAGAAAAATCATCATGGCATTTTCCACTGATCATTATTGTGAAACAAAAAATTTAAATAATCTCACACATTTTACATAGGTAATGCACTTCGTTATGTGTGAGCTGTACTTGTGAGTACATTTGTTTTGTATATATTTAAGGCATGAACTACCCGGAATCACTTGAATGTGTCTGTTGCAACATTTTCCAATAAATCGGAGGGCTCCAACTACGACTGCACTTCAGGATTCTTGTATTTCAATAGTTCTTTAAAGATCATTAAAGTTACATTACAATCTGCTGAGACTTCCATGTCAATAAGAAATCATATTCTCTGATCATTCTATTATTGTTGTCTTCTTCTTCTTCTTCTTCTTCTTCTTATTATTATTATTATTATGATTATTATTATTATTATTATTATTATTATTACAACTGTTGTATGGAACCGTGTATTGCGTCGGGTATGTATTATGTACCGAATCATTTTCTCCTGTTATAAATGACGGCAGCTTCAGTTAGCAAAATCCTTGACATGCGAATGATGATAATGTTAGAATATCCATTAAGAAGGTTTCTCACTGTCATATAATTTTATATTAATAGTTACAATATATGTCTGTATTTGGTTGGTAGGTTTTGACCTTTTCGCGACGATCAGGAATTTCTCTGTTTCTGTTTTTACATTAAAAACACATATCATATTTTTGTCGATATCAATGTCTTGTGCTCGCAGTGGTTTTCGTCCCTGTAAGAATGTTTGACTACCGATGATATTTTTAAAGTTAGACCCTTATTTAATTCTCATTGTTTGATGTTTAATCTTTACGTATCCTTCCTATTCCACGTTGTTTTTGTATCTGTCGATGTTCGTCAAACTTATTATTATTATTATTATTATTATTATATTATTATTATTATTATTATTATTATTATTATTAACGTTATTTGTAGTATTATCAGTAATAGTAGCAGTATTTCAGTTTGTCCGAATGTTGAAATATGTATTCTCTAATATTCAAGACGTTGATACTACAGTTTATTACTAATAAGGTTTGATTTTCCATTTAAAATGTATTTTATGATTGTAGCTAAACATCTGATGATATTAGACTGTCATGATGTAAACAAGATCATTATTCCCTATCAAATTATTATTATTATTTTTATTATTAATATTATTATTATTATTGTTGTTGTTGTTGTTGTTGTTGTTATGAACAATCAAAATTGCTGACGTATCTCTTCCAATATTTTGCAACACCAGCTCACTTTAAGGAAAGAAAGAGTATCTTACGATGTCTAACAGTATTTCAATATTATGCATGTCTTCTTAAAACTTATATTTAAAAATTGCATACAAGTAAAACAAATATTTAAAAACATATGTCTTTGTACAAACGTCGGTTATAATCAGAAAAACAGGCTTAGCGTTTGACTAATTTTTCTTACTAATTAATCAATTAACGGGAAGAGACTTGAGTTAAAAGTTTCCTTATAATTTTAAAAATGTTTATGTATTTTAGCTTGGAAAATGAGAATTTCTTCTAAAGAAAATCCATGGCGTAAGATAACTTTTTGGCAATAACCAATAATATTTTTTACATTTTAATAAATATAGCATGATTGAGACTGGAATTGTTGAATTGTTTGGATACTGTTTGTATTTTCAAAGTCATATCTGTCTTAATCCCTACGACTTCTTTTCTGAAATATTCTGTCTAAATTCGTTATTTTTTTATATTTATACCTTTGTAATCGCAGTTAGATCAAATCTTCCACATTCATGAATGTATTGTAATAGTAGAATTATTTGGGTTTTAAATAGAAAACGTATCGGGAATCGGGTACTTAAAGCTGACAGTCTCTCGATATTTCGATTTCACATTAACAACGTTAGTCTCGCTATGTACGAGGTATGTCTGAAAAGTAACGGAACTGGGTGTGCTGTGTGAGCTGTGAGCGAAAGTGAGAATTAGCGGATATTGGTAACATGTAACATGATATCTTGGGAATTCTCCTCGTCCAGGGACTGCCGGATGATCAGGTAATTGAGAGCAGGTTCATCGACGTAGGTGATCATGTACAATTTGCAAAGCTACAAAAGCCTGTTAAAATACTATGTTTGCTTTTGTAGCTTTGCAAATTGTACATGATCACCTACGTCGATGAACCTGCTCTCAATTACCTGATCATCAGACAGTCCCTGGACGAGGAGAATATCGTCGTCTCAGAACAACACACTATCCAACAGATCTTGTTCCGTGTGAATTTCGTCTTTTCTCAAAGCTCAATAACCGGGACCAGTTTTGAAAGCGTGGAGGCCATAAAGAGGGCCGTGTCGATGGAGCCGATGGACATCCAAGAAGAATCTTTCTAGCACTGCAGAGAAGACTGACAAAGAAGGTTGGGAAAATGCAACAGACGCGGGGAGGAATAATTTAAAGGGGGAACCACGTAGATTGTTGTTTGGAATTTAAATTAATTGTTCGTGTCACCAGTACAGTTACTTTTCAGAGAGATCTCTTATATCGACTTAGTTTTTTATGCTATTTTAATGGTAGAAGTAATTGTATTTTAAGCATAAAATGTATCGGCTATTTAAAGCTGACAGTCTCTTAATATTAATTTTTCTCAACTCAAAGTCATTATCCAAGCTATATATATATATATATATATATATATATATATATATATATATATATATATATATATATAAGTAACCAAACATGTGGATGTAGATCCGACGGTATGATGAAAAAAGGACATGGTTATTAGAAATGTATGTATGTTTGTAATAACCATGTCCTGAAGATGGTCTACTAGACCGAAACATCTGATGTCGACATTAAAACAACATTAAAACAGTAAACTTGCATATTCGGATTTTGTTTTGTCTTTTCCATATTTTTCATAATATATATATATATATATATATATATATATATATATATATATATATATATATATATATATATATATATATATATATATATATATGTCGACTTAGTTTTATTTTTCAAACAATTCTTCTCATTGTCTGTATTTTCAAACAAAGATACAGTTTAAGTCCTTCCACACGGTAGATATGAAAGCAACCCGGATAATTGTTTTCTGTGATAATACTAAAATTTTTGGTGAGAAATAATGTTATATAGAATTTCTGTTTTCTAACTATGCAACGGTTCAACAGAAAATATATCTTCGGCATTTTTCTGATTTTATTTGTGTTTTTGATTCTGTTGGATTTATTGAAGAAATATCTTGGCATAACTTTGAATTTTTCCAAGTGAAACTTCTAAAATAATAGTTTTCCATTTGTTATCTGCCTTTCGACAATTCTTCATGGAATTTTGAAAATTTGGAATCAGCGTTTTGTTTTCTTCCGTCCCCGCCATTTTATTCCTTAGTTCACCAGAAATATTTATACAAATCTAAGAGTTCACTTATCGCCTGTGGTTGATTTGCAATCAGTCATCAATTATGATGAGGTTTATTCATTCTTTGTTTTACTTATATACGAAGAAAAAGAAATAGAATAATAAAATAATAAAAATGTTCTATACTCTATTTAATAAAAAGGTATTTATGAAAAGCAAATCCCATTCTTACTCAAATACTGCTTGTCACTTGATTACAAAGAAAGAAAAGCCTTTCTCTCAAAGACTTCGGCAATCATGCCTCTGAACATGTTTCTGTCCTTTGCAGTTAGTAAATCTTGTGATTTTACTACCTCCTTCAAATCTTGTTCTTACTTCCAATGACACAAGCCTGTTAAGAATGTTATGCACATTTTCAACTGACCTTCTTCACTTCAGTATCCCCCGTGAGTATCAAATATTCCACAACTTCTTTCCTGACTATGTACCCTAGAAATACAATTGTGTATTTCCGATCTTAAGTATAAGTGTAATTTTCTTTATATTTTCTCTAAACTTTTGACGTTGTTCAGATGTTAAATCCATGGTATTCTTAGCAGCATTCGATAAAACCACACTTCTGTTAACCCCTTTTGAGGTAATTGTCTAGCAATCTCTGCCACACAGAAGGATTGATGTTACATAAGATTTCAGTAATCTTTCCCTGGTTTATAAAAAAACATTTTCCCGTTTCTTATTACTTTGATTACATCCTTGAAGACTCTTTACGCTATCATCGGATTTCAGTGCTGCAATTTTTATGGACGTAAATCCAAATAGAATTCATCTTCTGAATGAGCCAAAATATGAATGTATGAATTAAACATCTTATAGTTGTTTTCTTCTATTTAGATTATGTCCAATCCTCTAGATTTACATGAACTTTCCGACCGCTAATCAAACGATTCAAAATCAATTCCACCCTATAAAAAATATTAACAAATTTTACAGCCTAAAGGACCCTTTGTTGTTACATATATTATAGGAATCCGCATTTCTAACACATACACATAGACAAACACACACAATCACACACACAATCACACACATGTATATATATATATATATATATATATATATATATATATATATATATATATATGTATGTATGTATGTATGTATGTATGTATGTCTTATGGTCCCAGTTTAAAAATGTAAAAATAAAAAACAATATATATATATATATATATATATATATATATATATATATATATATATATATATATATAAGTCTGATTTGGAGATTATATATAGTGTTAGGAAGAGTTCATTCTGTACTTAAAGGCAAGGACCTATAACACACCCCTCCCAAGCTTTTGCCTCGCAGGGGTCTTTAATATTTTTCCTATTCGGATTAATCATCAAAGGCTCTGTAATTTTTCTTTTTCTGTTTGATTTCCGCAGTTCTGAAATTGCTTGAGTCCTTTGCATATTGAATTTGTCAAATATTGTGTCCATAACTTTCTCCTCTTCCTGAGGTAGACCGTTAGAATTCTCAAACATCCTCTATCCTGGACCATAACACATATGTAGAGGAATTTCCCAGAAAACTTATAGTTTAACGGAAACATTTTTTGCTTCCTGAAAAATCCGTAATTTGTTTAAATATTCCAGAAATTTATGATATGGAAAATCACTTTAATCATTCTCGGAATCGACCTTTAATATACAATATACGGGAAGGGTGATTCAAAAACATGTAAAATGTTTTGGTGATTTAGTCATATAATTATTCATGAACTTATAAATATATACAACTGTTAATACATGGAAATATTTAATAGGCTATTTCATATACGCGTATGGAATTTTTGCCTCGGAATCCTAAACTCGAGTTCTCGTTATATCTAACAAAGTCTTTGAAGCAAAACAGAAATATGCATCAGAAATATACACCCATAAACCTTCAATTAACAACAAGAGATACTTAAGGATATAAGTTCAATATCTATCGTAAACTTATAGTATGGTAAACCTTAATCATTATCAATTATCTTGTATTGATTTAAAATATAAACTTATTTTTCTAGAATGATATAAAAAAATATGCAATTAGATTTCTTGTCAGTCCGATAATTAGAGTGTGATTTTTAAAGAGTAATATTTAAAGGGTGATATTTAAAGGGTGATTTTTAAAGAGTAATATTTAAAAGGTGATATTTAAAGGGTGATATTTAAAGGGTGATATAATTTCACTTCATTATGTGTCAACACTATTAGCGAATGAATATTTATATGTGAGATCAGAAATAATTTCATTAAATAAAAACTTCTAAAAATTGAAAAAATAAAACTTGGAAAAGTTTTAATATTGAATCTCCAATATCTAAGCGCCAATCTATGCATTTCTGGAACGTTTTCCACAAAATGATTGGAAAAATCTTCAGGTAAATTATCGATATTTACAAGAAAGAAAAAACCTTAAATATTATTTTGTATGTGTAATAACATACAAACAGGTTTCATGTGTTATGGCCCGTTACGTTTATGTGACACCAAGTGTTAAAAATAAACTAGCAAATTGGTTTAAATTAAATATATATATACGACGGTCATTCAATAAAAAAGGTGAATTTTTCGGTATAAGGAATTCTAATACAGATAGAAGCTTAATTTTTTTTGTTTTACTTCTTTTTCGCATGGATTTAATTTCTGTTGCAAATTAAAAAAAAACTTTAAGAGTTTTGGCGATTAACAAAGATGGCCGACCAAGAAGCATGCTCCAGGATGGAACAGCGGTCACTTATCAAGTTATTGGTTGCTGAAGGGTGCAAACCACTTGAAATTCATAGAAGAATGTCAACTGTGTATGGTGCCACATGTTTCAGCCAAAAAATGTCTACAAGTGGGCTATATTGTTTAAAGAAGGACGGAGCAGTGTTGAGGATGAAGACAGGCCTGGGAATCAGTCAATGACCTCATTCAGTCTGACAAAAGGGTGACAGTGGATGACGTTGCAAGGACTTTCAGCTTATCTGTTGGGACAAACGCAGGGGTCATCAATCAGAAGGAGTCATCTTGCATCATGACAACGCAAGGCCTCACACAACAGCCCAAACGGTGCAGACCACCAACGAGCTGGGCTGGGAATTGCTCCATCATCCCCCTTACATCCCCCAAACCTTGCCCCTTCAGACTTTCACCTGTTTGGTCCCTTGAAAGTGTTCACAAGAGTCACGAAGTTTAATAGTAACGATGAAGTCAAAAGTGTTGTGAACGACTGGCTGAGACATCAGTCCAAAGATTTTTACGCTGAGGGAATACGGAAGCTTGTGCACAGATGGGAAAAGTGTGTGACATTGCTGGGAGACTACATTGACAAATTAAAAAAAGTAAGCTTCTATTAGAAGTCCTTATACCGAAAAATTCACCTTATTTATTGAATGAACCTCGTATATACTGCAACTTATGTTATGTGCTCGCCACTAAAAATTAGCACATGGAGTTAATTGATCACACACACATACATATATATATATATATATATATATATATATATATATATATATATATATATATATATATATATATATATATATATATATGTTGCATGTGTTCATCTTGTGTTGGCTTTCTCCTTTTAGGATATCATCGTACTAAAGAGATGTTTATATTGATCTAAGTACGTATGTACCAAAAAGCGTGAAGAGACTCTCAAATTTTAAAACTTTATATTGCTTTCTTTATTTCTTGTCTTTTCGTATATATTCTAGACAAATTCATTTGCCATTAAGTAACATATTACATATATAATCTCAATTTATCCAGCACAGTACTCAGAAATTATCAATAATTACCAATAAATCAATGATTGA
This sequence comes from Acanthosepion esculentum, assembly GCA_964036315.1. Taxonomy (NCBI): domain Eukaryota; kingdom Metazoa; phylum Mollusca; class Cephalopoda; order Sepiida; family Sepiidae; genus Acanthosepion; species Acanthosepion esculentum. Next base: position 101,699,846 of record OZ038491.1, read on the forward strand.
ACAGAGATATTTTCGGTGCATGTCTAAAAATATACATATCCAGACCCTGTGTGACTATCTATATCTCAAGAACCAAAGCTTCTAACCTTTAATTGCCGAGCAGAATATGAATTTTCTTCTCACCTTAAGAACAATTGTATCCGTCTTGAGTATTGTTTTGAACGTCTATTGAAATATAATGTCATGGGAGGTTTCTACTGAAATTCATGTATACGATCCATCTATGCTAAGACTGGAAAAATGGTTGGTTATCTGTACTGCTTCTAAAACTGTTATATTCTCCTATCGTGAGGCTAAAATATGGAGTACTTCAGGCAGGTCGGAGCTGGAGCTGCTCGACTATCACTTTCCTGTCTTTAGATATTTCAAATGCATCTCCAAGACATTCTGAGTTATTAAATATTTCCAACATTGGAAACACCGGAAACCTCTTAAAATTATATAGCTATTTCTATGTAAAATGTCCACAGCATCTACCTATTTTAATTGCACGATTTCATGCCTTTCAAGCTTAGATTTATCATGATAAATATACAACTTTGAATCATTCTAATTCGTTTCACATTACAGTGTTAAAAAGGTAGTTCCATTCGGACAGCTTCTTCGTAAGAAAGGCTATTTTGGTGAAGTGACTCAAGCTTCCCGATCGTTAAAATTTAAACCTCTTCGGATATTTGTTTGCTTCTATTTTAGAATAAAAAAAAAAAGAAAACCAGTTTCATCAATGCGATGTCATAAGAAATTTAGAGAAGGAACATCGATAATTAATTTCGAACCGGTTATGTTTAAAACATAATAGTTGAAAGGTTAAAATATTTATGTAATATGTTTCTAATATTTCACAGGAGAATTGATTGCAATTAAAATACCGTCTATATACGCAGAAACAAAGAGTAGATGTTCCTCCATAAACCTTTGAAAAGCCTGGGTCATATTTCACAATCCAAATGAGTAAGAACATATTCAAATAGGCAGAGAGGTCTACAGACAAATGTTATCAGGGTATCTTCTTCTGCGTCAAGAATATGATTTTAGGCACGAATTCGAGAAATAGTCAAACGTCATCTGCTTTCATCGACTACATTCAGTAACTTTACAGATTAAGTGTAGACCAGAGTATATATAAAAATTTTAATGAACTTTTCATCGAAGTATTGCTTTAAACTTTTGCTTCAGACTTAACATATTCAGTACAACTTACGAAGCTTCCGACAATACATTTATTCCTGAACGTTCTCACTTGATTACACACACAGACACACAGACAGGCAGACACAAACACAAACACAGACGCATGTATATATATATATATATATATATATATATATATATATATATATATATATATATATATATATACGCATATATATATATATATATATATATATATATATATATATATATATATGTATATATATATATATACACGCATATATATATATATATATACACGCAGATATATATGTGCGCTCATATATATATACAAACACAGACACATATATTTATATATATACATGTATATTGAGTGATAAACAGATAAAAATGTACACTCTACACATTTTACAGTGCTTAAAAAGATTGTCTTATGCTCTTTTAGATTGCCTTACTTTGTCGTAAAACGGAAAAACGGAAGTAAAAGAAATAAAGAACTCATTCGCACCGGAACTTTAAAAGCAGGAATAAAAATGGTTCACAGTGAAATAACAATTCGATTTTCTCATTTTAAGGAACGTAATTTTCTCCTAAATGTTTTGAATGCTTCCAGCAACGTTATTAACATCATTGCTCGAGTAAATTCTAACAGCTCTGGACTCGCTATTTATTCCCACGTAAGCAGATGTCGTCGAAAACAAGTCAAATATGGAACCGTTCAGAATTTAATAGCTAAATTAGCCAGTATTTTGTTGCAAAGATGTCTTTGCTCTTCACACAAATTACTTAAAAGCAAATTGAAGATACTATGGTGCAAATATAGATAAAATGATAATGGAGATATTTTACTTACAAGGAGACGTTTTTCTGAAACTCATTTACACCCTGAGAGTGATAAAGTGCGCGATGGATAAATTGTCGTCTAAATTACACAAAAGTGAAAATAACACTGACGTCTTATTTTAACAGATATATTCACCAAAATTTCACAAAAATATCATGAAATAAGAAAGAGGATATTTATTTAATAAAATAGCTATTAGCATCAATCACAAACTCCAGATGACTTCAGAATATCCTGCATCATTTTCTCGGCAGTCTCTTTGCTTAATCCTTGCTTTCGGCACATCTTTTGTGTTCCAATGATATTTTTTGGTATCACGCTCAACTGCGTTCCAACATAATAATCAATGGTTTTGAAGTCTTGGGAGTTAGGTTCAGAATTATTAGTGAAGATTTAAAAGGAAGATTTCACGAAGAACCTCATATTAACATCAGGTTTGCAATAAACGCACTTCCAGGTAAATATCAGGGGCACCGGAACATATGTGGCAAGCAATATTCTAAGCATGGACGAATTGTATAGATAGATAGATATGTAAGATACATTCTAGAGAGTAAAGATTGTCTTACACGACACAGTAAACCTACTTTCTTAATAGCAGACCTACTGATGTTTTCAATACCCTGTCATAATGTGAAGTACGGGAAATGAGGAAGTTTATTTCTTTTAATAAAAAAAAAGTAAATGAATAACATTAGCCGAAATAAAGTGTAAACCGTTTTAAAACGAATGGTGGCGGGAAAAAACAGCCATGAAATTAAACAAAATATATTCAATGAAAATCAATGCATAAACAAAAAAACAATGACAACTACAGTGAGATAAGGGAGAAAGAAACAAATCAATTTGCTTTTTATAAAATCATATCTGCTTAATAATTAAATATGAAGAATGTTTTAATGAATGACTTACAATACGAACAATATCGCTATTTTTGTAGTTATGAAGTTATTTTCATTGTAATTACTGTAATTATGATAAAGTAAGTTGATATAATTAGTTTTGACGAGAAAAAGGCTTAGATAGCTTTCGGTACGAACTTGAAAGATGTCTTACTTGGTACTTGAAATCTTTGAACAAAAGAAGCTGGCTAGAATATTGCTGTTGGCCAAATTAACTTATAAGCTAAAATTAAGCAAATGCGGAAACTATACTACCTAGATAGTGTAGTAAGAGACAACAGAAGGACTTTTTTCAAAAACCGTAGCGTTTAAAAATGTAAAAATAAAAAACAATACACACACACACATATATATATATATATATATATATATATATATATATATATATATATATATATTGTGAGTTTATATATATATATGTTTCATTAAAACAGACAAGCTTAAGGGTCAAATGATCATATTTTATTTCCCCAGGAAAATAATTTCGCCTGGTTCCTCACATCATATTTCCAAGCATAAAAGGAAATGGTTTCAAAAATTTATATATTACATTTATACAAGTTTTGAAGGGTCGTTTCAAGTTAATCTATGGCGATAGAGAGAAGGGGAGGAGGAGGGTGACAGATATGGTGGACATTAGAAAGGGAAGGGAGAGATAGGAGTATGTTTAAATCTATGTTTATTATGATACTTTACTGTCGTAAGGTAAGATACCAGACATTTGACTTATTTAATATGTCCATTCGCAGGAAAAGGAAAAGAAACATACAAAGAGAAAGGTGAGAAAAAGAGATAAGATATAAAAGAAAAAAATGGGAAACAAGGAGGAAAAAAGATGAGAAAGAAGAAAGGGAAAAGTAAATCATCATATATAAAAATACTGCGGTTTATTTCAAAAATACAAATAAATATAATTTACAGTTAACGCTCGATATTATTTTAAATATTACAAACAAAATAAAATAGAAGAAAAGAAAAAAAAATATAATATAAAGTAAAGAAAAAATATTAATATTATTAACAGCGATCGATATAATTTCTCGTTGAGATACACCTCAGCGTATTTTGCTTATTGGAAATAGTAAATTTAAAATAATTTAACTTTCAATTAATGCAAAAATTAAAGCTTCAAGAAAATTATTTTAAGCCGTACGTATACCGAATGAATGGAGGTGCCCATCTATATCTATATTTATATTTATCTATCTCTATCTATCTATCTATATCTATATAATATATATATATATATATATATATATATATATTTTTGTCATCCACAGACAGACTGTTTCGCTGTTTCACAGCTCATCAGTGTGGCTAGACGTCCGGTTGCCTCTAGCTACGATCGAAACCCGACTGATTTTGCGTCGGAATCTCTACCCGCTAAGCCATCAGCGTACGGTACGGAATGGAGGTGAATTTTAGCGTGTTTATTTTTAGATTCGGATAAACACACAGTGACTGAGAGTGACTCAATTCTGTCGAAGAGTCGTGATATATATATATATATATATATATATATATATATATATATATATATATATATATATATATATATATATGAATAATAATGTAATTTTGAACCGAAAGGTAATACAATTAAAAACGGATATTTTACGGGACATATTTTAGAAACAAGTCCCTGTTAAAACTTAATATTTGATTGTATTTGAATATTAATTGTATGTTCTGTAAGATCTTTCGAATGTTGTCTCTGATTCCGGTGGTCAAGAAATAAGTAATGTGTCGAAGACTTTGAGATGATGCTTTGTATCAAATACTATGAAATCTGGTTAATAGGGACATGTTGGATCGCCACGCTTCTAAATCCTTTAACATTAATGCTGGTACTAACGTTAGAACTGCGTTGTATTTTACCTTCATCGATATTATTTGTCTTAACTCAGATAAGTCTGATAAATTAAAAGTGGCTGTTCTGGAAAACATTGTCTAATCAGTTGGTAACGAGGTTAGTTAATGACTTCTAAATATTAACGCTGTTCTTTTTATATATCTTGTCTCATCAGAAAGAATGGTATCATGGCACTCCAGATAACCTTATCCCTTGCAGCGGTCAATACGTTTTGTACATTTGCCGCTTCCTCCAGACAATGTTCTGTCAACCACTGGCTTAAGCCTGTTAGGTATGTTATGCGTTGTTTTTATGTATCTAACTTTCTCTCTAATCGACTCGTAATTATCAGAATCTTTAAACCCTGATTTCGAAAAATGTTTCCCTGAAAGTTCAGCTGCCTCTTCCTGATGTTAAGCATAAGATTCCATATTGTCTGCATTCTCTACAAAACCACGTCTTCGCTCACAGGCTCGATCCTTTGATATTTTTAGCAACCTTCAAAACGAAAATGCGATCATTAATCATCATAGACAGACATTTTTGCTCTCCGTCAACAATCTCACCACCGTTAGAACAACTTATTTCGCTTTCTTTGACTCACGTTAACTTTGTTCTATGTTGTATCAGATATTTTATATATATATATATATATATATATATATATATATATATATATATATATATATATAATATCTGATACAACATAGAACAAAATTAAATGAAAATGAACATGCTACCACCCATTGTCTGGATGAGTTGATTTCTCTGTAACCTTGTAAACAGTGAATTATTAATTTTTGCCGTGCCTTTAAAACTCAGTAATTTTAAAAATTAAGTTACTCCAAAATTCGCTTGACGATGAAATGGAACTAATGTTTTTAATTTAATTACAAAATTAAATTCGAAGCTTTTCGCTCCAATTTTTGAAACATAGTTATTACTGTGTAGCGAAAAAACATATTAAATCACTTAATTGATAATATTAAGGCTCTGTAAATTTACATAATCACTATTTTGTAAAAATAAAGATATCTATAAGAACACAGGATTATTATATCTATCTGTTCTTTCTTTTTATTTATTTATATATATATATATATATATATATATATATATATATATATATATATATATATATATATATATTGTGTGTGTGTGTGTGTGTGTGTGTGTGTGTGTGTGTATGTGTGTGTGTGTGTGTGGTTGTGTGTAGGAATGTG
>OZ038491.1:101706018-101713518 GCA_964036315.1 Acanthosepion esculentum
ATATATATATAATATATATATATATATATATATATATATATATATATTTTAAATAAAAACAGATTGCTTTAAGGTTCCATATAATAAATTATTTCACCACAGCCCTTTTAAAGGACAGTGGATCATCAGATTTATTTCCAAATGTTGAAATGAAAAAATGAAAATATATATATATATATATGTATATATATATATATATATATATATATATATATATATATATATATATATATACGTCATGTATTGAAGATGGCGTGTAAGCATAAGAAATAGACGCCATTTGGTATTTGATATCAATGTCAGTTTACATATATACATATATAAATAAATGTATTTATACACACACACTCGAATGTACACACACATAACACACACAAATATATATATATATATATATATATATATATATATATATATATATATATATATATATATATATATATATATATATATATATATACAAATTGTCCCAATATTTTGTACGTCCGAGCGCTTTCGGCTACACATTTTGGTATTAACAAGTATTATTTTATTTTTACTTTTAATTGGATGTATGTGATATTTTATTTTGGAATCTTGTGATATAGCAATTTTGTTAATTTTCAAAATCGGTCTACACATTTTATTCGTGTTCATAGTTGATATAATTCACTGTTTGATTTGTCCTTTTTATTAACATTGCTTCCATTATTATCAACCTTATCTTTACATGTATATAAGTCGATTATATTTGTATTTTCAGCGAGTTTGTTGGGGAACAAATTCGGTAGGTTCCGTTTGTATTTAAATGAGACCTAACTGGCTTAATGCCGAGACATGTAACGTGAGTCTTTGGTTAGACATAATACAAATATATAAATATTTTTCCTGTAACGAATAACGGGTTCAGTTCGAAATTCCCAATCACCTGAAGAAGGTCGGAGCGTACAGCGGCCGAAGCCTCGTGAATATGGCATTAAAGATGAGGACATCTCATCTCAGTAATGTAAATAGCATTCTGTGCTATATGCAGACAGATAAATCTTGGCCTCTACAGGGGCGCGGGTCTATTAATTCTAAGAAATTGCACGGGCATTATGCTGTAAAGGCGCAATTTTTAATAAAGTCAAAAGGAGGAAAATTATATATATATATATATTTATATATTTATCATATATATATATATATATAAATATTTATATATTTATCATAATCACTAAGATGTAAATATTTAAAAGTAGTGGCAAAGAATGGGGAGACTTTATTGAGAAGAAACGCAAAAGAACGCCTTTCAGGAAGAAAACAATGTATTTTTCGAAAAAGAATATATGTGTTAATTTTGCAGAGAGAACTTAAAACAATAAGAAATTGACTAGTATATCACAATAAAAATAAACATTGTACCATCGAATATTAAATATGAATGATTTACATATCTTTATTCATTATTTACTTATATAAATATGAATTATATTTTTCAAATCATATATTGATATAAAGGCAAGATATTTAAGTAAGTTTTTGCTCACGTCGGAAATGACAATTCATTTTTTTTTATCTAAACATCGATTTCATAGGTGATGTCAAATGATGGAGGTGTAGATTCGTTTTTCGCAGAAAGTACAGTTAAGTACACCTACACAAAGAGAGAGAGAGAGAGAGAGAGAGAGAGAGAGAGAAAGAGAGACATATATATATGCATAAATGTAAAAGAACGAAAAGATTATGAATTCAAATGATCATAACATCGAAAAAATATGCATTTCTTCGTGGTAAATTGCATGTTGCAATGCAACAATTTATAATGAATATATATAGAGAGAAATTATTAGAAGGATGTAAGATAATCTCAATAAAGTAATTCAACGAGTCTAGTATAAACCGCAACAGAATACACTGGATGGCCGTTTCGCCCTACATTAAGTACTCATCAGCAGTGTTCGTCCACTACCGAGAAATGAACCCGGACGACATGACGCAAGCGTCATACCAACTGTACCAACGGGCCTCGGTGACGAAGAGGTAACGAATTAGAAGCGATATGGCGCCGTTTTCGCAAATACTGTGGCGTAAATCATCCGAGTTTCCCTTACCGATAGGACTGTGCCCCCAAGAAACACGACCACAATCACCAAACCGTTCGATCCAGATCATTAGATGCAGGTTCAAGTAAGCGTATACAAGTAATATAAATTATTAGGAGGATTTATGATAACCATAAATATGTCATTCATCGAATATAGAAGAAACCACAACAGGATGCAGAAAACCCTGGACGGTGTAGTTCATCCGAGTTCCTCTAATCCATAGGAATATATATATATATATATATATATATATATATATATATATATATATATATATATATATATATATATATATATATTATTTATTATAACTTTTTCATATAGACAAAGGCAATTTACTCACGACAAATATGCAACTACAATATGCAAAGTTGAATCTTTGTAGTGAGTGAAATGGTTTTGTCTATATGTAAAATTAAAATAAATAATTATTGCTATACTCTCTCGGTATTGAGCCCTTTTTTGAATTAATGCTGTGTGAACGTTTGCATTTATATATTATTTTCTTTCTCTTAACATTCGGGTACATATATTTGTGTTTCAATCCTGGCTTGCGGCATTCGGAAGTCTAGTCGCACTGAGGAGCTGTGATATATCGAAACAGTACTGTTTGTGAATGACATAATTTAGCTCTTGAAAATACATTTCAATTGAGCACTGTTGAGTGATAAGCTAATTCTATAAACAACAGCCACCTGCACTAATGCAAATTTCTTCAGTAAAATGAATGGAGAACTTTGGCTGACTGGCATTTGTTTACATTTGTAAAAACAATACGCTAGATTTAGTTGTGTAACTCTACCGAGTGAAGATAGTTCTGGCTGACACCAAATTAATTGTGTTTAAATCCTGGCTTGGGGCATTCGGAAGTCTAGTCGCACTGAGGAGATGTGATACAGCGAAACAGTACTGTCTGTGAATGACATAATACACACACACACACACACACACACACACATACATATATATATATATATATATATATATATATATATATATATATATATATATATATATATATGAACCTTAGCATTATAATTAATGCATAAAGTGTAATATTTATATAATACCATCTTTGATGTATGGAAGCTGAAGGAGACAAATCAGTAATCTTTTAAAAGAGAAGCTATAGAATTAATAAAAAGAGAAATACGATGTATTTCCCGAAGAGACAGAACTCAAAATCGATTTGATAAGTGAAGGCGATAAGAGATAACAGAACGAATAATAGTTGTAGTGAGTCGATAACATAACAACAAAAATGTGCGAAACATGGTTACAAACGCTTATTTCAATAAAACCAATTGCATTAAACGCAATTGTAATAAAAGTAGAGAGATGATGAGAAGGTAAGATTGAGTAAGATTATTTAATGGAGACATAGCTTCTCATTGAAGAGACACAGTTGTCAAGGTAATGATTACATGAGGTTCGGACATGAAAAAAATGATTCAAATATATATATATATATATATATATATATATATATATATATATATATATATCGTAAAATACATCTTTTGTATGCTTTAGTACACACCATCAGGGAAATGTCTAGCCTTGGTTCATTATGGGTTTCGGGTCTTTGACGCGTCATAAATCAGCATAAGTTCACATTCCGGCGTGTTACAATTTTTGTCTACCATTATGTACTAGTGAGCAAACCCAAATGACTTGACTCACTTTAGAGTTCCCCAAAAGAAGGTTAACCAATCAGGAGACATGAAGTATTTAATCAGGAGACATGCAATATTCAATCCGTCGTGTATAAAGGCGGCCATTTTGATTACTCTTTCCGAATATCCAGTGCCAACCTGTCAGGCGAAAGAACAGAAGAAAGAACTACGCTCTGCTACTTTATCGGGATATCCACTGCTAACATGAACTACGCTTCTCTACTGTCCACGGAATATTCACTGCCAACCTCTGGATTCTATACTCAAAGACCACCGTCATCATGAACAACACTGGATTTCTAATAGGAGTAGATAATTTTGCTTATCGTCCGGTTCGCACTCTATCGGTTCTTTGAACAGGAGTAACGCTTCATATCTTGTTTTCTGCTTAGCATTGTTTTTCCGATTCCTTTTAATATCTACTTATTTTATTTCAGTTGTCTTTTCTGCCTGTAGTCACTTACGTCTTAGTGACATTATCGCCTTGCTTGTGGTGAATTCATTAAAAAATAATCTGTAGGAAACACGATACTGGTTTGCTTGTCTATTCTTATTTATTTCATTAAAAGTTGATATTGTTTACGTCAATATATAGTGAAGTTTCCTGAAAGAAATTGAGAATAATAAATTTGTCACAGAACAGAGCAACTGGTATAAGAAGTCATATTTGATAAGTGATATAAGTAATTGACAAGAAATTCAGAAAATAGATTAAAAATTAGAAATAATCTTTGAAAATTTGGTCTGTTCGAGAAAGACCACACACTAATGGATATCTTGATACGGTTTCAGTGTTAGCACATTCTATGAAAAAACAACGACCCAAAATAGTATACATTGCTTAGATTAATTTCCGCTTGGGTTTAGCTGCACACTGAAGAGACGAACACATCAAATTGTAATTAATACAGAATAAAACCTAACAAAGAATCTCGTTGGCTAAAAATATATGAACGATTATAAATCATTTTTAACATTTGTACAAACGGAAGAAGAAAAATACAAGTTGAACGAAAATGGTAATCGATTGGAATTTTATCGGAACAATGATTGATATACATCGAAATTTGTTTTGTATTTTCAACTCAGATTTTTTTGTTTTTCTGTGATGTGACTTGACATGAGTCTTTCTCTCTTTCTCTCTCTCTTTATTTGATATCGTATATTTCAATTTATTATTAAATTTTATTAACGTTTATATCAGTTATTTTCTCATTTTATCAATGGCTTCTTTATTTCCATAAAATCCATATTTTTGTCACATTATCATTATGTAATATCAAGCGGCTTGCTTTTGGTAATAATTACATCTAAACTTATGAGATCGATCTGCACGCGATGCTCTATACTTGACTATTTGTGTAGAACAATTATTAAAAAAAAATATTTTTTAATACTATTGTTCATGCAGTACAAGAACGAGAACTCCTCGAGGTAGAACGGTTCCATTTGTTGCAAAACCGTGTAAGTAGGGAATAAGCAATGCATAATATGACGATACGTATGAATGTTAACGGTTAACTGTAGACGTGACGAGGTTAGAGATTACAGTGATCGAGGAAGCATCTTTTCAGGAGTCTATTCCACAACGTAAATGTTTTGGGTAGAAGCTCTTTAAGCGTAACTCCCTCCTTAATGCGAATGTAATTAATATGAATCTCAGTGTAATTGGCATAGCGGCTCGTAGTTGTGAAGGTCTCAACTGGGGAAACTGTGAAATGTGCCTCAGTTGAACGACTTACATAAAACCATCATCAGAGTATCGATTGACTTGCATCATTTGTCAATAGTGAAGGGTTTTGTACTTTAGAATACAACATTTCGGTCTCAAAAGACCCCATAACGTTCCGATTTTAAACTTTTTCAAGATTGAAAAGAGAAAATTAGAATAGAGATATGGCATCAAAATTCAAATATTGTATCATATTTCTTTCATAAGGATATAATATAGCAGAAGTGGTGCCATATTTCCATCATCTTTATCGACAGATTGTACGATGTGGCGCAGATAAATATGAATAAATTAATAGAATAATAAGAACAGTTATTTATTTTTTAAAAACTTAATATATTTCAAACTTTATAAATAGTTAGGCAGATATATAAGGTAAAAAAATCACACAATGGATCCAGAGTCGGCGGCCACAACATTTTCCAGGTAGGACCGAAATCTGGAGCAGGCCTTGGCAACGGTGTTCCTTTTCTTGCTTGCCATGGCGTCCCTGATGGCTGTCTTGAGAGCCTCCTTGATTTTGTAGAGCATGCTGTTCAACACCCGCTCCAAGACGCCCCACAGAAAATAGTTGTGAATTGCAGCAGTACAGAGAGCAAGTTGCACCTCCTGAACACATTAGATATATAGTTCGAGTCCTCTTTGATAATAGGCCCGGCAGTTCGCCTGGTGGTGCCACTTTCCTTGACGATTACCCTATAGTTTTGATCGTGTTCTCCTTGACAACACCGATAACGTCGAGAATGAACACGGGCGTCTTGAGTTTTGCATTTAGGCGCAATTCCTTTCTTCAGCTGAGGTCCCAAATGCCTTTGCAATGTTGTATACATTTGTTTTAGGATATTTACAACATTCAATGATTTACTTCGCTTTGTGGTCGACGCTACGGCTCTCCATAACAGCACCTTGACAATCGTATTCTGAAGACGTCGATTAATAAGCACCTCCTGCGTCAATGGACAGATAGCTACTGTGATGCAATAGTTTCTAATGACGTGACGTCAAGGCGCTTTTGCCATGTTATAAATCCGGATTTTTCGGCTCCCGACTGTATACATGAGTAGTTAAGTAGTGAACATGAAGACTAATAGACGTTTCGGTCAAGGAGGGTCATTGAGAGCAGGAAATGTTCATCATGACTGTAGAAAAGGCAGGCTCTCTTGACACAGCGGGCATATATTTCTTTAATATTTCACGAATATTCAGGACGGTAGACAATAATAAGTATATTGTTTAAAAGTAATAAAAGAAACGTCTATAAAGTGTCTACTCAAATATGGGCAACAAGTAAAATACAGTTTAAGTGAAAAAATACGTCGGATTAATAAATAAAAATCCATGACTTCTTAGAAAATGATTCATGTTTGAATACAGAACTGAACAGATGTGAAATTTCGAGAAACATAGAATACAACACTGTTACGGGACATCTGTCCTTCTTTACGGCAGCGCATGTTGGACGATTTCCTCAAAGATGAAGAAGAAACCAGTGGGTACAGAGATGTGGTTCTACAGAATGATGCTAAGGATATGAACCGAGCGCGTGAGAAACGATGAGATCTTGAGTGGCAAACAAGGAGCCGGCTTATACTTAATATCAGGAAGAGGCAGCCGAAGTTTCTGGGACATATAATGAGGATAGAGGGCCTGGAGAATCTGATACTCACGGGTCGAATAGAGGGAAACAACTCGTGACATACATGGTGGACTTAAGAAAGTGGATGACAGAACGTGGTCTGGGGAAGGAAGCAGAGGGAAGGAACTAGTTGAGAGCTGCAAGGGATAGAGGGATATGGAGAGGCATGATCGCCTCTATCCTGAAAGTATATGGCACGTAAAAAGAAAGATGATAAGAAGGATTTCGCTTAAATAAGCTTTGTTTGGGCGTCTTTGTCATTCACGTCTGATACAGTATAAAAACCTCGGAGCTAGTGATGGTTTTTCCTGCTAGCTAGCACGTAGTTTCGAATCTAAATCGAGTTTTATTTTCTTTACAGTAATTTATCGTGTTTAGTTTTTTTTCCCC
>OZ038491.1:101718518-101756018 GCA_964036315.1 Acanthosepion esculentum
ATATATACGATTATTTACATGTATTTGTGCTTATCTGAATACAAGTATTTCCTCCTAAATGCAATATTCCACGTGGTATGCTATGTTCTATATGTTTGCTTTGTTATGTGATTTAAACATTTTCCAACCGGGACGTTAGCGCAAAGCGATTTTTTTTATCTAGACTGGGCATGAGTTTGTCAGGCATATTTATTCCGTTACTTTTTCAAAGAGAATGCCTTCAGTTTTTATGTGATAGATTTATTGTTCCAAGGAGAGGCGCTAAAATTTTTTCATTGCGTTAGCCACTTTAAAGGGTCGCTGCTTATTCCTGAAATAATGGGGCACATTGATCTTTGTGGATTTTAAGGGGACCGTAACATGGTGATATTCTATAGTCCATACCATGTTTTGTCTTCATTTTGTATTAGTTTCCTAATTGCTTTAATATTTGTATTTCAGTCATTATTTTCTGTTCGTTTATTTTTTTCATATGCGTCGTTATCGTTTAGTAGTAAATTGATATTTTTTCAACGTATGAATTTGTATTCTTTATGAGAACTCAAAGTCCTTGTCTGCCCAGTTAATGTAAATTTCCTTATATATTTCTAGATTCTTATTGCATGGAAGTCTATCTATGCTAATGTTTTTTTTTTCGGTGTTATGTCTGACAAGCTTCGGGCCAGTCTAGTCATAAAATCACTTTACATTAACGTCTAGATTATTCGGACTATTGTCCTCATCTTTGTCGCCATTTTTATTACAACGTTTCGGCCTTTGTACGCTTCGGCCTTCTTCAGGTGGTTGGAATGTCGAACTGAAGCATTTATTTCGCTCACTGGTGTAGACTGTTCTAGTTCCACATGCCATGTTTTTTGGATGTCAGTTATCAGTTATCTCCTGTTAATTTTCCTCTGGAAGTTCTCCACTGCTTTAAGCGGGTATTGAACTCACGCACTTTGGGTCTTGTCACTGGATCTAACCAACGCTTTTATCCAGTGGGCCATGTGTCCTTGAGGAACAGTCTACCCCAGTAAGAGAAATAAAGGGTTCAGTTCGACATTCCAACGTACAACGGCCAAAACGGTGTAATAAATATGGCGACAAAGATGATGAAAATAGTCCGAATAATGTAAATAATGTACATAATACCTCATCTCAGAATTATAGACAGATATTTATGTCTAGGTTGAAAAATGCTTAATGTTTATGTGAATTTATGTGTAAGATCATTCCAAAAGCAGCTGATACATACGAAAATATATTAGAATAATCAGTTAGACCGAAAATTCTTCTGTGGAGTGAAACGTTTGAACATTTTCTAAATAATGGGCATTTTTTTTTTTTCTCATTATACTAGATTAATTTTAAAGTCATCGCACGTGACATCCTCCATTTTCACCTTGCAAAAGATAGGCGCGCGAAATAATGCCTATTTGTAACCAGTCTAGTGAGATATTTTGTGAGTAGTCAGTTGTCTACTGGACATTTGCGTCCCGGACAATTGCGTACTAGACTGTTTCGTCCATGGGCATTTCCGTCCCTAGAGAAATGAGACCCTGGATAATTGCGTACCTCGGATGATGTTGTGAAGCTTGTAAAGGCAATTAATATAAATTTTGAAAGAATCATAGCTAGCAATTATAAATTTTTTTTAAAATTAAAGGAATAAAATAAAATAAAAAATAAAATAAAATTTAATATGTGTTTAAAATGCAATAACAGACTAACAGTATTGCAAGAATTTTCGTTGCATTGACGTTTTTCTTAATTCAGTGGTAGCTGTAATTTTCCTCGTCCACATATTTTTCTAACAGTGTTTGATTTTCGGAACTTAGACATGGGTTCCAAGAAAAATATCTCTATCTATAAAAGGCAGGATGTGTGTGTGTGTGTGTGCGCGCGCGCGTGTGCGCGCCCGCGTGCGTGTGTGCGTGTGCGCGCGCGTGTAACGAATGCACGGCGGCAATTTTTGACGGATTTGCACCAAAATTTACATGCACATGCTCCAAGGCCAAGACTGACTTTGCATTTCCCAACTCCCATCGATAATGGAAATAATCGATTTTTCATGCTTCTACGACAGTTTTCATGTAGTTTGCGGCCATTTTTCTACTGGCCAGAGTGAGAGCCTATAGCTGGCTGCCACGAATAGGCAGGAAGATTCTATTGGCCAGCGTGAGATCCAACAGCTGACTGACACGAATGTTAATTAGCATGCAAAAAAATCGCTAGCTGCATTCGTAAAAAGTGGGAAAAATTTAAATCTGCATGGCACTTTACTCCAATTGTCTCATTCGCTTGCTTAAACTCAACGTTGATTCTGATTCCGCAGAACTGAGTTGGGCGTGAAAAAGTATTTCTTGTTAACATTCTTTTTTTATTCGGTTTTTCCAGTTACGAGTCCTTTTTTAAAGCTGATCTTTTTGTGCTCATTTTGTTTAGATCTTTTTTCGTAACAGATTTAATGTTTAGTATAGAGCTTAGAAAAATTCGCAGTGTGAGATAGACAAGAAGTAAGGCATGTAGCAACACCAGCACGGCAAAGGGCACTCCTTTAAAGGCAAGGAAGTCAAGTGATAGCGATTGCTGTATGAGTCGTACGATTATTGAATCAAGCACATGCAACGCCGGCCCATGCTGCTAGTAATCTATAAAATCCAGAATCTATTTGATATTTGCGATACGCTCTGCATGATCTAAAGGATGCCGCTAGCTTAATGTTCTCTTGCTTTAAAAAATAATTTTTCTCTCTTTCTTTATTTATAGTCTCAAATTTTATGCTAAGTTAAAGTAATTAACGATATCTGTGTGCAGATTTCTATATAGAATATTTCTTTAAAAACAATGGTAACTTCAAAAAATTATCAGAGTTGAGCAATTTTCCATGGACTCATTTGTCTAGGGACGCAAATATCCAGGGACGCAATTGTTTAGGACGCAAATGTCTGTGCACCAGATTTCTAGAGTACGGAGCATGTGGAGGAGCCTTCTAAATAGATAGATAGATAGTTTGTTCGTTTAACCAGCATATCGATTTTCGTTGGGCCATTTAATGCTGAAAAGGTTGTTTTTTTTTTTCAAAAAGTATAGTTGGTAATATTGTTTTGCAATAAAGTATAGCTGTAATATTGTTTTTCAAAAAGTATAGCTGGTAATATTGTTTTCAAAAAAAGTATAGCTGGTAATATTGTTTTTCAAAAACGTATAGCTGGTAATGTTATTTTTCCGAAAACGTATAGCTGGTAATGTTATTTTTCTAAAAACGTATAGCTGGTAATAATATTTTTTCAAAAACGTATAGCTGGTAATAATATTTAAAAAAAAATATATAGCTAGTAAAAATATTTTTTTCAAAAACGTATAGCTGGTAATAATTTTTTTTTTTTAAAAAGAAATTTGCTTGAAAAGACCTGGAAGTTTGGAAAAGACCTGGAAGTTCACTATTTGCCCATAGCTGGGACCCCAACAGGTGCTACCACCCCGAGTCAGGGTGGACCTGGGAACACCAGCAATTAAGAGGTGGTTCCACGCTTCCTCAAAACCTCCTGATCAGAGGCCTTGCTGTTGTATGCAGTTTAACGTCGTACCCAGGACGCCTTCTAAATAAACACACTTTTCGTGCTATATTCTTTGGAGAGTCCATCTAATAGATTAACGATTTTTCTTTTTTAAAGTAGGCTATGTTATTGGCAGCCGACGTCTGCAGAGATTGATCTGTTAATACTTCTTAATGGAATGCCACATTTGCATTCCACCAAATATCAATCAAGAAATTATGCAGTCCTGATTTTGTTTCTGTTCTCATTTCACATTTCTTGATAAACACTCTCTTTTAGTTTTCTGTTGACATTATTTTTCTCCTATCTACTGCCAGTGAGAAAATCAAAGTAACATCGACTGTCTCGGAAACTCTCCTGATTTAAATCCTATCGAGATTATGTGGTCATTCTGTGAGGAATGACTTCGCGGAATGGACATACATAGTACTTACATGCACCCTGGGTGATGTTTCATTGAAAAAATTAGCTGGTGATAACGGAAAATGTCTCGCCAGCAAAAACGGCCTGGACAGGAACCTGGCCGATAGAAGACAATGAGTATTACGCGGAATTACAAAACGAATACGCGCAATACACAAATGGAAGTGAACTACTCACCATTAAGGAAGCGCTAAATGCAGTCGAAGCAAGGAATATTTGCCTGCTGACAGCCGACGTTAAAAATTGGAATCTAATCGGTGTCAGCAGGGAAAAGATGGAAGAAGCCCTGAAAAGCTTGAAAATAGAGCCGAAGATTCTTGCCAGACGTTCGAAAGCAATGTAGGACCTGCTTTTGACGTCCGAGCAGGAGGCTAAGAAATTTGCTGGAAAAGTACTGACGTCCAAAACGCCTGGCCTACAAACCGAATAAATGGGCACCAGTAGAACGAAAGAAACGGTTCATGGGGTGCCCATAAATATTCCGGAAGACAGGATGGGTGCTTTCTTTTCCCAATATGGAAGAATATAGGAGGTCGTCAGCGTAAGGAGCAACGCAGTCATCTCAACTGGCAATATTGTAATAGAAAATACCTTAGATCGCCAGGCCTTTAAGGATATACCCAATACACTGACGTGTAGAGATAAGATGTTGGTTGTGGTGGAGGGCCGGAAACCTTGCTGTTGGTTATCTGGAAAGCCGGGGCAAATGGCAAACGAGTGCCCCGCAAAGAAGGTGCCGCCACAACCAAATCCCACGACAGTAACAAATACAACAACAGCAGCAACAACAACAGCAGCGACAGCTACCACAACAGTCGAAGCTGACAAGCCTTCCAATGATGGCTGGAAGGACGTGGTGGCGAAGGGACGGAAATCCAAAGCAAGTCCCCCGTCTCCCCTGAGGCAGCAGCAACTACACAAAGAGAACAAACAGGCAACAGAGCAGCATACAGAGCACAAGGAAAAAGACGAAAAACTGAAGCAGCGGCAACAAGATGGAGGTAGAAGAATTACCTCCAATGCGGTCCTCCTCTTTAACGAGGAACAGAGAAGAGGAAGAAGAAGAAATACCAACTAATAAACACACTGCGCAAAATAGGTCTGAATCTCCCGAGACATTTTGATGCACCTATACCCAGGAGTCCCCCCCTTCACTCTCTCGTGTCCCACTCTCTCCCTCCACACCTACCCTCCCGTTCACCCCCACCCCACCTTGCCCAGATAGTGTTAAAAAGAAAAGAAAAAAGAGGCTTTTCAAAAGGAGCGAACAAATATGTAGAGTGGATAAGGAAGAACTGGAGAGTAACCTCTCTTCCTGAAAAAAACCCTCCTGGGTCCACTTTATAAACTGTCCTCCGTCGAAAACAAGTCCGTGGAGGATCGACAGAACTTTCCAGGGGCCCCAGGTGTTATTGCCCTCATGAGGGATATATCAAGTTGTGGACACATATGTTTGAGGCAAGGGAAGCATTCCCGGGTCTAAGATTGGTAGAGTTTGGCACATCTGACCTCATCAAAATGCATAGCTTCTGTTCAGGGAGGGTCCCGGTACGTCACCACCCCCCACTATATAGGGTCTTAAAATTTACCTACCCTAAGGAAGTCGGCGGGATTTTCTAGAGTAGTCGCATGACGACGGAATTTGGAAGAGGAAACCTTGGACAATCTGTCGGGGTCCTGACACCTGCAGATTTTCGTCCCGTATGTGAATAGGTTTATGCACTTTTTCTTTTCTTTGCAGGCCTAGATGGCAATGAAGATAGCCAGTTTGAATGCGAGGGGTTTGAGGGATCGGAGTAAGGCTGCCCGCCTGCTTCGGGATCTCTTGTGCTTCGATGTGAATGTTGCCGCGATCCAAAAGAATCACTTTGTTTGCGGCGTCGATGCGTGTGTGCTGGAGGACGACTTTGTCGTTTATTCAGCATATGGGGACCGGCTCGTCAGAGGAGTTTTTTTGTTGGTCAGACGTACTCTTGATGCGAAGGTAGAACTTGTGCTTACAGATACCGGTTGTCGTGAAAAGTGGTTCGTTTCGTGTCGTTGCGGTTTATGCGCCCAACAACCGGGAGGAGCGGGTTTCCTTTTTTTCGGCGGTTGGGGCCGTTCCTAGTGGATTCATCGCGCCTAGTTTTAATGGGGGACTGCCATCCTGGACCCCAAGTTAGACAGGGGCGGGGTGCTAGCAGGAGAAGGAGCGATCGTAGCCTGGTTGATCTGATCAACGATTATGGTCTCGTCGATAGATACCGGGTCGATCATCCCGGGGGGAAAATGTGGACGTGGACTCTTAATTGGCCTTCTGTCAAGGTGGTTAGCTACCTTGACATAATTTTAGTTAGAAGAGCCGATGTAGATCTGTTAGATTGTCCTACGTTCCACTGGGTAGGCTACTCAGATCACAAACTTGTTTGTGCAAGGGTGGTGTTAGAACATAGGCCTAGAATGGAGCAGCTAATTAGTGAAGTGCAGCGGGAGCTAGTGGGGGCGGTTATTGGGAAAAGTGGTGGGAGAGACTTAAGGATAGGATTAGGTCCTTCACCACTAATTTCAGCAAACGGGTCGCTCTAGATAGAGCTGAAAATGTGAAGACACTTAGGGCTAGTTTTTCCCGGGCGGAGGATGGGGGGAGTCCCAAGAGATAGCCGTACCTAGGGAGGTTCTGAAGCATTCGAATAGCGAGCGCTACATGGGCCAGTTAATTAGACATAATTTAAGTAAGCAGATCTGTGCAGGGAAGAAGTCCGTCGAGGTGGCGATCGTTACATTCGGCAAGTCAAGACCCCGGAGGGACGTACTCTTCGGGCCACTGACGACATGTGCGAGGCGTTTCGGCGGCATTTACCTAGGAGCCTGGTCTCTAGGAAGAGGAAAATCGTAGCTATTTGGCTGACGTTGCTCAGCTTTCGCCGACTGAAGCGGCTACCTGCGAGGGAGAGATCACGTAGGGCGAAGTCTACGTGGCATTGAAGAAGGTCGGCAGAGGCACGTCGCCCGGTCTGGGCGGTTTGCCTTATGAATTGTACTTGAGGCTCTCGCACATCTTTGTTTCGAATTTGACTGCAGTGTTCAACAACTGGATTCGGTCGGGGTCCATCCCCAACAGGATTTCCAGGGGTGTAATCACTCTGTTGAAAAAGGGCAAGGGTGTTGTGGGAAAACTAGATGATTATAGGCCCATAACTCTACTAAACACAGAGTTAAAGATTATGGCCAAAATCCTGCATGTGCGTTTGCAGTCAGTTGCCGAGTCTCTGTTGGGACCTGAGCAGACTTGTTCTGTGAGGGGCCGAACAATTCAGAGCAACCTGCATCTGATCCGCACGATCATAGAGGGTGTAAAAGACGACGAAGAAGCCACGCTGATCAATTTGGATCAGTTCGAGGCATTTGATAGTGTTGACCTTCCCTACATTGCTACTGTCCCGCAGGCCACTGGATTCTCACCCGACTTGTGCCGCTGGATTAGACTCCTGTATCGCTCCGCCAGTGCTGTGGTACAAGTGAACGGAAAGTTGTCGGGCGCTTTTGTGCTGTCTAAGTCTGTTCGTCAGTGTTGTCCGCTGTCGCCTCTCCTTCATCCTTTGGCGATGGAGAAACTCCTTCGCCGGCTGAAGGACGAGACGTGCAGTCCGACCCTACTCGGGATCGCCGTTCCTGAAGGGACAAGAGCCAGGTTTTCCGCGTACGCCGATGATGTATCTGCTTTCGTGTCGTCCCGCAGCCACATATAGGCGGTACAGAAGGCGTTTGATCGGTACGAGATGGTGCCAGGGGCCAAGATAAACCGAGACCTCCGGCTTGCGGTTAGGTGCCTGGAAGGGGGTCCATCTTCCGAGCCGCTTCGGTTGGACGGACGGACGGTCCTGTCCGCATTCTTGGAGTGTGGTTTGGATCCGACCTCCAGCTGGAGATAAATTGGTCTGAAGTACGAGCAAAGCTCGATTCTGCCGCTCATATTTGGAATCGACGGAGGTTGTCCGTGAAGGGCAGGGCGGATGTGTGAGCTACATACATCTTCTCTCTTGTTCTTTATCGATTGTCCGTACTTCCTCTCTGTGGCGACCACAGGAAGCCGCTCCAGCAATCGGTATCCTCCATTTTATGGAGGGGACGCGTGAATCGGGTCGATAGACGAGTCTGTACTAAACGTCCATGTCATGGGGGCTGGGAATGCCACACATGAAGAGCCACATTCGTGCCTCTCGGTTGGCTTTCCTACGCCGCGGGTTGAGCGCCGTCGTAAACCCCGGGATCAATCGGATTTCCTTTGCGAGTGTCGGTCGGCCTTGCTGGCTGTTTCGCGGTCCAGTGACCTTTCACGGCCTAGGTAGGTCATCTATCGGGGATTAATGGAGGGGCCCTTGAAGGATCCCCTACGTGATACGCGCTGCTTGTCGGAGGAGGAGTTTCGCTCCTACTGGTCTTTGGCGCCAGGGTCGGATTACCTCACTAACCCTGAGTTTTCGCTTACTTGGCGATTGGCTCGGAATCGGCTGCCTCTCAATGGGTTTTGGCGGATTTGCCAGATTGTGAACAGTGTGCACGCATTCTAATGTTTCCCCTGGGTCCGCCCCTTATGGGACCGTGTCGCCGAGCTGACGGCTCGTCTCACTCCTGAAGAACTTGTGTCCATTGATCGCGCATACGCGTGTGACAATGTGTCTTTCTCATCAGGATCTAATCCGATTCTTTGAGCATCAGCTCAAGATGAAGTTTAGAACAGATAGAAAACGATTGCATTCGATAGTCTTCAGCGAAAGGTTGGTAAAAGAGGCGAGCTTGGTTCGTTTGAACGGGGCTAGCTTTGATTTTCCCTTCTAGCTCAACATAGGTAGTTTCCTGTGGAGCCCCCCCCCCTGGGTTAGGTTAGACAAGCTTCAGTGTACCTAGTTAATGTGAGTAAGTGTTCTTCATGGCCTGTTCCCGGCTAACTCTTTTTGTTATGATCCAAGTCGAAATTCCCAACCTCCCCAGTTTGTTTTGGCCCCCTTTTTATCTCGACTGGTTCAGCCTTTTATTTCCCCATGTCCGTGTTATTTTATCTCTTCCCACACACTTAGTGAGAGTGCTTCTTGATTTTGCCTATTGGCAGAAAACAGCGGCCTCTCTGTTTTGAGGGTTGGACCGACCCTACTAACATCAGTTATGTTTAGTTTAAATTTGTTGATTTTTAGTTGATTATTAGGTTCATCTCCCTTCCCTCTCATTTTTCATTATTAGATTTTTATGTATTTATTATCATCAAATTTTTATGGTGTAGGGCGTGTTTTGTAGGCTCCCCTTGTGAGGACGCGGTATTATGGCGTATGGAGGATTGTTTGGTGACGGACGAGTTCTTTTGGTGAATGTTAAAATTGTAACGTATGAAAGCGTCAGGAATCTGATTAGCTAGGTATAAGATAGTTAGTGAAGACCAGCCTCTACCCCTCCCGTTTTTCGGCCTTATGCCACAACTTTGTATTTTCCTATAAAATAAATCAAGCTTCGCAACTGACTAGTGCTAAACCTTGACTTCACAACAATGGCGTCGCCGATAGGATACCATTTGTCTCTAGAAGATCCAGATTTTGTGGATGCATGGATTCGATATTTTTCTGTCAGTGCGAGAAGTAAAAATTTGAAAGACAAGGAGAAGGGAGGCGAAAATGAAATTACGGATTTATTCTTGGCTACAAGCTGGATGCGAGGCGATAATGAAAGTCTCCACCATGGCATATCCAAGAAACTTGGAAGACCTGATTTCGAAAACATTATAAGGAGAAATACGAGACCAAAAAAGGCTGGTAGTAGCAGAAAGAACGAAGTTCATGTCGATGAAACAAGAAATTGACGAACCAATTATAAAATATCTACACCGTCTACGAAATGCGAGTAGATATTGCGAATTTGAAAAACTCGGACAACATGGACTATTGAAGAGGACTTGATTCAATTAAGGATAATTGAAGGTATGTGCAATGCATCACACCGATATAAAATAAAGGAACAACTACAAATAGGAAATATGTCTTTAAATACACGCATTGACTTTATACAGCAACAAGAATTGATACAGAGATACAATCATCATAAAAGTCAACCCAGCGAAGAAATATTCGCTGATACGTACATGTTAAAAAAGATAAACTGTGCGTATTGTGGACGTGAACACGAAATAAAAAGGGAAAAATGCCCAGCATTTGGAAAAACCTGTACAAATTGCTTTAAAAAGAACCATTTTCAAGCAGTATGCAAATTCAAGAAGAAAACCGTTGAAAGAGTTGAAGAAAACGAAACCAATATGGAAGTGTTCACATTAAAAGATAAGAATATAGCAAAAATTGAACAAAAAAAAAATACAGTATATTAAAGGTTAAAATTAACAACTGCAATTTAGATATGCAAATTGATACTGGGAGTGAAGTAACGCTGATACCAAAAAAGTTTTGTTAACGCATTGGAAAGCCACCTTTACGAAAGAGCAGTTTACAACTCCGCCAATTTGATGGGTCATAAAAATTTTAGGATACTTTGAAGGTTCATTGGAGTTAAAAGATAAATTTGAAGTAATACCTATAATTGTCACAAGTTGTAAAAAGAACTACGGACTTCTTGGAAACGACGTGCTTAATATAAATTCTACCAAATTAATGAAATAAAAAAATAAAAAATTGGAAAGTTAAAAACTATAAAGCGAGTTTAAAATTAAAAGCAAATGTATCCCCCTCTTATGAGGCACGAAAATTGCCAGTACATTTGTTGCCATTAGTAGTAACAAAACTACGGAAATTAATAGAACAACACCTTCTTGAACATGTTCCCCCCTGGGGGCAATAGGTGGGCATCACCCATTTTAGTGTTGAGGAAGACAGCTGGTGATTTACGTATTTGTGGAGATTACAAAATAGGCGTAAATCACGAAGTCTGTTCGGATTCATATCTCATACCGAATGTTGAAGTTGCATTACATGAACTGGACGGAATGAGCGTTTTTACAAAAAATAGATTTTAAAACGGCATACCACCAAATACCAATAGACTATAACTTCAAAGAAGTAACAACGATAAATACGCCAATAGGGTTACTAAGATGGAAAAGGATGCCATATGGAATAAAAACCGCAAGCGCCATACTTCAAAGGGCCATCGAACAGGTTTTTAAAAATATGAAACATATTATTTGTTACCAAGACGATATATACATAGGAACTACTAATGACAAGTAATTAAAAAAGATAACCGACATAATCTTGAACAGATTAAGTAATGTTGGAATGACAATGAAAAAGAATGTGTTAACAATTGTAGTAAAACATCTTTTTTATGTTATTCCATTTCAAAAGAAGGTATATCACCAGAACAAGCCTTAATAGAAAAAATACTAAAAGTAGCTACACCTACAAATAAAAAAGAACTGGGATCTTTTATGGGATTGGTGAATTTTTACAGGCGATATGTACCAAAATACACGGGCTTGACTGAACCGTTTGTAAATTTAAGAAAAAAGAATGTTGAATTTATTTGGTCAGAGGAACAACAAAAAGCTTTTGATGTGATTAAAAGAAAGTATGGCAAAGAAACCAGTAGTGAAAATGTTTGATCCAAAAAAGGACATGACGTTAACCACAGATGGAAGCGAACATTCAATATCGGGAATATTATCACAAGGACACCCGATAATGTTTTTATCAAGAAGACTAATGAACACTGAATTTAATTATTCATATATAGAGAAAGAAGCATTGGCTATCGTGTGGACAACTACTGGAGCCCGACAGAGTTTAATTGGAAAAAATGTTTTTAAGTGATCATAGACCATTATAGTTTATATTTAACCCGAGGAAAGGATTACCCAAAGCCACGGCATCGAGGATACTAAGATGGGCAATAAGATTGATGGCATTTGATTTTGATATAAAATATGTAAAAGGAAATTCAATTCCACACGTAGATGCACTATCAAAATTGAGATTTTACAAGGAGTCAAAAGATAAAACAGAAGAATTTGAAGATACATTCTTACACTGGGTAGAGACTGATGTTTTGTCTTTAGATAGAATGGCTGCGGAAACTAGACATGATCCAGTACTAAGTAGGATAATATCAAGAATAAGAAAAAACTCATGGGGAAATTGTTCTAGGGCGGAAAGACCCTACAAAGAAATAAGACAGAAATTAACGATAGAACATGGAGTGATTTGTAATTGGGATGTGGTAGTTCCCCCAGAAACACATAGAAAAAAGGTAATAAAAAGTGTACATGATGATATACACTGTGGAGGATGAAATTAGAAGCATGGTGGCCGGGATATTCAAGATATGTCGAAGAATATATAAAATGGTGCAAAGAATGTAAAGAACTAAGAAACTTTACACCGACTACTTTACATTCGTGGCCTAGAAAAGCGGAGCCATGGAGTCGGGTGCATATGAATCATGCGTATATTAATCTAGTGGGATTCTAATTAATTCTATTAGACTCTTTTTCAGGTTGCCTGAAATAATCCGGGTGCCAGACAAGAAAAGTTCTACGATAAAACAGATTCTAAGGGTCATATTTTCCAGAAATGGCATAGCAAAAACCCTGGTATCTGGCAATGCACCAGAATTTTTTGATGAAGATCTTAATTTAGGTTTAGAAAAATAGGATGTAAACCGTATAAGACACCTCCATATCACCCTCAGTCGAACGGGTTAGCGGAAGGAATGGTGCAGACCGTAAAAACGGGACTAAAAGCATGCTCTCAGCAAAAAGAAAAAGTAGTTTTTCTACCGAGGCTGCTTTTAAGCTTTCGCACAATACCACACGCTGGAAGACTAGAAAGCCCATCAGCTTTAAAATGTGGTACAAAAAGAACAAAGAAGCAAATCCGGAAAGGGCAGAATTTATCATGCAAAAAAGGCCACAATACAGCTATAATAAATAGAGAAAACGGCAACAGTGTATTAGCCCATGCAAATCAAATAAGGACCCAGGGTAAATATGAAGAGCAAAATGAAGAAATGTCTACGATTCCGTCCGATAATGATTTATTAGAACAACCGTTACAAAATTAAACAAAATAAGACGAAATGATGCAAGGTCAAGTGGGCCAGAATGAGTTTGAAAGTTCGGACGAAGACCAAATAATGCAAGAAAATGCCTATGATTACAGCTTAGCGCGGGACAGATCTAGGTCTCCCAGAGAAAGAAATACGTGCGAGAGAGAAGTAGAGCCAAGTAATAAAAACTATCACGAGAAGAAGTACAAGAACTACTAGAGGTATAAAACCTATACCTTTCGGGGAGATGTAGTGATACTGGCAAATAAATATGCCTAATTTGCATAGGTGCAAGAGAAAGCCTATATAACTCGTCACTGAGAATAATGAGAGGAAGCTTAGCGACTGACTAGTGCTAAACCTTGACTTCACAACATGTATAAACTACTCAAATTTAAAACTTGTTAAATAACTGCAAAATCTGTTGATTTAATTAAAATTATAATGTTTTGAATTACTTTCGCATTGAGCAATATTCAAGAAGAAAGAATCAGGAGCGGAAGTAATTTGGAAAATAAAATGGAGTCTAGAAAAGAAAGAAACGAAGAGAGAGCCACGATAGATAAAGAGAATGGAAAAGAACTAAACAGCGTGAGATTTAAAAAAAGAATAATAGATGGATTAGACAAGAAAGACAGGAATAATGACAGAAAGACATGTTGGAAACGATAGAAAGAAAGTTAGAGTGCTTGGAAAAGAGAGGAAAGACGGATGAAATATAGTTTGGAAAAGAAAGATAGATTCTATGAAAAATTAAGAAATAGGGAAGAATGTAAGGAAAGGTAATTTTGAAAATAAAGAAAGAAATAGGAAAGAAATAAAGAAAGAAGGAAATGAAGGAACATCGTCTGGAAAAGAAAAATGGAAGCAAGTATGATAGACAATGAATACAGGCGAAAGATAATGAATGAAAAATAAGTAAAACAGTCACTGAAAAAGATAAGAAAAAATGAAAAGAAACTCAACTAAAGATAGAAAAGTGGAAAGAAATAAAGAAACAAGAAAATAGGTAACGGATGAAATGATATAGGTAAACCTGATATAACCAAAACGAAAACAAATAAAACGGAAAAGTGAATTATCCACGAATAGATAAGAGATATGTTTGTGAGCAAGAAATAATTGATGTGAGAAAAATTCAGTTAGAAAAAGAGAAAAAGATGAGAAGAAATAATAAATTGGATATGGAAAAGACGGGAGGGTCAAGAGATGAGCTGAACGAAATCGAAAGAGAAAAATTGAAATGATAGATAAATATTTTAACCAAATAAATACCATAAAGAATCAAATTATAGAAACCAGCTTAAGAGAAAATAAGGAACGAACCAAAGAACGAAAGTGAAGGAGATTTAAAAGCAAATGTACGGTTGGATAAAACGTTTGAATTAGAAATTTAAAAATAACAGATGAATATTTGAACGCACAAAGAAAGAAAGACAATTAGGAAGAATGAAAAGAAGGAAGAAAATAAATAAAGAATGAAAATTAATGTCACAGAAGACGGGCTGAAATAAATAAAACATGTCATATCAAAAGACAATGGACTAACTAGAAGAGTGAAAAGCAAGGAAAGACAGGATGAAAGAAGTCAAAAAAAGGAAAGAATGAATGAAAGTTAAGGAAAACCGGTAGGAATAATTAAATATAGCAATTTGAATGTTGATGGACAAAAAAGAAGAATAAATAAAGTAAGAAACAAAGAATATTATGGAACAACAGCTGAAACAAATAAGCATAGTAACATTGAAATAGAGACGATTTAGAAAGAAAGAAGAGAAATAAATATAGAAAGAAAGAAATGATTAAATAAAGAAAGAAAAAAATGTATGAAATAATTAACAGTAAAACGGCCTGAAGGAAATACGATAGCTAACCAGAAGAGAAAGAAAGCATTTTCAGAAAACGACACTAACAGAAATAATCAAAATAATATTGTAAAAGCCTATTTGTAAAAGGAACCAAGAAGGAAACGAGGAAAAAATAATAAAATAGAAAAATAGTAAAAGAAAATTTATCTGAAAGAAAAGAATCGTTTGTCATTTAATTTGTATATTCCAAGACAAAAACGCATCTATATAAAAGATAACCTGCTGTGTGAGTATGTCCGATAAAATGCAATAAATAAAAGAAAGAATATATATTTTTTTATATGCAGGCATCCAATTTTTACCCAACAATTTCTGCAAGTGGATTTTTATGAGCTGACGTTCTCATAAAGCAAACACACACTGATTTTACGGCTGTGAAAAATCGCTTTCACAAATAACATAGAAAAAACGTATCTTAAACATAAGACCACTACAAAGTTATCATAACTTTGAAGTCATTTCACAAATCACTTAAAGCTCCAAAACTCGAAGTTGCTTTTACAAACATTTGTCAAATTTTAAACTATTAATTTAGATGTCAAATCAAATCTTCCGTTAAATCTTCGGTAGTTTCAACCTGCTTTATTAAAGTTATTGTATTTATTATAAAAACTGCAGTCAGAAGTTATTATGCAAAACCCAACAAACCACAATTTACTTCAATATCAATTTAATAAAATAATCAACACTTCATCACCGCCTGTAAGAGAACAAATAGATAAACATTTATATTAAGTCTGAGAAGCATTTACATCTTAATATATCAAATATTCCCAACAGCATGAAGCAATCTGTTAATCATGGATTTTGTTAATTTATTTACTCCAGTAAGTTCAGTTTCCGACATGGTGATTTTAATTGCTTCACATATGTATGTTTGCTGTCTTACATTATTTTCCATTTTCATATAATTTAATTTTCACAATTGACCCTAGATTTTCGATCGGATTCAGTTCGAGGCGTAATGATCGCCATTACATTATCTTCTCTACTATGTATATTTTATGATCAGATAATCCATGGGTAATCTTAAATACACAAGGAGGTATATTGTCGGGCATAAATATGCACGTCACTTTGAAATATCTTACATATAATATAGAGACTCATCATGTGTTTCTGGAGAATTTCGTGTTTAAGACTCCAGATTCAAACGAACCGAATACATCTACTGTGTCCCAGGCGAGGACATATTTCAAGAAGAGGCAACAGCCTTTCTTGTTTTCTCAAAAATCCAGAGTTTTTATCTATAACTGGAAAAGATATATTACAACAGTTGTAGCATTTTCAGGTTACAAAAACGCTCGGTTTGGCTGCTGTAAACAAACTGAAACTGATGGCCACTTTCGTCACTGTAACACGTTTAAGAGGCTGTCACGTGAATCACCTGACGCATCTCAACCAAAGGGGAATAATTGCCTTCTGTATTCCTACAATAGTTGGCAGCAACTGAAAACCGAGAATCCATCTACAAACCCCAAAATATACTTGAAAAATATGAATTTAAATGACTGGCTGCATACGAAAGAGATCAATTTTTCCTTCCTAATTGCCTACGGAATAAAATAATGCAGATAATCATACTACAAGTATTATGCATTGTTTTAACAAAAATCGACGGACAATTGCATAAGAACTTTTTTCTTGCCTGATGACATAAGAACAGATATTATTCGAATCATTCAAGAAAAGGTAATCCTTCTAAATATGGATGTTCTGTTGAATCCTCCGTGTTACTCGTCTGACCGAGCCCCATTAAGATATTATATATTCGGATTACTCAACAATATGTTTTCGATAAGAATATGAATAATCCATATACAGTGACTGACACCCGTATATAATACATTATCCTAAACCTAGCAATCTTTCAAATACGGTAGTTGTGGATTTCTTTGTCATGATGTCATCCAGTAAAGAAATTGGTCACGTACATTTATATTGAAATGGTTCCCTGTTTAAAAACGGGAATCTCGGGTTTGGTTCCGGTCCCAATGGATATGTTCATTAAGGGGTTTGTCGAACTCTTAATTAATGTCCATTTGAAATGAATTCCAAAAATATCAGGGTTTTCTACTCAAAACTCTTAAGCAACATCTCTCTCTCTCTCTCTCTCTCTATATATATATATATATATATATATATATATATATGTATGGCGCGGAAATGCCTTCCAAATTTTAACCTGTAACCTGTGTGATGCTAATGAACGTAGAAAAGTAACAATGATGTTTTCATCTAGATTATGTGTAATCATTTTTCCAGTTACTATAACAACAAGAAGAATGGCACAACCGTGCTGAAACGGTGATCATGTGACCACAATATTACCAAATATAAGCAAGCATGATTAAAGGCGCATGGCAAACCTCAAAATACATTATACTGAAAATGCGGATAATGTTTGGCATATACTCGTACATTTGTCCTAACTTAGGTTTCTTTAGCCTTCCGCCACTGGGTTACAATTAAAACAGCTGGTACATTCCTATTCTGACTTTACGTAAAGTGCTGGTTTCAATAATCATTCACTAACCTCAAGTGAATATCTGTAATCCTTTCAACGTCCCAAAAGTAAAATTCTATAATGAAACAGTCTACTGAGTTTTGCAAACCAAAGAATTTATAAAGTTTTCTTGCTAAAAAACGAGATGATCACAACATAATTTATCTCGTAGGCGCCTACCTACTTTCTTTTAAAGTCAAATTAATACAGCCATTATATTGACCCCCCACCTAAAACTTTCGGAAGATTGTGTTACGTCAGTGTTTCAAAAATGCAGAGACTTCATGCTTGAAATATTAGAATTCAAAATCTTTTTTCACAATACACATATTCCTATATCGTGACAATTCGCGATGCTTTCTTATTGTTTTTACCTCCACTCGCGTGACTGCAACATCCCGTGACTACCGCTTCTGAGAGAAAGAATACACAGAGAGTCATCTTTATATTTTCAATAAATACGGAAAAAATAAAGTCTTGCTGAGAGAAAGGAAGCCTGAGATATTTTTTTGAAAACTAGAATATTCGTTTTTTTAGAAATCTTTCGTTTTTTCACCGTGACAAATGTACTATCACACGTACAATTTTTTTGACACATCTCTGAGCAAGCAATATGGAGCCGAAAGCAATTTCTAGACGCATACTGGGAAAATATATTGTTAAAAAGTTTATCACACGTACCTAGGCAGAAAATTCAGAAAAAAAAACTGTAATGCTTCCGTTCCAAGAAAGAAAAAAACTGACGGCGTATTTCAAAGGTAGACACGCATAAAAAATGAATTTGTTCTCATAACAAAATAGCAAATTCGAAAGAAACTTTAAATTTCTCTAAAATAAAGTAGAAAAGTGGACTATATATGTATATAACATTCCTCATTCGAAACTGATCATGAATTAATTTAAACATTTAAAATGTCCGACTCCTACTTCCGTTCGAGTACAGTCGTAGCCAGGGCGACTAACGAAACATAATTAGTCGCCAGCTATGTTGTTTTTATTGCGACTCAGCTGAGTAGACCTTAGTTACAGTTTATTCGATAGAGCCAATAATCTGGCGTGATCATATATTTAAACAATGACCGTACACCCAATCCAAACCCTCGGTGATATACTTGTTAACCTTGACATTGTATGCTTCCGAAATGTTCCGTTTATGTAATTTCACCAAAAAAAGATCGGACAATCATTGATATTGTTTTCATATAATTTCCCTATAACGCGATGGTTTTGCTTCCCTAGACCTATAACATCTTCACCAATCTTCTAAGGTGGGACTCGTATCCATATCTCATTGTCAGGAAGGTGAACGTCCTCATCACTCGTTTACGTGCCAATGATAGCGTTCATTTATTGATCCAGTCAGAAATCTAAATCCTCAATTTTGGTAAATGAACAGATGATAACATATTTTAGTTAACTATTCCATTTTAGTGTAATGTACAGTGGATATTATTTAATAAAAAAGGTGTGGGGGGGGAAAACCAAATGTTCGATAACATACAAATTTTAATTCATTGTATTTCCAACTGATGAATCAATATAATTTTTATATAATTAACTGTAAATATGTAAAACAGAAAACATACTAATGAATTTACTTCTACTGCTACTAATATGATGAAGAATATTACTACATTATTATAATAAAAATAATTATTATTATAACAATCATCATCATCAATAATAACAATAATAATGATATTATTATACTTTATTTTTAATAATAATAATAATATAAATAATAACTTTATGAATAATCAAGGGTGATCTCCCCTTGATTTGTTAGTTTCCTCTTTCAGAGAGCTACTTCTGTTTGCTGGGACTATGAAAGGACACGATACGCCGACCTCGTATCCTCAGATGAATAAATATTAAGACATACGTACGCAGCTGTCGGTCTTAAGAAAGCTTTATTCACCTGAGAATACATGGTTCGCGTCTAGTGTCGTTTTATAGCCCCAGTAGACAGAAAGAGCTCTCTGAAAGAGAAAACAAAACGAGGGGGGCCTCTCTTGATTATTCATAACAATAATAAAAAATGCCTATTCAAAGTAACGTTGATACGTATACATTTCTAATAAACCTTTACCACACTGAGAGTAAACTGGCTTATTTTTCATCGCAGTAATTGTGGACAGTTAATCAACGAGGAATAGTGCTAGGCTGCATGAGAAATCAAGGCCGACGGCAGCAAGAATAGCAGCGGCAAGTGTTTACAACTAGGATCGTCTTTTCTACACGACAGGTTCTATTCAACTGACCTTATATTATATGTGTACGCAATAAATCTGCGTAACATTAATCAACAAGTTCCTCCTATATATTTGGTTTTCCACAGCTGTATCACAGCTCATCAGTTTTGCGATATATATATATATATATATATATATATATATATATATATATATATATATATATATATATATATATATATATATATATATAATCAGTCGGGTTTCGATCCCGGCTTGAAGCGATCGGACGTCTAGCCACATTGAAGAGCTGTGATACAGCGAAACAGTCTGTCTGGGGATGACAATATATATATATATATTTTATACACGTGTAATTTTATACACTTGTATTTATCTTTCTCTTCCCTGCCCTTCATTCATGTCACCCATAACAAGTATTTTTCTCATAATTTCTATTCCCCGTTAAACAGTTCTGATGAGAGGGGACGAAACCGGTTAACTGGTGTTTTATTTTAAATCTAACATGGCCGTTAATAAAAAAAATTGTTTTTTTATGCATTGATAGGCTTCTGTACCGTCGCAATATATATATATATATATATATATATATATATATATATATATATATATATATATATATATATATATATATATATATAATCAGCTTCATTAAAAACGACTAACAATGTGCTGTAGTTGATGATAATGGCTATAGGTTTTGCCAAAACCGCGCTGACTAGGACCCAAAACCAGTTAAAAGTGGTCTTCCTATGATGATCACTAAAACGGAAACTGATTTGCCAAAACCGATTTTAATGTTTGCAGTTACCGCTTTCCGTGAAACATTTATTTTTTCCCTTTGAAGAAATATTGGTGTAACTGCAGTCAATCAGCCTTTAGCTAGCTGTGCATTCTCTTTTTTATAGAAACAGATCGCAACATATCAATTCTCACGTTCCCAATAACGTAGATCAGTGACTTCTCATTTCCTTCCCTAAACCCTCTGCAATTCCTAGAATCTGAAGGTTAGAGACTTTATTCATAGCAGGCCAATGGGACGATATTAGTGTTAAGTAGGGTGATCTTTCCCGTTGAGTATACGTAATAACCTTACCAGATGTATTTCAATGATTACTAAATACAATAGTATTTTTATAGTGCGATAAGTTTTATACTTTTCCATTTCATTCTCATTAGCAATAACATGATAAAAAGAAAATCAACTGAGTGGACTTTTTTCTTTCCGAAAAACAAAGATGAAGCTCAATGCACGTCGTGAGAGGAGATAATGAAGTTTTCTCGAGTATCTACGACATCTATGATCTTGTATTTGAAGAAAATTCATCAAATCGACATGAATCAAAATGCGAACCAGCCTCCTGTGAAAATGGCAAGAGCAATTGAAGATTTCTTAACGAATAAAGATATAGAAGAAGAGATTTTAAAGTTAGCTGCCATAGATGGATTTTCTTTCAATTCACTCGCCAAAAGCAAATTTATACAGACAAATCTTTATGCTCAGAGGTGCAAATATGATAAATTACCGCCAACATCTATAAATGGAATCAAGAATATGGTAATGAATTACTACATAACCAAGAAATAAGAACATTCATTATTTCGAAAAAGAAGTAGCGCTGGAATTCGATAATCATTGTTATTGGATGAATACAAATCAATTTAAAATAAGCGATATATGGACATAAATATGCATGCAAAATACAACCATTGATCGTTGGGTTTTATTATGATCAATGGTTCCCTTATTAGGAGTAGAATTGAGGAATTTGTGAGAGGATATCTGCTTGATTTCGAATTGGATTTGGATAAACACATTGTTGGCAGTACGTCGGATTGTGCTGCTATAATGGAGAAACTTGGAAAGGAAATAAGACCTGATCCCCATTAATGTATCGCACATTGCACATAGCTGCCAATGATCGACATCTTTACCATCAAAATATTGAAAATATCGCCTCAACCGACGAGACTGATAAAATAAGTGAAGAGATTAATAATCTCTTATTTTATCAGTTTTATTTAACGGACGATAGTAATGATGAAGCTGAAATACGCAAACAAGACATATTTTTTCAAATAGATTTGGCTCACGAGAATGCTTGTTTCCCATAATCAAAAACAGATTTTAACAAAGTCTTAAATAATTATATAAAAATTACAATCTTTTCCGATAATCACCTACAAAAAATGAAATTTTGTTAGATGTTGTACGGGTGACCTTCAATAATAGAGAGTATAACCTTATACTTGTTTGCAAAACCAGGTGAAATAACACGTCTCTATATGATAGAGAGATTTTTTAAATTAAAATGGATAATTCTAAATGCTCTACGAGTAGTATTTTCCAAAGAAGCCGTAGCTGACGATGAATGTAAAACTCTTGATTTGCTTTATGAAATTTTGCATCAACTCTAGATTATTTTGAATCATATTTGTGTTGGTGATACGGATTTAATCAAAGCGGAATATTCTATAGAATTTCTATTGGATAAGCATATCGTCAGCAAACATTTGGCTCTTTGGTGCGATGGATTTGAATTGTCGTTTAAATTACGCAAAAATAAAAACAACACAAATCTTACGTAGAAATTGTCCGAATGTTCTGTATGTCCATGCGCTTTCGGCTATTTTTTTTTACCAAGGATGATTTTATTTTTACTTTTAACTAAACGCAGAGGATTTTATGTATGCATCTAGTGTTATAATAATAATAATTTATATTGCAAATGCATGGAAATGAAGTTTCAAATTATTTATTTATATGAAGTTGCAAGTTATTTATTTTTTATTTACTGTTCGGCAAGAGAAGTCGTTGATCCAAGTTCGAAATCCTTTTAGCCATTTTCACTAATTTTCGGGCAAATACCCTTGGAAATGTTATAAAATCCATAAACCCTAAGAGAATTATTTAATAGTATAAAGACTGAGAACTTGATCCGTTTTCAATGTAAAAGACAACACTGAATTCACAATGTAGAGAATGCTGTTTGAGAGCACCGTATCATATTCTTTTCAACAATTCTCTGTATTGAGTTCTTTCGAAAAGTTTGAATTATGCTGACAAAGACTTTACCACTAGAATCGAATAAATATGTGCGACCTTCAGATAGATAATTAGGTCGGGGGAAATCAGTCAATTCCAGTTATGATCGTATCTTTTTCTCTGAAAGGATTCACGTAATTTTCGATATAGACGCTGAAATATTCGTCCACTGTCACTATTTGCCATACTTACAATGTAATTTAGACTCCCCTTTTGTGCCATCATGCACATTTTTGCCTCCTACCTTGAACTGCCTGTGTCGCACAAAACACTTGATTTATTCATCACAAGACATTTTAATATAGCTAAATTTTCACTCATACATTTACCAATATCTGTCTAGATTTCGGAGATGGATTATTTCAACGAACACTTTTATCCTCTGAGTCATGTGTTCCCAAGAATGAAAGAGTTGGTTGAAGTAATCCAGTGACTTAACTCGAAGAGTTCTGAGTTCAATACCTGGCCACAGCACAGGTGAACAAAAATATGAAACAGATATCAAGAAATGGTATTGAACATGGAACTAAAACAATCTACCCTCGTGGACTAAGTAATGGTTTCAGTTCGAAATTTCAACGTTTATCACCTGAAGAAGACCGGTGTGTACAATGCCGAAACATTGTGAATATGACAATAAAGATTCGAGCAACACGAAACTAAAACAATCTACCCGCGTGGTCTAAATAAAGAGTTCAGTTCGAAATTCAATCGTATATCACCTGAAGAAAACCAGAGCGTACAATGCCGAGACGTTGTGAATATGACAATAAAGATGAGCACAACATGAAACAAAAACAATCTACCACCGGGGACTAAATAAAAGGTTAATTTCGAAATTTCAAAGTATATCACCTGAATAAGACCAGATCGTACAATGCCGAAACGTTGTGAATATAGCAATAAAGATGAGCGCAACATTCCAAAACCTGCAATTAGTTTAAATACAGTGACCAATGTTCTCAACAAAACATCTACTACTGAATCGTTTTGTTGATATTTTGCCATCATTGCAACATGCTCACATGTTACTTCCATTACTGCTCGAAATTGAATCACTCGACTTGTAATCTTCTCACTACATAGAAGTTGGATCATGATCGGCGTTGCTCATTTAAATAAGTCCGGCGTTAGTTCAGGAGTTAAATTGTCAAAACCTCGTGCAAAGAAATCTTGGTGTCAAACGAATCATTACGGTTTAATTTTTGGCAACGTGAAAAGCGCGAAAGCGGTTTAGAAATAACCTGACTTTTCAAAAGAAAAAGACGGCAGTAAAAAGCAGAAAGCACACAATTTAAAAAACGACGTTAGTATGTTCCTTCTTATTCTATGTAACGTTATCATTTTAATGTTTGTCTTTTATCTATATCTCCAAGTACCTTTTCTGTCATCCACTTACACAAGCTATTTACATATGTTACTCTCTGTTTTCCCCTTTCACTCTTGTCTTCAATGTATCCTGAGAATGACAAATACTCCAAATTATTTCTTAAATTATATATACTAGATATTTAACCATTTCTATCTGATTCTATTTATAAGCATTTTATTTTGTTTCCGTTTTCCGTACACTTCTCCGTAACTCATATATTCAGTACATGGTATTCTTATAATCCACTTATGAGAAAATCGTCCAGCCTTCACTGTCATATAGGAGCATTGATATTACGTATGCCAAGTACTCTTTTCTTTGTTTCGAGCATTTTCCTGTTTCGCAATATTTAACTTAGCTTTTGGAATACATATTTCATTATTCTAATGTTCGTTCATCTTTCGCTGTGACACCTTCTGGGCTCTTTTAAAATACTTCCTAGATATTTAGATTTGCTTAATGCTAGATTTAGATATGTCCCTTTCGTAATGCCGTTATAATTTCTCTAATTTAGTATTGAGATTTGGAATTAATACATGATTAGCATTAATGAAGCCAATTTAATATTATAATATAATCTTATTTGATACTTCTGTACAGTAACATGGCAGATTAATTTTTGCACTTAAAGCCATCATATTCCAGAAAGAAATAAACTGCAATAAAGTCAAGTAAAATTGAAACAATACAATTATTTTTGCAAATAAAAAGAAACCTACTGAAACGGCTGATTATTTGTTCGAACTACAGTTTTATTTTATATATATTTCGGAATGAATATTGCGAAAATGTAAAGATAAATGTACATTTTATTAAAGAGTACATCTTATACGAACGGCTAATTCTCCTTTGTATTTCTTACCACAGCTGCACGGACAACCTGAAAAAGTTGTTCAACATTCGCAGACACATATTGCGAGGAATACCCCCATAGAGAGGAACACAGACATCCCGTGAAGCTGTTGTTAAAAATATAAAAGAGAAACAGGCCGCCACATTAAGGTATGACTGCAACAACATCGTCAAGCGATAACACGAGGGGAAATAGAAAAATCAGTCGGAGCTGACCACATATGGAAAGAAAAGGGAGATCACCGCCCTCTGTGGGAGGAGGTTGATATAATAGACAAAGAACATCACTGGAAAATACGAAAACTTCAGGAAATAGAACGTATGCTATGCAACCAAATTCTCCTGTGCCGACAAGGAGCGAAAAGTGTTGTGGATTCCGGAGATGGAATCCTGCACAAATAAATAAATAACGCCAGTAATTGAAATAGGAAAATAAGTGTATTGAACGTAAGAATACAAACTTGAAATGAATTTAGTAGTCCAGGAATACGGGTTAGTAGAAAGTATATGTACAAGTCTCTGTAAGTGAAGACGTAATTATCTCTCTCTCTCTCTCTCTCTCTCTCTCTCTGTGGACTCTACGTATGTCAACCTTATCTCAACGTATCTCTCGGTGAACACCCTGTGTACTCCAACTCTGTCAGTATAATTATACTTTAGACGAATCTATCTTGTGTAAAAGGGGGAGAGCCCCACAACAAAAAGTATACAGTATGGGAAACAGTAATAAGATAGTATTAGAGAAAGGCAATTAATAACAAAACATACAATATAAGCTCTAGTAAAAAATGGAATAATAATAGCAGAAAAAAGCAATATGAGCACTGGTAAAAATGGTTGCTGTCGCATTAGGTTTATAAGCCCCCAAAAATCACACAGGGATGCCCTCATTCATAGGTGGCCCCATGGTTAGATCCAGTGACTAGACCTACATTTGTGATCTAAAATAGTAAGTTCAATAGATAAAGAAAAATAACGGAGACATAATAAAGAAGAATGGCACGTGCACCACGAAAAATCTACCCCGGGTTAAAAGGGTTCGATTCGAAATTCAAAACACCTGAAGAAGGTCCGAGCGTACAACGACCGAAACGTTGTAAATATAGACATGAAGATGAGGATAACATTCGGAATAAGGTAAATAATCATGAATAATCTCAGATATAGGCAGAAATGAATGTAACCGAAAGTTTGCACCCGATATGTACAAACTCATTTATCCGTTCAAGTTTATCCATCCGTGTGTCAGAGATGCGCTGAATTTGTAATCATTTTCCAAAATACTGATTTATCAGTTTTCCAGACAAATCCGATGGTTAAGTAATATATGCGTCTTGCATAATCGTGTGTTAAAATTATAAATTAAGGGCGGGTGTTATTAAGCACCTGAATTACTGATAGTATTCATTGCTTCCAGATGATATATACTCATTCAAAAAGTACATTGTATCCTGAAAATTATGAATTCTTCTATTAGCCGATGTGCAAAGTTAATTCGAGACTATTTCTGCTTAGTTACGGCGGTAAGTATACAATAAACTTACAAAATGTTTAGGCAGTCAAGAATTTATTAAATGCCGCAGTGAGATCTATTCGCACATAATATTATCTTGCTTCATTTGACGATTTTGTTTCGGACCAATATCAAAGCAGTACCCTTTTATAAATTTTACGAAAACTTATCGAAATGTTGACAGATAGAGTTGTTTTCACTTCGGAAATATAGAGTTCCTATTCTACAATAATCTAAGTCATTTGATAAAGAGGAATCTGAAAATTTTCTCTGTTCGACTATATTTTTTGATTTGATAAATTTTCTCTTCCGAACATTTCGTTAAAAAAAAATCAAGTAACAATATCTATAATATTATTTTATATTTATTATCAAATGCATAACGGAAATTGTAACGATTCAGCTTTCACGGGTTCGTTTTCAGGGTACAACTTCTTAGGGTTAAACGCTTGTGCCTTAAATAATAACTCTTTGACATGATCGTCATTCACGACTTTCGCAGTATTAAGCAAATGTTGTTTTGG
This sequence comes from Acanthosepion esculentum, assembly GCA_964036315.1. Classification (NCBI taxonomy): domain Eukaryota; kingdom Metazoa; phylum Mollusca; class Cephalopoda; order Sepiida; family Sepiidae; genus Acanthosepion; species Acanthosepion esculentum. Next base: position 101,745,396 of record OZ038491.1, read on the forward strand.
TTGTAACATATGGCTATAAACGATCGATTCAAAGATAGAGCGAGGTGAGTGGGAGTCTAATGTGCATGTCTTCTATTTCGCGTTGTTATGAGGCAGTCTCTTGTAATATTCCGTGACTCCTCTGTTTTCGGCTGATCGTAACCACTGACTTATAGAGAACATTCTTCTTCGTCTTGTAATATTTGTCTAAAAAGTAAGTAATTTTTATTAAGTAAACTATTTTGTCAGAGTTGTTTGCAATGACCCTTCTAATGATCTTCAGAGCAATTCACTGGCTGAACATTTTTTTTCTGCGGCAGATTAATTTTTCATTTAACAAGATAACGGCGAACAATGATATCCCTACATAATTATAGTTCGTCTAAGTTTCACCTAACTTGTGTTAGCTGTCGATTTTTTCCGTGTCTGTCTCCTTTTTTTGTTGTCTTCAGACTTTAAATCTATATGATTAATGTTTATACTTTCCTAGTACGGGAAGAAAAACAGTCGTTAAACAAATACTAAACTAAAAACGTCTAAACATCTATTTTACTTTATAATTATTATTAGCGTTAAGATTTTGGTCACCATTATTTATATAAATCTAAATATGCGGAGACTTTCACCACTTTCGAAATAAGTTTTCATTTACCTCTCAAACTTTCTACTTCTCTTAGATTGGGAACTTTTATATTAAGAACGTGACGCACAATAATTCTGAGGATTTCTCAACAGACTGCGTGGCAAAAGAGACCAAAGTAGATATGGTTTAATTTAATCTAACACGGTATCAGAATTTAAGAAGATTTCGGAACAAAACTATGAACAGTGTGTCAGATTATCTTTGTAAAATCGTGTAAGTGACATTTGGATCTAAGCCGATAGAACAACTGGTTAATTGATCGATATTAAAGTACGAATAAAGTTTAAGCAGCTAAGTTAAATACATACTTACAAATTATACATATACATATATATATGTTCCTACTGGAAACTGAGTATATACAGAGAAATAAGACATGTATGACCAGTAGTCATATATGACGGGAGTTGCTTGTTAAACAAAAATTGACATACAAACATATATGAACGCACGCATGTTGGCCTAACGTAGGTATACAATTAAAAATTGAGATATTGATTACGGCTTTTGTATTGACTCTCAACAATAACGGTAATAAAAGAAATTAACTTAGAAAATAATCTGTTAGAATGTACGTTTTTGGTATATTTTCCCGTAGCCAAAACGAGGCTTTAACACATTAGGATAAAACAAGATATTTATGATATTTATTTATATAAAGTTATAACCTTTTTACAAATATATATTTTTAAATGTGAGTTTCAGGGATGAAGAATTGTCTTTATTTACACTATTTACATATGACCTATTTATTCATGTTTGTTATTATCACAACGTTTCAAACGTAACCTCCATGGATTCTAAGCTAAACCGTTTATCTTATCGGTGGGTATAGATTGTTCGAGACGAAATATCCCTGAATGTGAACAGTGGAACGAGAACAGTCTACACCTGTGGGATAGATAAAAGGTTCAGTTCCGATTTATTAGCAACGATATACACCTGATTAAGACCGGAGAACAGAAGGCTGGGTTAAGAATAGTAAGATGATTTTAAAAGACCGAATTGAAATAGTGTAAATTACCTTAAAATATTTAATAATAATAATAATAATAATAATAATAATAATAATAATAATAATAACGCAGAGCCTAAAAAACTAGAATGCTACACTAAAACTAAACAATAAAAACGGAGCATTAACAACGAAATAATCAACATCTAAATCGGCAGATTCCAAGCGGATTTATTGTCACCAATCAGTTGCATACTGAACAGCAGAAGCTACGGATACAAGGAACAGAATGGCAAACTAAATCACCTATTCTACAATGACGAATTTAAAACAACGTTTGCAAGGGATGAAAATAAACAGAAAAAAACTACTAACCCTTGTCAAAACCTTCGGCGAAGACATTAGGTTGGAATTCGGATTCGACAAATGTCCAATGTTACGTAAAAGGTGGTAAACTAACGAAAACTACAAGATGTAGATTTTGATATCAACAACAAGATTGAGGAACTAGACAAAGATGATACATAGAAATGCATAAGAATTAATGAAGGAGACGAAATGCAACATTCAATTATGAAGAAAAAATATCCGAAAAGAATATTATAGGAGAGTTCTTTTGATCCTAGGAAGCGAAAATAATTGGGCCAATAAAATGAAGGTTATCAACACCCTAGCTATACCCGTAGTAACATACAACTTCAACATTATTAAATGGAAGTTTAATGACATTAAAAGTTTGTTCACAAATACCAGAAAAATACTTGCCCAAATGAGGACGCACCATCCGAAATCAGATGTTGAAAGGCTGCATGTATCATGAACTTTAGGAATCCGGGGTCAAATCCAAATTGAAGTAACTCTAAAATCTACAAGAATCGGATTGGAAGCCTACCTCACAAAACTCATGAACCTATCCGACAAATAGTAAAACGCCAATTCCACTCCATCAGTACAAAAAAATGCACTCTTCAAGAAACATCTTAATATACCTGAAATCCTACCAACAAAATTCGAATCGAATACCATCTACCCCAAACGAGTAAAACAGAAAGCAGCACAACTTGGCCGAATGATAATCCCAAAGAAAAACTGGCAGGACAATGCGTCGCATGGCAAATACCTAACAAGAACGAAAGAAGCAGACGTGGACCAACAGAATACGCATCGGTGGCTGCGGAAGACCGAGATGAAAGCTATAACAGGTCAAATTATTGCAGTTCGGAACCAAAGCTTTGCAACCAGATCCTATCACTCTCACATAATGAAGGAGGTAACCAACCCGAAATACAGGATAGGCGGAAAATATGATGAAACTTTCGACAATATTATCCCTGGATGTCTGGAACTAACAAAAAATGAAGACACACACAGATATATCAAGGTAGCGACCAATGCTGGCTAACTAGAAATTATCATGCGCACATACTGAAAAATGGTGTTGACCCTAAATGCAGATTCTTTGATACATATCTAGAAACAAATGAATATCTTGTAACAGACTGCACAGAGTTAGCACCCACTAAATGAAATCTTCGGCATAATAGAATAGGTCAATATGTGCACTAAGAATTATGCAACAGTTACGGGAAGGACATTGCAAGAAATTGGTATGAACAACAGCCCGGCCCGGTTACAGAGATAAGACGTGTAACATTTTATTGGACTTTACAATACACACAGAACAATCAAATCTTTTCACTAAAACGTCGTGATCAAAGACCTCAAAAACAGAATGCACTTTATGCACATGGAATTCCCTGCAAATAATAATGTATCTTTAACGATCTTCAAAACAACTATCAAAATACATGACTCTTGAAGTAGAAATCTCAAAAATGTGGAACATGAGGACATCAATAATTCCATTTTTCGCTGGATACCTCGGATTGATTGGAATGTTTTACGGTAGATTCTTGAATGGATTCCAGTTAATCCATACCTTAAAGAAATACAAAAAAGAATGTACTTACAAGTACAGCTCACAACTTACGGTGGGCTTTATCAATGTAAAATATGTATGCTATATTTTTTGTGTTGTTCTTTAAATGCTCAGTGGGAAAAGTCATTATACAATTTCTGATATTAGGTCTCTGCCTCGCATACGGGAAGTAATATGCATTCACCAGATATAAAAGGAAATAAGATAATAATGATAATAATAATAATTGTTGAGGGGTCTCCCCTTTTTACACAAATGTACTCACCCACGTTATACATATACTACTACCAGTTGAATACCCGAATAGTCAAGTCAAGGAGTAGTAGTGGAACGTTGAGTCGGTGGGTAGAATAACGTAGCGGCATGAGTCAGTCACGAGCACTCAGTAAGAAGTCATACAGCGACACGTCGATATCAAAGACTATATATATTTTTGTCAACTAACCCCACATTCCTGGAACTACTAACCTGTATTACCAGTTTGTATTATTACGTTAATACTTTTATTTCCTATATTCATTCTTGGCGTTTGTTATTATTTGATACCGGATTTCATCCTGGAATCCACAACAACTTTGCGACGAGGTATTCGAACTCACACGGGAAAGGAAAAAGAAAAAAAGAAAAATTATCCCTTGCCTACCACAACAAGTTGGTGACGAGAAATTGGCACCTAGACGGAAAGAAAAAAATATCTCTTCTCACCACAACAACTTGGGCGGCAGGAATTTGCACTTCTCGAAGACTCAAAAGAAAAAAAATTGCCGTTTTTGCCAGTATCCACAACAACTTGGCGCCAAAGATTTACGAGGATTAACACACGGAAAATCGAGATTTTCGTAAGACTCATATCATGGAGGATTTTAAAAGTATTTTAGTAGAACTTGTAAAATACCAAAATGAACAGCAATTATAACTCCAAGAAAGAATGGAAGAGAAGTGACAAAAGCAATTACTACAAACGCAGAAGTAAAATCAAGAAAGACAAATGCAAAATGAAGAAAGACAAATGCAACTCCAGGAACTAATATTAAAGGTAGCAGGTAGCAAACAACAAAATATCGAAAAAGAGGCGACTTTTTCCCAAGATGCAGTGTGGAATACCATAGAGACATTCAATTAGTCCCTAGAAGATGATAAAAATGTCGGACTATTTCAGACGTTATGAAGACATCTACAACATCGATTGTCAAAACAGGACAGAAGCAAAGAAGCTACGTCTGTTACTCAGAAAATTAGGAATAGACAAATACAAAAAACTTTTGGATTACATCTTGCCAAAAAAGACAAATGAGATAACGTTTGACGAAACAGTTACATGCCTTACAGAGCATTTCAGTCCAAAGACGTCACTATTTCACAAAAGGTGGAAATGTCTTAACCATGTAAAGGACGAAAAGAAGTACTACTCCACGTTCGCTGCAATCGTCAACAAACATTGCGACGACTTCAAGTTGGCAGAATTAACTCCGGACAATTTCAAGTGTCTTATTTTTGTACAAGGGTTAGTCTCAGCTAAGGATAGTGAAATGCGCAAAAGAATGTTTTCAAAACTGTAAAATGAGCCTGGATTAACACTACAAAATTATCAGAAGACTGCCAAAAATACCTGAGTATAAAGAAAGACTCGAAGAATATCGAGGAGTCAGAAATGGCACATATACGTAAGTTAAACAAAAATTTACGTTTTTCAACCTCCCCGGAAAGAAAACAAAAATTCTATAATAATGCAAAAAGATTTTCACCCTCCCCGGAAAGAAAACAAAAATTCTATAATAATGGAAAAAGTACAACGTATAAGACAAATTATGACAATGATCTAAGCAAATATAAGCCCCCCCCCCATATGCATGTTATCTATGTGGATGACTACACTGGAATAAGGATTGTCGTTTTGAATATAAAAAAAAAATGTCTAGTGTGTGGAAAAATGGGTCACAAGGCATCCCCATTTAGGAACATAAAATTTACTAGCAAGATAAGAGCTACTGGAATGCACGACGAAGATGATATTAACATAAAATACGTGGAGCTTGAAATTTTAAATAAAAAAGATAAAATTACAACTAGACACAGGTTCGGATTTATAGATAATTAACCTACAGACATGGAGAAAGCTTAATAGACCGACCATGATACATACGCAGAAAACTGCTAAGTCAGTTACAGGGAAGCGTATAAAATTCGAAGGAGAAGTGATCTTAAATGTGAAATTCCACGGAAAAACTAAAAACTCAAGATATTCGTAATGAAAGATACAGAAAATCTGGTGGGCACAGACTGGATACAAAAGTTCGACGTATGGGATTTACCTATCAGTTCTTTCTGTAAGTAGATAAAGTGCGAGCCGTCAGAAGCGACAAAGTTAAAGGAAGAATTACATAATAAATGACCCGAAGTATTTTCGAGCGGTTTGGGACAAGGTTACAAGTTTGCCGCTAGAATTGAATTAAAAGAAAATGTCCAACCAGCAGTAAAAAAGAAGCGAAACGTGACGTTTGCCCGCAGAATACGGTCTGTGTGCGATAAGTTATTGGCGAACAAAAACCGTCCTACACCTATAGTACTCAAGAGATCATTCGAACCTGGTACAACAGTCTAGGTAATGTGATGTACACAGTACAAGGCGAAAAGTCTAACCACAGAAGATATATTGACCAAATACAAAATGAGATTCAAAGACCTCAGGAAGAAACAGAAATTAGATGGCCAAACAGGAAGAGAAAATCTACCGAATCTCTGATTATCGACCATAAGAGAAAACAAATACTAACTGCCCTCAAAAGGGATCTAAGGAGTGGGTTATTGAGGGTCTCCCCTTTTTACACAAATGGATTCACCCAGGGTATACATGTACTACTAACAGTTGAATACCCTAACAGTCACGTCAAGGAGTAGTAGTGGGACGTTGAGTCGGTCGGTAGAATAACGTTGCGGCAAGAGTCACAGTCACGAGCACTTACTCAGTAAGATGTCATACAGCGATACGTTGATACCAAAGACTATGGATATATTTTCCTACTAACCCCGCATTCCTGGAACTACTAACCTGTATTACCAGTTGTATTATTACGTTAATACATTTATTTCCTATATTCATTCTTGGCGTTTGTTATTATTTGATGCCGGATTTCATCCCGGAATCCACAATAATAATAATAATAATAATAATAATAATAATAATAATATGTCAGAGAGAACAATCAATCTAATTGCACAGACATCCTGATCAAAGACCACAAAAACAGATTTGCTTACTATTGGAACGGCAGTCCTTGCAGATTTTAATGTATCTTTGAAGATATTTTTCATCATATAATTTTGATAAGTGCGATTTATTTCTATTAAAGCATTTTTTTTCTGTTTTTAATGCATATTTATTTATTATGCGTCTGTGTACAGTTAACTATATGAAAAATAGTTGGAAATAAAGTAACTTAAACATTTCTATGTGTACGAGTATCTGTTTCTCCTCAGTGTACATAACTGAATCAAATTTAATTGTACTTTTTATAATAATGATGACAAACCAAAACGGAAATCATTTATGACTCAGTATAAAATACCACCATGCGTCGATTTGCAAAACAAGTCTTCTCGATGGCTGCTGTATTGTAGTGTAGGCGTATTCATTTTTTTAATTTCCTGAACTTAGGCTGAAATTTCATAAAACTCATAGACGGATACAGCTATATACTGCATTTGGGTACGTCTTACAGCGTAGAAGTGAATTTCTGAAACAGTTACTGATTGTTAAATCTATTTTTATATTCAAAATTGTCCAAGTTGTTCCTGTAACCACATGGTGTTGGTCATTACTTTGTCATCCGCTATGAGCAATTAGACTCGATTTTCTCTGCGAGCTTTGCGTGATCATATTCAATCTTTGCCTCTCATTGCACTGAATCATTTCTTTTCTACATTAACATTCAATTTTCCTCTGATACTGATAATATCTTGCTATTTACAGTGGTTATTGGAGTCATCTAGTGAATTATAAAACTTTTAAACTTAAGAAACAAGTATATTTTTAAATTTATTTCAAATCATTTCTATAGCGTAGGATATGCGTACTCCGATTCTTCGCAATACACGCCATGAGTTCGATTAAAAACTAAGACAGAATTATATAATAACGAAAATATTAAAGTTATTTCTGTAAAATTATAAGTAAATGTAAAATATGGAAGAAAATTCGAATTAAACAATAATAATGTAGGTTAGATTCCATTTCCGTGTCCCACATAATAAATGGTTTCATAATGATCTATCTATCTATCTATCTATCTATCTATCTATATATATATATATATATATATATATATATATCAGGTAAGTTATATCCATGGGTTTAAGTGATAAATATCAGGGATAGAGCATATGTATTTATAAAAGTAAGCACTGAGGTCAACTCCCAGCGACAACATTGTTTCTTGTTTATATGCAATCGACAGACCATCGTGTAGCACTCTCTCTCTCCTTTCCTCCTACTCCTTCTTCGACGTGTCTCTCTCCTCCTCCTATGACTCACATCTCTCTCGCTCTCACTCATTCTCCTTTATCCCTTGTCTCACCTCACTCTCTCTCGTATTCCCACTCCTTCTTTGCCCATCTCACACACACTCCCTCCCCTCCTCCTTTGACACACTTCATACATACATTTCCTCTCCTCCATCTATGAACCATGTCACTCTCTATATATATCTCTGTGTATCACTCTCCCACCTTCTCTCTCTTTCTCTCCCTCCGTCCCTCTCAAATTTCACATATACTTCCGTTTTGGAAAATTGCAAATATTGTATGTGTGTTCATACATGCTTTCTTTTCTGTGTGTAAATGTATCTGTTTTTGTGTGTGTGTGCGTGTGTGTGTGTGCGTGTGTTCGTGGTGCACGCCTGTGTGATTGTGTGTATTAGCATGGTTCTTTGTGCGTGTGTGATTTATATTTTAGAAGGAGTATGTATGCGTCTTTTAGTCAACGAGTAAACAATCAACGTATAATTGTTTGGTCAAAATCTTGTCGTGTCATAATTTCTAGCTAGAAAACATTACCCGTGTTTAGTTTAAATATACGATTTCTTTGAAATCTTAAAAGAAATAAATTAAATCTTAAATTTATTTGATTGATAAATTCTTTCTCATAGGTAAAAAATAACCGCTGAAAAATTATCGCATAATCATTTGAATCTCACATTTTTCTCTGCACTACCAATTTGTGACTGTTTTTCAGTAGAATGGGGAGGAAAAACGGTCAGAGAAAAATAAATCAATCAGGACGATCCGAAGTAATTAGAAGTAAACCAGGTGAAGGAGTACTTTTGTTTAACGATGCGTCGGCCTCATTGTGGCAGGTTTTCACTTCGTATGAGTGCATACTCATAAATAAATCTGTGAATACCATCAAAATATTTCTTCTACTTACATGTACTATTCAACAAAGTTGGCAAAAGCAAAACTTCCGAGATATTCTGAAGAAATGCAGTTACAAAATCAGATTCTTCTATATTCCACAAGATATTTCAAGATATAATCGGTTCAGCAATTCCTCTATTCTCACCTAAACACGCACAAGGATAATTTCGTGTAAATTTTATGCATAGTTAAAAAATATATATCTCTTTATCACAAAATACAGTGAATCTTTCCTAACATTGAGAGTTATGAGCATTTTATATTTTAATTCTTTTTTACATTAATACGAAATCTGTGTGAAATGTAAATATATTTCATTTTTAAAAAAAAAATAAATAAGTTATCTTTCATTTCTCTACGTTTCCCCTCGATTAATATTGAATGTATATTTAAAAAGAAAATTATTTTTTTGATCAATTCTAAGAAGAATTACTTTTTTTTAGTAAATATCAAAAGAAAAACTGTTTGTTTTGTTAATCATACAATGCAACAAAGATACTAAAACACCGGGGTTACTGAATACACAAGAGGGAAACATAAGGAGCAAGAAAAATAAAAGATCAGAATTTAAAAAGACAGACGATAGAAGATCAAACTGACAAGTAAGAACTCGAAAGAAATATTCACCAAGAATAATAATAACGAGAAAAGAAACTGTTAGCATAGGACTTACGGTTACATCTAGCCAACTCATATGTAAAGAGGGAAATGGGTATATATATATATATATATATATATATATATATATATATATATATATATATATATATATAAGGCAGGATGTGTGTGAGTGTGTGTGCGTGTGTGTGTGTAACGAATGCACGGCCGGAATTTTCGACGGATTTGCACCAAAATTTACATGCTCCAAGTTAGTAGAAATACCTAGACAGATGTGGCATTTCTCAACTCCCATCGATAGTGGAAATAATGAATTTTTTCATGCTTCTATAGTAGTTTTCATGTAGTATGCGGCCATTTTCGTACTGGCCAGAGTGAGAGCGTATAGCTGGTTGCCACGAATAGGCGGGAAGATTATATTGGTCTGCGTGAGAACCAACAGCTGACTGACACGAATGTTAATTAGCATGCTAGCATGCAAAAAAAATCGATAGCTGCATTACTCACAAGTGGGAAAAATTTAAATCTGCATGGCACTTTATTCCAATTGGCACATTCGCTTGCTTAAACTCAACGTTAATTCTGATTCCGCAGAACCGAGTTGGGTGTGAAAAAGTATTTGTTGTTAACATTCTTTTTTCATTCGGTTATTCCAGTTAGGAGTCTTTTTTAAAGCTGATGTTTTTGTTTTCTTTTTGTTTAGTTCTTTTTTCGTAACAGACTTAATGTTTAGTATAGAGCTTAGAAAAAATTCGCAGTGTGAGACAAGAAGTAATACATGTAGCAACATCAGCCTGGCAAAGGGCACTCCTTTAAAGGCAAGGAAGAGCAAAAATATTTTAAGTCAAGTGATAGCGATTGCTGTATGAGTCGTACGATTATGGAATCAAGCACAGGCAAGGCCTGTCCATGCTGGTAGTATACATATATATATATACTACGACTGGTAGTATACATACACACACATATATATATATATATATATATATATATATATATATATATATATATATATATATATATATATATATATATATATATGTATACTACCAGCATGGCCAGGCCTTGCCTGTGCTT
>OZ038491.1:101768518-101788518 GCA_964036315.1 Acanthosepion esculentum
GATATTTAAAAATTGCCGGGTCAGTGTGACCCAAAAAGAAGAGACAGAACAATCCTCAACCTCCAGCACTGTCAGAAATTTCGAGGTCGCAGACTAGGATCACTGCAATTTGTTCCGCCTTTGTGCACACTTCTAGGGGAGCACCGATTTATAAAATGTAACACCAGCAAAGATATGACGCGATCAAGATACAACTTCGAGCACGCGACCACAATAGTTGCAACAACAATTATTCATAGGTAGAAGGCAGTACAACAAACGTAAATGGAGAAGAGTGCGGTTAAATTTTGACTTAACGACGTATAATAGTATAATAAATATCGGAATAATGAATTTTTAAAATAAACTCTTATTTCAATATTTATTTATCTATCTATCTATCTATATATCTATCTATCTATCTATCTATCTGTGTGTGTCTGTGTGTTCATACATAGATAACGTAAGCATATTATTCTAGTGTTTAAATGTTTTTTTTCATACTATGTTCGAAAATTTCAATCGAAATTCCTTTCGGTCATGTAAAGTTATGTTAAGTTTTATCAAAGTTGAATGAAACCATTCCTCATATGAGAAACGTTGTACTTAGCAGAAATTTCTGAGCGGTGTCCCAAAAGGCTCTATTTCGATGTCAGTCCTATTATTGAACAATGTAAACGACACTCATGATCTGATCTAATCTTATCTATTTATACGAAATCCTGATCTGATCAAATTCTTCTTCTATATGCTTTGTCTCTTCCATAGTTGGCGATCATTTTTCTCCATTACTACTCGTTATATTAGCCCTTAGCAACTATGTTTTTTCTCTCTTTGCTAAACCTTTTCTGTCATCCATTTATAGATGTTCGTTCGATAGTTTGGGCTTCGTTACCTTCGGTGTCTCTTACCTTCAATTCGCCGTCTGAGTATAAAAGTATCCAACATTTATTTCCTCATTACGTGCCCTAGAAAGTTCAACTGTTTCATTCCGATGTAACTTATAAATGTCCTTTTTCTCTAAAACGTGGTCGTTGCTCAGATATTCGGTCCATGGTTTTCTCAACATCCTTCTGTAGAACTACGTTTCTGTTGTTTTATCTCTGAGGAGATTGTCCAGAATTCACTTTTATTTTCTTAGTATTGACATTACGTAACAGTTTAGTACACTTTTTTCCTTTTTTCTAACAAAAATTCACTCTCTCTTAATTAGTTGCTTACTTTTTGAAAGGCGACTTTCTTTCCACCTTCGGATTTTCGTGTTGCACTTTCCATCCTATGTTAAAACTCTTCCCAGTTATTTAAATGGCTGCAGCTGCTTGCTTTGGTATCGCTGTTACTGACGACAATTAACAACGCCATTGCATTAATGGCGAAGAAGGCAGCTTATTGCCTGAAGATGACTGAAATTAACTTTCGGCTTGGACTTCTTTATGCCATCTAAAATTCAATCCGGGGGAAGTGAGTTGCTATGAAGAAACCTTAAAATACAAAGACTGTTGTAATAAAGATATGGTTACTGAATGAGGAATAACCAAAAAGGAGGTTGGAAATGAAATGGTAATCATTATAACAACGACAAAATACACTAATCGCGAGCTGCGTCAAGTAGGTAAACCACTGCTAGTGGTAGACTACTTAGAGAGCATATTACGATATTTACCTACCTCCCCATGAGGTAGGATGCGGCACAAGTGCAAATTTAATATTGGGGAATCGGAGCCCCTGGGCTCGGGCAAAAATTTCTCGAAAACCCCGCACACGGGCGATCGGGTATCTGTCTTCCTCTACACTTCGGCATAACTTCATCCGGATACCACTCTGCCTAAAGGGAGTGGTCGACACGGTAAGAGCTTCCCACGCCGACAGCTCACACTGACAGCTAAGGCAGGATATTGCCCCCACTTACAATAGTGTGCAACGTATTTATGTAGATTGGTACATACCTATTAGTGTTCATAGGTACGGTATATAAAACTTACACACTAAAAGTGTCTGCCTTGATTAATGAAAATAAGAATACATTTATATTCCAGTTTTAAGCGATTTGTCTCCAAGATTACATTATGATATAATCGAAAAGAACTCAAAACTAATAATTACAAATCTTTCTCCACAAAATTTAAAAACAAAATAATTTTCACTAGACTTATTTTTCCAGTACTCGAATATGTGTTTTTTCTTGTGACCTATGTACAAAATAGTTATTGATTTGCAGTCATTTCTGAATAGGGGTCACTTTCTAGATGAGGCAAAATCAAGACGCCATCCCTTTAGACCAGTTCACCGATCGGTGTGAGCTATAAAATTTACTGAATGATTATTATAAAATGGGAGAGAACTAGTTATTCACATTACCACACGGGAGGATCGTGGTCACTCACACAAGCTGATGATGAGACACTAACTCATATTGTTGGTATGTTTGGATAAATATTTCGTCAGAATCATTTTCCGGGAATCAAAACTTTGGATAATAAATATTTGAAGAATCGATCCCATGACCGATGGTCGCGGACTCAATGCAAGTCCAATTAAAAGATGAGTAACACAAAACAATGTAAAATAAACAACTAATTTTCTATCTTTCTATATTTCTGAGATCAGGTATTGCAATTATTTACACTATCTACGTTCTTCGGACTGTTTTCCACATATTTGTTTTCATATTCACGACATTTCGGCTAGTGTACACTCCAGCCTTCTTCAGGCGATTAGAATTTCGAACTGAATCCCTTATCTCGTTTAAATGCTTGTATTGTCAAAAGAGTATTAGAATTAAAATAGAATAAGAAATCTCATAAATTGTTTGGTTTTCGTGTTTGAAAAATTTATAGTCGGACGTGATAGACATGAGCGTGAAAGATTAAAATGTCAAGAGAGAAAACCATGAAAATAAACGTGCTCCATTGGTGGACATTTGTCCCTGATATTGCGACTACATCATATATGCAGAAGCTGTAAAAGGGGGAAAAGATTTTGGAGGTAAATATCCGGCATTACATAAGCTTAAGGAGCTACTCATTAAGAATGAGATAACTCATAATTTAAGAGTGAAAATCATTATCTAGCTAGAATTACTTGAGGATAGTGTGCAAATGAACTCAAGGAATATCTATTAATTATAATTCTCAGAGATATTTGTTCTCTGGATGTTGTAGCTCAGATAGCTTGTATCTGCCTCTCGAGCAAGAAAAGATGAGGTGACATAGATGGGAAAGCGAAATTGAAATATTTTTAGTGGATTGAATAATTTGTTCGGATTATCATTCCAGTCAGTTTATCGAATAACACAGAAGCTAAAAGAAAAAAAAAACTGATGTAAAGGATTAGGCGATACTTTATGCGTTCGGCAGTCTAGAGGCTCAGATAACAAGAGAGATGATGACAGTAACTAAAGATGGAATAATCATTTATTTCCAACGTATACGGGATGTAACAGCAAAATTGTCCAAATCGTGCAACAGCAAAATTGTGCAAATCGTGTTACAGCAAAATTGTGCAAATCGTGTTACAGCAAAATTGTGCAAATCGTGTTACAGCATAACTGTCAACCCCGAAAAGTGTTTAATACCTGAAAAAAGAAAACTATTTGAGTTTCTTTTTCCATGTTTTCAGATTAGAGGTTTAGTCATCTTGACACCATTTGTCGTAAGAATCAATGGAAAACCTTTTGAGTTATTCAGCTAAAAATCGAACAGGTTACAATTGCTTTGTGTCTACCCCACTGTCATCCCAAATTTGTAATAGTGAGAGGAATAAGTTAATTCAGGCCTTCGGTATTGGTTCCACCATTCATACACTGGCTTCTGTCATCAAGAGAACGGCGAATAAGTTTACAAATGAGGAAAAAGTTGAGGGGAAAATGAATCAGGAGGTCACCACAGGAAGAGGTTTCATCATTTCAACACAGAGCTAAAGAGATTAATTAGAAAAGACACAATTCAATCCATAATTTTTTTTGCGGGTGAGAAAAGACATTATAATCCAAATAGCATTAAAAAAAAAGATTCGAATATTAAATGGTTCGTGAAAAATGTAAGACAAATTGTTACACCATGATAGAATGTTAGTCGGTTAGAGTGGGCGGAAATCTTCTTGAATATGTTTGAAAATGATCATGGAATACTATATATATATATATATATATATATATATATATATATATATATATATATATATATATATATATATATATATATATTGGCTCCTGAAAAATTAATTTAGGTTGAGCTCTTTGGTTTGAGGTGTGAGTTTGTAAACAGTGACTATTTAAGCTAATATTGCACGACACTTCAGCAGAATTGAGTCACTGTCAGTCACTGCGTGTTTATCTAAATCTAAAAATAGACACGCTAAATTTCACCTTCATCCCTGCCGTGCGCCGACGGCTTACTGGTAGAAGTTCCGACTGACACAAATTCAGTCGGGTTTCGATCCTAGCTAGAGGCAACCGGACGTCTAGCCACATTGATGAGCTGTGAAACAGCGAAACAGTCTGTCTGTGGATGACAGATATATATATATATATATATATATATATATATATATATATATATATATATATATATATATATATATATATATATATATATGGACTTAATTGCATTCCTTCATGAGCTTCTGATCATCAGCTATGTTTAATTAATTGATGAACATGTCATTTTCGTTTATGATCAAATTCATCACGATTCCTCTATTACTCTTCGAGAGTAATTATACACTGTTATCACTCACAGTAGAGTCTAATAGTGTTATAAAAACCTCGGAGAATTCCATTAAGATATATTTAATCATTCTTAATATACAACGGTTCAAACATTAATATAACAAGTGGACAATTTTGCTTTTACACGATTTCGACAATTTTGATGTTACAGCCATTATATTTACCTTAAATTTCATTGCTTTACTCAGAGCAATTTTCAGCAGAATATAGACGCAGGTGCATACTAATAATGAGAATCGTATTAGTAACTATTCATCGAGGATTTTATAACATTACAGGATTATACATTGAACAATAAGAATGTGTAATTACTCTACAAACTTAACAAAAGAATCGCAATGAAACTGATCATGAACGAAGATGACATGTTCATTATTAAATAATCTTAGCTAAGGATCGTTTGTTCATAAAGGATTAAATATATATATATATATATATATATAATTATTTATTTGAATATTACAACATAAATATGTTATAAAATCACGACAAAAATAGCCATTTTGTTTCAACACTTCTGGTGTCTTGTCAAGTGATGATATAGAATATAGAATAAAATTTTATTCTATATTCTATATCATCTATTTTATTCTATATTCTATATCATCTATTTTATTCTATATTCTATATCATCTATTTTATTCTATATTCTATATTCTATATCATCTATTTTATTCTATATTCTATATCATCACTTGACAAGACACCAGAAGTGTTGAAACAAAATGGCTATTTTTGTTTTAAAGAATAGTAATTGTTGGTTATTGGAATTCACTCCGTATATACCAATCCTAAACTTGTATATATATATATATATATATATATATATATATATATTAACCAGAATGAGCTAAGGATCATTAGCTAAGAAAATTTAATAATGAACATGTCATTTTCGTTTATGGTCGATTTCATAATTAATATCTTAAAACTGTAGTTCACTACGATGTATTCATATACAAACAAACCATATAGAAAAAAATCTTTATGCACTTTTAAAGTACAAATTTAACGGCGAAACAAACGTGCCGAAAAACATTTTGTCATTGAAAAAGACCATACGACATGCATTGAACGGATGTCATCATTTGTTGAAAAGGCACTCCTACCCTACCTTGTATTAATCTTTTTTCGGAAGTAACTAATATTTTGATACAAAAAATGTATGTTAAAATAAATACCTATCGTCCCTTGTTAAATTGACTGGATTTTCCCATATCTATAGAAACTAATATTATGAATGTGTGTGCTTATAAACTTAGTAAATTTCAAAATAATTTATTCCGAAATTAGCTTGAACAAAACTATAAATTCAATTTAAATCTATTACTTTATTTGTACTTTTTAGCTTGTTTTTGAAACATGGTAATTCCTGAGTAGCGATGGAACCACATTTTTAAATTAGTAAATTTATATTGGAAGCTAGTGTTTGAATGATGGTGTCATTAATGAAGACCTGAATGAGGTTTTCCTCTCACACTTATTCATTTGGAAAATCAGAGGGGCTGACACAAAAAGATTTCAACCTGTTATGATTCTACCTGAATAACTCAAATGAATATTAGTGATTCTTACCACAAATGGTGTAAAGATGGCTGAATCATTATAGCTATGTACTGTGTGCATTGCGTGTTTTTGCTTTTGTTGAGGGCAACATAAAGTAAAGTCAGTTGTGTACCATCATGACGGAATTCTCACTGCCATAAATTTGGAAACGGCATTCTTTATTGCTTCGCATTCACATCAGAAGCTCCAATAAGAACATTACATTGTGTTTGGGTGTGAATCTGAGAACATTCCAGAATATTTGGAAAAAAAAAATTTGATGAGTTTAAAGGTGATTACGAAGTACGAAAGTTCGGAAATTCATTCAAATCATTCTGATAAGTAAAGAATTCCCAAATTATTTTGTGATGGACACTGAAGGTTACATAAAGTGCCTTGGGGATGTATTTCTGACCTGAGTCAAGAAGGTGGCGGCTAGAAGACCCCGTCAGTCAAAGGGAGTCAGCGCCATGCCACACAAGCAGGAAAAGCAAGTCATGGCTGTCAGACAATTTCTGTGAAAACATAACCCCTTATATCTGGACAGCAAACTCCCCAAACGGCAAAACACCTTGATTATGATGTGTGGGTCGTAGTTTGTAACGCCAAAGATGGTAGTATTCACGAACTTAAAAAAGGAGTCCGTCCAAAAGATTTACAGGCGATTCCGAAGCCATCTGTTTTCCGTAATTGGAGTCAATGGCGATTTTATTAAACACATTTCCACTTTATTACCTCCATGTATTTTTCTGTGATTTTGGTAAATACGTATGTTAAAATGTGATGTCACTATTAATTGCATTTTTACATAATGTAGACCACAATTCATCCATCGTACCCTATCTATCTATCTATCTATCTATCTATCTATCTCTCTATCTATCTATCTATCTCTATAGATAGATAGATAGATAGAGAGATATTTCTCTCTCTCTATCTATCTATCTATCTATCTATCTATACATACATATATATATATATATATATATATATATATATATATATATATATATATATATATATATATATATATATAAAGAGAGAGAGAGAGAGAGGGAGAGAGATACAGTGGTAGAGATACAATTTACCTGTCTCTTCGATACTACACTCCTTTTCTTAAAAACGTCATGCTATCACTCAGTTTGATGTTTATGAGAGCCTTCTCACCCCTCTGTAATTTTAATACATCCTATATTGCACTTCCTCTTTTTGAAAGACATATTTTCTTGATTCTGTATCCGGCGTCTCTCTACGATTCGTCGTTATTGACTAGAAAGCACTTGAAATCAAATAACGGGAACGACATCGACTCGTATCAGGCTGCTATTATCTTACGTTCTGACCATTAGGGATGTCAGGGAAGTGATGTGTGGCATCAATTTAAGAAGATGCTTTAAAACAGATGCCGAGGGATTGAATGTGACAGTTGGAGAGAAAGGCGGAGAGAGTGAAAAAATTGTTTGGAAGTGGCTACGAATTCAATGGAGACAAAATTATCCGACTACCTCTTACGGCATGATTGAATACGAGAAAAGATATGAGAGGATGAGTGTAGGGATAAAAAAAAAAAAAAAAAGCTCCGAGGAAGACAACCTCATAGAAATGTTGAAATGGGTGTGCGACCAGAGAGCTTTCGCCTATGGGCGACATTTACGTGAATAAAGAAATGACATTTCCCTCGAAGAAAAACGGGTGCAATACTAATGTATTTTTTTTTCTTGCAGCCAATGATATATTCAAAAAAGTAAATATGAGGTGTACTCAAATTTTCTTCATCTGATCTACTTTCAAATATGATGCCTCAATCACAAACCAATGTCGTTTTGGGGAACTGCAAAGTTGCTTATCAGCACACCATGTAAATTCTTATTCAAGCAATTTGAAAAATCGAGCATATATATATATATATATATATATATATATATATATATATATATATATATATATATATATATACAGAAACAGAGAGACCATGGATAGCATCTGACTTGTCTACTTGGCTCGGGCATAGACTACTGTGAATTTAGAGGCCGATGCAGGTGTGACATTCTCTATTTCAGAGGTTGCATGAGTGTTCTGTCTCTGGTCTGTTGGGACTGTCACTTTTCTTGCTGCGATCCCTTTCCGTGTCAATTCTGTCAGCTTCTCCTCTCTTAACTTGAGGTTTTTGGTCATAGTTCCTCTCCATTCAGATCGTATGGCTGCTAAGATCTCCCAGGACTCTGTGGTAATGTTCATAGCTTTCATGTCGTGTCTCACGGCATCGTGTACCGCAGCTGTAGCAGCACGGCGTGTCTCCTTCCAGTGGTCATCTCCCCATACAGGAGGTTCTTGTGGATGCAGCCGCCAGGCATGCGATGGACGTGGCTTAACGAAGGGAGTCTTGCGCTGTCTGAGCAGTGTGAACATGCTGGGCAAACCTGCTCAAGACAGAACCTCAGTGTAGGCCAACTTATCTTGCCATGCTGTTCCCAGGATGCGGAGGATGCTTCTCATGTGAAAGGTTTTCAGGAGCCTCTCATGCCTGGCCTAAGTGGTCCAAGCCTCGCTGCCATATAGCAGCGTGCTGATAACGCAGGCGTTGTACACTGCCATCTTGGTCTTCACCGAAAGCTTGTGATTGGTCCACACACGTTTTCTGAGGCGAGAAAAAAGTTGTGGCTGCCTTCCCGATTCTCTTGTCAATCTTTGCGTCTAAGGAGTGGTTGTCAGTGATGGTGGAACCAAGGTACGTAAACTGATTGACCACATTGAGCTCATGATTATCAGTGGTAATGTCTGGTGGTGTTTCGGTTTCTTGTCCCATGAAGTTTTTCTTTCTCAAAATGATGGTCATCTCGAAATCTCTGCCAGTCCTGGGTGAAACGGTTCATCAGTGATTGAAGTTCACACTGGTTGTGAGTCACTACCGCCCCATCGTCGACAAAAATCATGTCTCTGACAAGGGTTTCAAGTACTTTAGTCCTGGCTCTGCGGTGGGCAAGATTTAACAATCCACCATCTGATCTCTTCCGCAGGTAAATACTTTCTCTTGATGTGCCGAATGCACGCTTCAAAAGCATCGCGATGAAAATCCGGAAGAGAGTGGGAGTGAGGACGCATCCCTGTTTGATCCGACTGCAGACATTGAAGAGCTCAGAGGTGCTACCATTGAACTGCACAGTCGCCGCCAGTCGCTGTGGAAGGACTCAATAAAACTCTGCAGCTTGGGTCAGCAGCCAATCTTGGAGAGGATTCTGAAGAGTCCTCCTCTTCTGACGAGATTGAACGCCTTCGTGAGATCAATAAAAGCGACGTAGAGGGGAATCTGCCATTCTCTGCACTTCTCGTGGTGCTGACGGAGGGAAAAGACGATGTCTACCGTTGATCTTTCAACACGGCACTGCGTCTAATACTAGACACGTTAAGCGAGTTTATGCAGACGGACCAAGACGACCCGAGCGGAGACTTTGCCCACAAGTTTAATTAAAAGTTAATTGTCAAACCGTATTGATAATTCCAGGGAGGATATAACTCCCGAAAATTCAATGTAATAACAAAGCAAGTCATTATAAAGTAACAAAGCAGAGACTTCAGAAAGCCATGCTAATAATTTATTTCGTATACTCGAGAGTTCGATTTCGCTTCGTCTTATTTGGATGTTTCAAAACAATGAATGTATCCAAACTTGTTGGATGAATCAAACGAAAGGCGAAAAACAGAATTAACGGATATTGTGTTTTAAAATAGTTCCAATATATATATATATATATATATATATATATATATATATATATATATATATATATATATATATATATACACGAGTATCCCATGGTTATAATTTATTGCATTGGAATCGTAATCACTCTCCAATTCATCAGACCTACAAATTCACAAAGTTCTGACTTTCATGCTATCCTCTTGTAAATTTATGTATATATATATATATATATATATATATATATATATATATATATATATTGGCCACTGATATATATATATATATATATATATATATATATATATATATATATATATATATATATATATATATATATATATATATACATTGGACACTGATATATATATATATATATATATTTCGTTTCTTGCTTTGAAAAAGTCCGCATCGGACGAAACGCGTCAGCAGTTACTGTTTTCTTATTGTCATTTATTTATAAATATTGTCTTCTCTAAAAGTTAACTTTGAGAAATTTTCATATATATATATATATATATATATATATATATATATATATATATATATATATATATATGTATGTATACAGGCACACGACGGGGTGAAAAAGTATATCAGCAGATGCGGCGGATGCTTCTCATGTGAAAGCTTTTCAGACGCCTTTCATGCCTGGCGTACGTGGTCCAAGCCTCGTTGCCATATAGCAGTCTTCTAATAACGCTGGCCTTTTACACTGCCATCTTGGACTTTACCGAAAGCTTGGAATTGATCCAAACACGTTTACTGAGGCGCGAAAAATTTTGTTTTATTTAACTTTGTCACCCGTGCTTATACTTGTTATTCTTGCTTCATATCAAATAATAAACTTGCTTGCGCCAGTTTTCTTTGTTCTTCCTTGATGGGAACTGCTGGCGGAGTTACAATATAACAGCTGCATGGAAATGTCCCCATAAAGCACAGACTTCGATCACGTTACCACAATGCTACGTACTATACACACATGAGCAGAAAGCACGGTGATAAACATAAAGTCATGCCATGTCGCAAGTACGGATAATTTTTTGCTTTCCCTTGTCGGCGCGCATTTGTGTTTCTATCTGTATTGTACTCATACCTATATTGGTATAGATCTTGTCTACTTGATCTCTGTTTAAAGACATGTAACTATATATAATATAGTTATATAGTTACATATATATAACAGTGTGTGTGTGTGTGTTTACAAATATCGTTTTATGGTATGTTATATTTATGAGTAAACGTATTAAGTACCATACAGAGAGCAAATTTAATACAGAAAAGACTAGCACCGTGCGCTCTCTGTCTATTCCTTGTTTGAAAGCAATCTTCAGATCATGTGTTTTCTTTCGATTAGTCTAGTTATGTATACGCTTCAATGATGCACTAGATATTAACTCTGTCTCCCCGCTAAGACAGGTTTTTACACAATGTCTTTTTTAAGCTGGAGACCCGAACGCGTACACCCGGGCCAGGAACAAAAACTGACCGCAGCCCTCGTAAGCGTCTGATGCACTGGTCTCTGTGCGAGCACCAATCCGTTTCTCTGCTGCAATGAGTTAACGCAGCCAGGGAACTTCTCGGCATAATTTTCCTCAGTTGCGAATCTGTCCTTTGACGGAGTCGCCCTCTGCGCAAAGACAGAGGCACAGCTGAGAGATGATAAATAGATGTGTTACAAACCCCTCAAGAGAGGGTTTTATACACTAAGTCATTGATGCAATACGGCTTGGCCTATTGTGTTATGTTAACGGTTATTGTGAAGGCGTTAACAGTTATATTTCAAATTATTCTAAAGGCTAATCAGTAGAAATAATTGTGGTTATTTTTCGTATTTTGTTAAGTTAGGTATCATTTAATTAATTTGTTATTTTGTTTTTTGTCTTTATATTATTCATTTGCGTTTTTCTCTGTCGTTCATTATTTTATTTGTTTAGTCTAAAGGGTTGTATTAGCGTAACCTTTGTTATTAATCTATCTTTTATATGCGTTATTATTTTCTGTTTACAAAAATCATAATTAAGAATCCAAATAGGGTCTTGTATTTCCACGGGGGATTATTACCATAATGAATATAGTATATTCAAATTACCATCTGGACATCGTTACTTCACTTATATTAAGTTTCAGCAGCCTTCCCTCTGTAATCAGAATAAATCTCTATTGCATCTAAATATAACCTGCCTCTAAATGCAATTATACTGTCGTTTCCCTAGTAATAATTTTCGTCAACTTTCTTAGTTTTAGTGCATCTATTTATATGTTCACATAATCAATTATTGATTATTTATGTGCTATATATGTTGTTGTACTCGATTGGCTATAAAAAGCGATGAGCGATAACAAGTAAAACCTCATTTGTTTTTGTTTTTTGTTTCCATTCAACGAACTTAAGATGAATATTTTTCATTCTAGCTTGCCCTTTTGCTGATATATATATATATATATATATATATATATTCATATATTCTTTTGAAATAACTCTATCTTCGCACACACATTATTTAAATTTCGGAAGTCTCAACCTGTCCGAGGAAACAAATATTTCTGTATATGGTCGCACTGAATATTTGATGAATTTTGGAACAGAGTTATTGCATAGCGCTGTTTCGTTTAACCATTCTATTTGAATAGGAATTTCGTTTCAGGTCATTTTGCATAATGAGATCTCTTTTTCTCGTTTCTTCAAAAGCCACATAAGAAGGCACCCAGATTTAGAAATGGGTGCCGATTCGCTCGTTGCATAACCACCAAACATGTCATATTTAGAGGAATCGCTTGATTATATAATCACCAGATTTCTTTGAATCATTCGTCGTGAAATTTATGGAATAAAAATTAGAATAATACTTTATCCCCGAACAGCATATTCTTCTGCAAAAATAGAGTGAAAAAAGGTGTTAATTAAAGATCTCATGTATTCATATGAATAAATCAGTTCATTGAAAACGAAGGCAAAATTTAAAAAAAAACAGTTTTGCATCAAGCTTAGATGATTCATAAATTTAGTGGAATATAATAAAAAGTAAGATTTTCCTGAACAATATGAAATATGATATTCGGATGTCTTTTCAGATTAAGATTCGATATAAAAAATCAATTTCTCTTGTTTCTTCATCGCTCCTCTTAACTGATTTAAATTTCTAGAGAAATTATTAACATATTTCAATTCATTTGAACTATTGTTCGTATCTGGATTATGATAGGCATTTTTTTTTTAAATAATCACATTTCGGTCAAGTACATTTTGTTCAACTTCATATATCTCTTCTTTCTTTTATGTTGAGTTATCAATAGTATCAGCTTTAAAACCCACAAAAATAATGTATGAACTAACATCAAATAAAGCAGATGACACTCCATTAGAAGCACTAACAAAGATGAATATTAAAATAAAGCCTGGTAGACAAAACATACCTTAGGTATTAAAACATTATTTTTTACATATTACTATAAATAAATTTCTAATGCTCAGGAGGCGGGGTCTTTTTCATATCCATAAAGAAATATATAAATAAAAAAATAATTATACAGTCGTGCTGTCGTGTCCATGAAATAAATAAATAAAAACAAATTATAGTCTCAAAAATAATTCTAAAATAATTATTATTCACTCATTCTAAATCAATGAGAATCGACCGCTCTTTACCCCTCTACACACATAAACACGTGATATTCTCACTATTGGACAATCAGTTAACACGAACACGTCGTAAACATGTGCATCAGTGAAAATGTCGTCTCCTTTTTCTTTTCAGACCATAATAATAATATCTATCTTTTAGCATTCAATAAACATTAGCAGTAAGAAAAGACCATGCTCTTTTTGCATTTTCCAAGTAAATTATCAGCGCACTTATTATAGATATTAAGAAATAAACTTACGTAAATTCTCTTTGTTTATACATTATAGTGTCCTTCTGTCGGATTCTGAACTATATTTTATCTACATTTGACCAGAAACTCACAGTTTTACTCAGTATTTCTTTCTGGTCTCCAACATGGCAACCAGATAATAAATAATAATCGATTTTTTGTTTCCACGCCATGCTGTTTCTCATTTTAAGAGTATGTTTGGATATATAAATATTAGGGGACTTATAATTATTTAGTCAGGTGTATAAATCCACTACGCTTTTCAAAACTACAATTATAATTATATTTTTCTTTTATATTCATCATTGTTTATCAGGCAGCTTTTTAATTACATGGTGCGATGTGTAAAATGTCGCCATATTATACATTTAATTTCG
The DNA here is from genome assembly GCA_964036315.1 of Acanthosepion esculentum. NCBI lineage: Eukaryota > Metazoa > Mollusca > Cephalopoda > Sepiida > Sepiidae > Acanthosepion > Acanthosepion esculentum. The sequence goes on from OZ038491.1 coordinate 101,782,725, forward strand.
CGCATGTTCTTATTTGATTTTGTTGAGAGAATAGTACAGTCGAGACAGTTGGGCGCCGCCTTTCAGAGATCATAACTCAAGTCCCTCCGCCAGATATGTGAAAACGATATGCTGTTCAGCTTGAAATTCGCGGTGAAAGATTCAGTACAAATATTTGTGTCAATATGAGGTCAGTGAAAAAGTTTCAGTAAGAGTTGAATCAGATTAATGGTGATTACGAAGGCACGGAACGTCAAGTGCCTTCAGAGCGTCGTGCTGCCCTGGGTCAAGAAGGTGGCTGAGACAAGGCCCATCGTCATGCAACCGTGCCATTCAATAAGGATATCCTAGTCATCGATGTCAGATAATTTCTGCGACCATGTCACCCATTACATCTGGACTCCTATCTCGCCAGACTGATGTTCTTGATTATTAAGTTGAGCGAGAGACAAACAAAACTCCTTGTAACACCAAATATGAACTGAACGCAAAGATTAGAGCAGCATTCACCAACACAAACAAGGAGAAATTCCAGAAGAGATGCAGGAGATTTCGAAGTTCTCTGAAGACCTTGGTAGAAGCCAATGCTGATTTTATTGTATGAATATACTCTTTCGTATTTCAAGATGAGTTCGTGTCATTTTGGTAAATGTATCTATCAAAATAAGATGTCAGTCGTTAATATAACTTTTACGTAATGTAGGCGACAATTTATCCATCGCACTCTGTACATTTGAAGACGACAACGCGAGTGATGTTCTAAAACTATTTTAAACGAACTGTGGGATTTTGTGTATAGATTTTTTTCCAATCAAATAGTCCTGGAGAACTCTAGAATTTAATAATCAGTGGCTTCAGCGTTATATGAAGATACTGTGTGAGGTAGAACCGCCCAACCGATTTCCCGACTTGTTTCAGTCTTATTTTTCTTATATACAAACACAAGTTGTCATGGATGAAAACAAAACTTTTCTTATTGACAAAGAGATTTCGCTTTAAGGCAACTTTAATCTGCCTAATGTGTAAATGCAAATATAGTGTTTTAGTGATTTTAAGAAATTCAAACGGGAAATACATTGACGATCCAACTATACGCACAGTATTTTTTTTAGCCTAGGAGATCAATTGTGGAGATTTATCCCCGTCAATCCACTGTCAATTTCATTGAATATTTCCGTGTGTAACACATTTTTCCACATATGTTGTACAAGGTGTCCACAAAGTCGTTGCGGTCTGAAATATAAACGCAACATTAACTGCATTTGGAATCATAAAACATTAAAACTATTACTATCATTAAAATTACGTTATTACTAACAGGGTCGTAGGCAACAACGATATAGTTGCTACCTCTTCTGAATAACTTTTTGAAAGCATTGAAATACTTTGTGGACACACTGTATATTTAAAGAACAGTTGGTTAGGATGATACATTAAATTACCTATGTGTCAAGCTAATATAATTTTATATTAAATTAGGACTGTGATACAAGGTATTGTTCGGTCTCGTTAAACTCGTCTAGATATTTATGCTACCGTTGTCAGAGACCGTAAGCAGAGACCGTAAGCAGAGATCGTACTTAGAGACCGTACTCAGAAATCATACTCAGAGACCGTAACTCAAAGACCGTACTCAGAGTTTGTGCTAACGTAACTAAATGAAAGCAACACATTTTAAGACAACACCTATATTCAATAGTTATAGTTTCTGCGAGAAAACACATATTCTGACTTGAAGAGTATTTGTAGGAAATTAAACTCGAAAGCTCGGACACGTTGACTTCTGAATCGTGTTTTTTTCATTGCCTGTGTATATCTATCCATCTGATGCTAGGTCTGTACACATTGTTTTTTGAGGTGTTCGTGCATGTCATGAAACTTCAATAACAACAGCAACGGTCATAGATAGCACTCGTAACTGAAATTGAAAATAATGATATAATCCAGAATTTAACTTTCAACACTACATGATAAAAAGTTTAGAAAAAAAAACTCCTAACAATAATATAAATATCTCTAAATATGGATTTGCTATAACTACTTTCATGAAAAACAGTTTTAAGAGAAACATTTAAAAAATACAATTGACTAACACAAAAATATTCGGTGAAGTAAAATCGAATGTTTCCTTATAAGGGAACGAGATATATTTCCCATTTGACGAAAGTGAGGACAATTTGGGAAAGTGTTATTTATTTACATATGATAAATGTGTTATGAAGTATATAGGAAGTTAGCGAATCCATAATGACAGCTCGGATCGTATCTCCCATTGGATGCTGAATAAATAGAAATTTGCCGGCGTAGGCGTCTGAAACATATATTAGCACCCTAGAAGATTTATATTTCCAGGAACGAGTAGTCGTAAGTATAAATATTTTTCTTGTTCATTATTCAATTTAATTTTTAGAAGATGTGAAAGAGTTTCATACCTAATATAAATCACCTATCGGTTAAATTATTTTACATATGTAGGACAGATTACAAAAGTGATTAACATTTGTTAGGGGTCAGTCTGTCTAATAGGCCGAAAATAGAAATTGCCTCTTGGGCAAGTGTATTCCGTAAGTATTTTGCTTTATACTGGATTAGTAACGAGAAGATACATTCTCATCTTGAAGATACTAATTTCAGCAGTATTATTTGATTTTACAATAAGGACTTGGGAACGTTAGGTTAAGTTCAAATTTCTTCTAGAGTGTAAGTACCACTTTTACTCGGTTATATAACATATAATGGCCAGTCCGTGAAATCCTGTCTCTATTTTCTTCAGTAAAGAATATTATTTGATGTTTCAATAAGAATTTGGTAAGGTTATGTTACGTTCAGATTTCTTCTACAGTGTAAGTACAAAGTTTACTCTATTATATGTGACTTAACGGGCAGTCAGTGAACTCTAGTCTATATCTCCTTCAGTAAAGATTTATTTCTAAAAAAATATTATTTGATTTTCCAATATATTTTCGGAAAAAATAGTTTACAATTCAGATTCCTTCTACACATTATTTACAACGTTTGCAAGGTTAGAAAACACTTAAAGGCCAGTCAGTGAAGTCCAGTCTCTATCGTCCCGAGAAAAAAATGTTATTTGATTTTTCAATAATGCGTTGGAAACTTATTGTCAAAGTTCCTATTTCAATTACTCTCTATGTATTACGTTTCTTCGGTTATATAGCACTCAACGGGAGCACCCTGAGGTTGTGTGAGTGTTAGCAAGCTTGTCTCGCTGGACCAATTAGGACTGAGTAGTGAGTTCAATCCCTACTGGGTTTCCTGTAATTTCGGCCTTGTGCCGCATCTACGCAACGCAGAGAAAATTACTATATAGCACTTGATTTTCAGTCAGTTTTGCTCGGTCTATATACTCTTGTTCTTCTACTATTCATTATGACCTTCAGGTAGTTAGCGATCATATCTGAATTTCCCGTCCGTTGTAGCTCATAGTAAGAGTTTGTCTTGTTGCTATCACTCATCATCCTTATTCATCCAACCATTGTCACAATCTCGTTATGTAGCCTTTGTACTGGTTTCATTTATCTCTAGTAACTTCATTATGACCTACCATTGCTGTCTGAACAGAGAATAGTTCCTGTTTAGACACCGGGAAAAGAAGAAAAGAAGCTTTCTTAACAGATCCGTTAATACCCACTCTTTTGCAACATGGATTGCTGGGCTTGGGAGTAAATTCAGCTGTTGTAACGGTCACTAGATTTCCCTTTAAGGGTCGGAGAGAAGGTATGGATCATATTTCGACAGGTTGCTAGTAGGCACTACTTTATTTATTTTCCTCCGGCTTTTCCTTAGCAAATATGCTTGGGAAATGTATAAATCCATGACTTGTCACCGAGTTATTGATTATAGACCTAAACATGTACCTGGAAAATTGTTACCAACAAAAACTACGAATGCAATATTCAATCTAAAAAAATTAATAAATACACAATATATCTCAGCATATTTTTATCAATCCACAAAATTTTGATAAACCGTAAAAAACTCAATGAAAAGAATTGCTAAACGTATCAAATCCTTCTCAATAGAACGTTTCGAATTTTCAGTTTATAATTGTCCACAGGGATTATTAAATAACATTTATACTATTAAATTCATAAAAACTATCAACCGTAATTTGAAAAAACAAACAGAATATATAATGGTCAACATGAGCAACAGTCGAAGATGCGAAATAAGAAATGTAAATATATAAAAAAGCAAGTTCGAAATTGGAATATCAGTGAATTGTTTGAACAGATGACGTATTATTTCATATCGAAATACAAAGACGCATTGCGAACAGCGAAAATGCTTTTCAAATGATAAATACACAGCAAATTCTCATTAGAAAAAAAGTGTTTAAATTTCTTTCTAACATCAGTCGTCCATATGGCTATGAAATCTGAAAGATTTACTCAACAACGAGGAGAAAACTACAGGTAAAAGAAGCCAGTAAACTTTTAATAGCATATATCGGACATGTGAACAATGATGATTATTAAGTAACATAAAAATAAAAAGGACAGTTCTTGGCAACAATGAGTATAGTGTACTTAAATAATTTGGTTTGTTTTACGGCATATCAAACTCAATGGGTTATTTAATGCCGACACGATTCTTAGGATAGATTCGTATGAACAGAATATGTATTCTTTGGCTTAGATTGGTATGGTTTATTTTGCTTTACGGCATATCAACCTCAACGGGTTATTAATGCCGATGAATTTTTTTAGGATAGATTCGTATGAACAGAATATGTATTCTTCGGTTTGGATTTGTTTGGTTTATTTTTTCCCATATCACACCAACCCCAATGGGCAACTCAATGCAGACAAAATTCTTTATTGCTGGTAATATTTTGTTTTGTCAAAAATCTGTTTCTGTTAATAGGTTTCCTTAAAAATTGTATTGCAGGTAATAATCTTTCCAATATATATTGCTGCTAATAGTTAACTATTTGCCCATAGCTGGGATCCTAACAGGTGCTACCACCCGGTGTCAGGGTGGAACTGGGAACACCAGCAATTAAGAGGTGATTCGACGCTCCTCAAAACCTCCAGATCAGAGGCCTTGCTGCTGGACGTAGTTTAACGTCTTAACCATGACGCGGATCTAGTTTAACGTCTTACCCAGAACGGCTAGATAATTTGACACCTGACATATTGAAGGCAAGAACCTATCAAAAGGGATAAGATAAATGGATTAGGGAGAAATTGTCCCTGGGAGAGATAGGGAAAACAGAAATATTGCTAAGATTTACAAAGGTAAAAAATTCGGCAGATATACGCTTATTCACGTCTGAAGAAACACGATATACACAAAAAAGAGAAATAAAATAATAATAGTCCAAATTACTACTAACCAGATGCTTCTCCGTAGCTAAATGGCATAGCACGTCAAGCTATATTACAGTTTCGTGTAGCATACATGATTGGTCCCGTCAGAGGACACATTTTCTATGAAATTTCTGGGACATTCAGGCTGGTAAATATACTTAATACTGTTTATTATAAACGGTGAACTTACTTAATTATTAATATGTATCTTCCTAATTTACCACACCCTGTAACCATTTCTGTTTGTGGCGTTCCTGCCTTGTATGGGGTGATAGCGATTAAAAAATAAACGCTAATATGCATTCCAACTTTCAAATACTGTTTAATGGCACAAAACGTAAGAGATACGGAGACATGCATAAAACTACAGACAAGGATTTCTTCAACAGAATTACCAATGACGAAGACCAGAGAAGGATCCAAAATGACCTGGATAAATCTTTCAGACATGAATTCGATGTAGTCAAGGCTCGCCGTGTACAAAA
>OZ038491.1:101793518-101816018 GCA_964036315.1 Acanthosepion esculentum
TAAATCTTCTCCCCCTAGCTATAGGTTTATTAGTAAGTCTTGTATCACCAAAACATTGGTATGTCCCATTGGTATAAAACAGTTCATCATCAAATGACAAAAAACGTTTCCTGTGCTGGAGGATCCACGCATCGTCCTGGTTAATAAATTAATTCTTTGGACATAAATATTTAAGCTTTTTCAACCAACGGGTCGTCTTCACGCCGACAATAAAAATATGCTTCGTTGATCCCTTTGAAGAGGATTTAAGTAAAGTCTCTAGATGGAAAAACAGTAAAGGAATGGACGGATATATCAGTTCACTATGAGGCTTCAGAAAAATTCCCGTAATCATTCATCCGTTCTTCTCACCAAGCTACTAGACGCATACACTCTTCTTGACCAAGCGACATGTAACGTTAACACTTCCTCACCAAGCTACGTGATATATATATCCTTCCTCAACAAGCTACGTGAAACTTACTCTTTCCTCCTCACTTTCTCCAATGCCTCTCTTTTTCACACATACAATTAGAGGAAATCATATTTCTTTTCATCATTACACCTACAAAGCACGAGCTTTAACACTGATACACGCTAAGAAAAATTTAGTTTTAAAAGCGCGAAAATATTTTATATTTATATATTTAAAAAATTACCCGTCTTTTTCTTTGTTGTCAGTTGATTCAAATCAGTAATAGATCCTTCGGAACATAAGCGATTATAACTTTTCAGGGATTCCTTTTCTTTATTATCTGAGGATTGACATGATGTGTTTGGAAAGATAGTGAAGCGATTTCCGGTTGTTTTTTCTCCATGCTTATTAATTCAGAGTTTCGTATTCACTTGCATTTCTGAGCGCTCATGACACCTTACTATTTAAAACATATCTGGAATTTATAAATGAATTCAAACCTTTGCAAGGAGATATGAAATAAAGTTAGCAGAACAGGCAAAGTCTTAAGTCGAACTCGGTTCACAAATTGCAGATTCGTGCTCATAATTTTTATGCTTCCATTTCTTTTATCGAATCCCCCGCACGTAATGATGTCAGCCACAAAGACACAAAATGTTATTGGTATGGAAGAATGATAAAATAGAAGCATTATTAAGAAGGGGAAAACAATAGAATTGTAATCAGTAAGACAGTAGATAACGATAAACATAGCATTAAATTAAAAGAACAATTTGACTGGAACGCAAGAATCCGTCAAGAGTTACACAAGCGACAATTGCGAGGAAAGAAACTGTTAGCATAGAACTGAAGGCTACATCTAGTCATTTCAACTGTTAACTGATGAAACCTTGTCGCCAATCTAATTGCACTAAAATACATCATTTTCAAAAAAAGGGCACGGGGACGGAACATTACGGCGGTGAGAAAATGACTGAAACCAGCCAGCAGGTCAGAACAAATAATATTGCTGATTTGGTTTCCAGTAAATACCACTTATTTAAAATGTTTGTGATTATCAGTGTAATATCGATTGACATTTTGCGCCATTTTACATTTGGGACGTGTTTTATTTTATCTTCTCAATTTCAACGCTCACCTACGCATATGCAAACACTTAGAAATTCTTTAAATACATAAATATTTATATATTTACGTCAACCATCGTCAAAAAGTTCAGGTGATTTTTGGTTTCACTCATAAATAATGCTGATTAATTCATTTTCCGTTTGAGTGCGAATAAATGACTCGTTTGTTTTTATTATCGTCTGCATTCTTTATAGATATAACGATATACTTCCGATGGAAATATCGATATCTACGCAGTTTGTATAATTAATATTCATAGATAACTGAAATTATTAAACAAAAAAGAGCTCTCAGAATAGTTATAAAATCTAGTGGTAAAATATTCTAACTGCTAAACGTGTGTTTTGGTTTTCAAGTAGTGCTTATCACAACAAATCTTACCTCAGAATAAGCGAATGTTGTGTGTTAGAATCTATAATTATACTAATGACTTCAGATCATGGTGTCCACTTGATGATGCGAAAACGGGGCTATATCAGCTTACGAAATATCATGTTTCTATTCAATTCGTTTATTTTTCTTGTAATATAGAAATGATTAGTTGTTAATGTTTAGCGGTAAATGTACATCTGAGGCTTGTTTTAATGCCGATATAAAAAATTTTAAGGTATTTTTATTTAGATAAAAATGTTTTTTTCACGTACAAGTCTTACTAATTAACCAATAACTGGATAAAGAGGTGAATTCATACATTTACCCAATATATTTCTGCGTAAGTGAATATGACGGACGCAAGGAAATTTGGGACTCAGCTCTCCTATTAACGATTCCGTGCAATTAACCATTACACCACCACAGCAAAATTTACTGCATTTGGTATTCCCCAGCGTTCGCCTATCTATTTTTAATCGGTATCACGCCATTCAAGGCAGTAAAGCCAATAAGAAACGAGGGGTTACAGGGTGTGGATGAATTAGGGAGAGAAACATTAATAATTAGCGGGAAGTGGAAAGAGTAATCAGGAAGAGAGTAGATAGTGATTGACATTATATTTAAACTTTTGAAAATTAACTACGGAGGGCGTTTATTTTTTCTCGGGGGGATATCCCGACTCCTCGGGTTTATTAATACTATCATGATTCGTATGACAATAAGCCCGACCGCCTTTTGTTAACCCCACCTCGTTTATTGCATAATGGGAGAAAATCCGACCCCCGGTATTAAGAATCTAAGTGTAAACTATTCAGTGCATGATTTATAAATTAGAGCATAAGAAACGTTTGAAGATAAGTAATTCGATAAGTTAATACATCTGTTTCATAATATTGAGTACATAATAATAATAATAATAATAATAATAATAATAATAATAATAATAATAATAATAATAACAATAATAATAATAATAATAATAATAATAACAATAATAATATGGGACTACACAATACACACTGACAGAACAATCAAAGCCAACCACCCAGACATTGTTATTAAAGACCACAAACAAAATAAGTGCCTCCTTATTGATATGGCAGTCCCTGCAGACTGCAATGTGTCTTTGAAGATATTCGAAAAACTGTCAAAATAGAAGGACCTTGAAATAGAAATATAAAAAATGTGGCACATGGGAACATCAACAATTCCTGTTGTAGTTGGAGCCCTTGGACTGTTTGAAAAAGATTCCAGTAGGCTGATTGAAGGGATCCCTAGAAGTCCATGTCTCAAAGAGATACAGAAAATTGTTCTGACAAGTACAGCCCACACTTTACGAAGGGCTTTATCTATGTAATTATTTTTTTATTTTTTTTTTGCAGTGGAAAGTGTCATGATGCCATTTCTAACCTTAGGTCCCTGGGCGGGACCCGGAAAGAAATGTGTAAACGCCACATATCAAAGGAAATAATAATAATAATAACAACAACAACAACAATAATAATAATAATAATAATAATAATAATAATAATAATAATATATGACTGGCGTAATGCTTCCAATATTTGTCAACAGTTAAGAGAGGAGCGTAATTTAAGAAAAGAAAAAGCAAGGTTTTTGACAATGTGAAACAATATTTAAACAGTTTGCCTGTCTTCTTCAAGCTATAAGTTTATAAAGATTTCAAGTACGAAAAATGTACATATATGTATATCTACAAAAAACTTATCAGTTTTTGTACAAAAGTTGCTTGTTTTGTAATGAAAAACAGGAGTACTCGTAATGAACGCGTCAAAAGAATGAAACGTCGCCAGCGTTAAGGCATGCAACTGAAACGTTCTTAATATGATGGTGATCATTTTCATATTCGAATTTGCCGTCAGTTGATTACTTACTAAGAGCAATTAATCAAACAGCTTAATATAAATCTTATGTCACTCTGTTCGTTCCCTCGGCCCAGAGAGATAATAATAATAATAATAATAATAATAATGATAATAATAATAATAATAATAATAATAATAATAATAATAATAATAAAAAAAAAAAAAATTCTTCAAATAAATCGAAATATAAAAAATGTGGCTTGTGAGGACATTAACAATTCCAGTTGTATTTGGAGCCATCGGATTGACTGGAAAAGTTTCCAAAAGAATCAGGAATTCCTGGTAGCCCATGCCTTAAAGAAATACAAAAAAAATTACTCACAAGTACAGCCCACATCTTACTCAAGTTTTTATCAATGCAATATATGTGAGATTTTTTTTTCAAAACTGCTCATTGGAAAATGTCATGACGACATTTCTGACCTTAGGTCTCTGGTCGGGATACGGAACGAAATGAGTTAACACCAGACACCAAAGGAAAGAAAACTATAATAATATTCAACAAGCACTAGCATAATTATCAATACATACATACATACATACATACATACATACATACATACACACACGCACACACACACACACACACACACACATATATATATATATATATATATATATATATATATATATATATATATATATATATATATATATATATGTATTATATCCATTTTTAGTGAGATGGGAGATAAATGATTTAAAGTTTTAGATTTGTAAGACATTTCTTCCCCTAGTCACTTTAATAACCTATACAAATGAATATGTAAGTGATTCATCAGATCCTTTTATCTTTGGTTTCTTAATTTGCAGTCTGATTGTTCAGGCCTTTTATGTGAGGCACACATATACATTTGTCTTTTAAGTAATTGTCTTGCTTCAAATTGCGATAGGCTTTGTCATCGCCATCTTGGTTATTTTGTAACTAATATTTTTCTTCCGAGAGATATTTCCATTTAACTGTTATAGTAAATACAAAAATATTTTAATACGAAAATGCACTGTGCAAAAAAAGAGTTATTTAATACCAGGATTATTCAATGAATCTTAGATACTATTGAACCTGTGAAACATATACTGGGAACGGATTAAGTTTATCCGTCTTTATTCGGCTTGTGATTATTTCTCCGCCTTATTTAATTTGTTTCATTGCAAATCTATATTATTTTTTTAAAACAGTTGCCTTCATTCTGGACTTCATGAGTACATTAATAATAATAATAATAATAACAACAACAACAACAATAATAATAATAATAATAATGATAATAATAATAATAATAATAATAACAATAAATATAATAATAATAATAATAACAACAACAACGACAACAACAACAATAATAATAATAATAATAACAACAACAACAACAACAACAACAATAATAATAATAATAATAATAATAATAAAAATAATAATAATAAAGGAAGCCAACAAATTCAAAATGGATTTCCAAATGGGCGCAGAAATACAAGTACAACACGGTAAACCGGCTGAAGCTTCAAAATACTTAAAAAAAGAAAGCAAAGACAGATGCAACCGATAAGATACAGAAACAATGGCAATATAAACCGCTTCATGGCCATAACTCTGCCCGTCCCAAACAAGCTGACGTAGACAAAAACCGTACCCATCAGTGGCTACGTAGTGCAGGGTTGAAAGCTGAAACTGAAGGTTTTATCCTTGCTGCACAGGACCAATGCTTGTTAACTAGGAATTATCAAGCACGTATACTAAAATACTCTGTTAGCCCAAAATGCAGATTCTATGATAAATATCCAGAAACCATTGATCATCTTGTATCAGGTTGCACGTTATTGGCACCCACTGAATATAAAAACCGGCATGACAGAGTGGGCCAATATCTGCACTGGAAAATTTGCAACATTCTACGGGAAGGAAACTGAAAGAGCCTAGAACGAACACCACCCAGACTCGGTTACGGAGATAGGACCTGTTACAATTCTATGGGACTACATAATATACACTGACAGAACAATCAAAGTCAACCGCCCAGACATTGTTATTAAAGATATGCTTCCTTATTGATATGGCAGTCCCTGCAGACTGCAATGTATCTTTGAAGATATTTGAAAAGCTGTCAAAATACAAGGACCTTGAAATAGAAATCTCAAAAATGTGGCACATGGGAACATCAACAATCCCTGTTGTAGTTGGAGCCTTAGGATTGGTTGGAAAAGATTCCAGTAGACTAATTGAAGGGATCCCTGGAAGTCCATGCCTCAAAGAGATACAAAAAATTATTCTGCCAAGTACAGCCCACACTTTACGACGTGGTATATCTATTTATTTTTATTTTATTTTTTGCAGTGGAAAGTGTCATGATACCATTTCTAACCTTAGGTCCCTGGGCGGGACCCGGACAGAAATGTGTAAACTCCAGATATCAAAGAAAATAAAAACTAATAATAATAATAATAATAATAATAATAATAATAATAATAATGAAGAAGAAGAGGAAATAAAATAAGGAACAATTTGGATTCACCTGTTGTAAAATGCAGTTTCAAACTCCTTATTTGGAGCATAGCTGGAATTGAGTGAATGGATGTGAAAACGAGAAAGCTTCCCATTTGCCACCGGATGAATAATCCTGAGGCCAATATTGATCGTCTGTATGTTTCCTGATCAGAATTTCGTATAAGATTCGTTCAACTAGAACTGTCTTACAAAACCACAAAAATCGGTCTTCAAAGATACCTGGATACTACAGAAGACTGGATGAGGATCTATGTCAAAGAACATGAAAGTATTAAGAAACTTTATTCAGTAATAAAGATAGCCACCAAATTCGAAATGGAATTTCATGTGTGTTAAGAAATGGAGATAAATCATAATACATCTACTGCAGCGCCAAAACCTCACAAATAAATCAAAAGCAAAAGCAATGTATCAAATGCCGAAATGATGGCAAGATAAGTCTCTTTAATGTCAATAATCTGCCAGTATCAAAAAGGCTTACGTAGAACCCCGTACCCATCAGTGGTTATATAGCGCACGGTGAAAAGTGAAATCGAAGGTTTTAATCTTGCTGAAAACGATCAATGATTGCTAACGAGAATTTGGCACGCACACATACTGAAAAGATGGGTTGATAGATGTATCAGTGTATACACGAAAATATATATAACTTCTAAGGGAAGATCACTGCGAGAAATTGGTATGACATCCCCCGGACACAGTTGCAGAGATAGGACTCTATAACGATTTTATGGGACATTACAATACACAGATATAACAATGAAAGTTAATCGTCCAGACATGGTGATCAAAAATCACAAAAATAGAATATGCTTTTTTATTGACATGGTATACCCAGCAGACTGCAATGAATCTTTGAAGATCTTCACAAAAAAAACAAAAAAAAACTATCAAAATACAACGATCTTTAAGTGGTAATCTAAAAGATCTGGCACGTGAAGACATCAATAATTCCAGTTGTATTTGGAAACCTCAAATTGATTGGAAAAGCTTACGGTAGATTAATAATAATAATAATAATAATAATAATAAGAAGAAGAAGAAGAAGAAGAAGAAGAAGAAGAAGAAGAAGAAGAAGAAGAAGAAGAAGAAGGGATGAGAAGAAGAAGAAGAATTAATTAATATGGCGTCTTAAAACAAAATCTATTCCTGTTACAGTTGGAGGTTTTGGTCTGATATATTTAAGGAACTCAAGAAAAATCAACATAAAGTTTTGAAAGATTAATGAAGACAATGATAATTCCACGCTGGGATCAATCATCTCAAAAATGCAGTTTTTGTGAACGTTTGCTCCAAGAATTTGCTCGATTATTACATATAAAACAAACTTATTAGATGGTTTCCCTTCCTGTGGACATGTTTTTTTGTTTGTTTTTTTTTAAATATTTACACTAGTCGTTATAAAAATGATCTACTTCAAATTTGTTTTTTACGAAGGGAATGAAAAGACATTTCATGAATATAAAATCCCGAATTTAAAAGACTTAATCTTACGTGCATCCAGACACTTGATATCTGGAAAATGGTCATAATTAAAATAATGTTTCTTTGCAATGCCACTAATGATTTGGGAACTACACAGTTGTCAAGCTTGTTAAACAGAACATTATATTTATAATAGCATTGTTTTATTATTATTTATTTAAATTTTTTCACCATTTACAAGTTTTTTGTAGTAGTAGATCCCTCGCCGCCTTCCATCGGCATGTCTGATGCTAACCTCCAGGAAAGTGAGGCGTTGCTCCTTCTCGGTCTCACGTCCCCGGCAGAGAAGAAGTGGAAAGAATATATGCCTCTCTAAGTCTCTTCTATATACACTTTCATGATTATTGTTCTGATGAGCTATTTGCTGTATTACCTGGAGACTTTGAATTTAAGCGTTAAACTAGACCGGCGACGAGGCCTCATCGTTTAGAGTTAAGGTGGTTAGATCTAGCCGTAAATGCTATGCTAACAGTTTCTTTTCACGCATCTTTCGATTGTGGAACTCTCTTTTGGCTCCATGCTTTCCATCTCACTTTAATCTGCAAAAATTTAAATGCAATACCAATCGCTATCTACTGTCCTCCTGATTACTCTCTTATCCTTCTGCTCATCAATATTGTTTCTGTTTCTAATTCTTCTACATCCTGTAGACATTTATATTTTAGTGGAATTATTGCCTTGGTATACATATAAAACGACCAGTGAATACCCGAAGATGAAGGAGTCGAGACGGCGGCAAGCGTCACAGTTAGCGAGCTCGTAGACTCAGTAAGGAGTCATAACGCGATACTTCAATACCAAGACTGTATATATATTATTGCTACTAACACGCATTTCTGTATCTACTAACTCGTATTAACAGTTTGTATTATTACGTTAATACATTTATTTCCCTTATGCATTCCTGGCGTTTGTTATTCATTGATATCAGATTCATCCCGGAATCCACAACTGTTTCGAAATTGATATTGTAAATAAACATATTAGAAGAATGAACTCTACAATGATGTAAAATTAACATTTCTCGATTGTAAAAAAAAACACAAGATTTATAGTCCACTGTTTCGGTTCTATACGATTTTTACCCTCGTGGAACAATTGAAATATTTATCATAACACAGGGAACCCGTGCATAAAACTTATTATATACGACTATTAATATATCACTCTTTTATATTTTATTAGTTTAAAGGCCGCTCTCCGTGGGGACTTTTGATCAAGCTTTTGATCAAGCTTTGAGGGCTAATCGGGCTTCACTCCAAAACTAAAGCGAGGTCTGTTCCATCTTAGAAAACACCAATGATGATTTTGAAGAAATAATTTTGAAAATCTCAATTCACTGCATGGAACATCAAAATCTCACTTTAAATTTGATTCGGGGTATAAGACCAATTTGGGCCGAGAGTCCGATTTAAACTGAAACTTCGATCTGGGCTGAATTTTGTTCGAAATTCCAGTCAGGCCAGATTTTTTTTTCTCCATATAACAAACTTTGTGGAACTTCAGTTGAATTGAAGTCTTCAAGTCACAAACTATGCAGAACTTCAAAACATCACGGTCGAAATATTTAATTGATTCCTTTTCATTTTTAAAAATTAAAATTTATTTCCTTAATTCACAATATTTTGGAGATATTTTAAACTGAATTTAAAAGAAAAAAAATTAATTCTAAAAGATTTTGTGCTACTTTAAGCTCAACATAATTTGAAAAAAATAAAATAACGAATTTTTTTCAGTTATTTTAAATTTGAATTTTTACCTGTTCTCTTATCATCCGGGCACTGATCCTAATGCTGCATGTCCAAGCATAAGATGTCGGGCAGACTTTCAATCCGGGGATCATCCTGATTCCAAAAATATATAATATGTCTACGTATAGCAAGTGTGGATAGAATTAATGGGCTATCAGTCACACTGATGGACAGACAGAATTTACCGTTTATTTATTTAGATATAATAATCATGGATTTTCCAACAATCTGCTGTACGTGTATAGTAAAATAACAAATATAAAATTAAGCATTTTTTTCCCAAAATGCATTAGCATGTTTATCACTGTTTCTCGCGTAACCCCTACCGACCCATTAACGAAATTTAGGATTCCGCGAAACACCGATTGAGAAACACTAGTATATGTATATGGAATGAATGCTAATCGACAAAAATATTTTTAAAACATCATCCCTGTTATAGTTAATTTACGAAGAGCCCTTCCTTTTAGCTCATATACGCTTGGGTAATGCATGAATCCAACGCTTCCTCCTGAAGTACATTTTGTTCCGACCGAAAAAGGAGTAGTTTCAGAATAAACCAACACGTGGAATTTGTACCATTTTAGAAGCTGTGTTCTTCTTCATAAAATAAAAACTTTATAAAATCGATCCTTAAATTCGTAAAGAATTTTATTTTCCTTATAAAAATGCTAAGGTTGAAACTGTCTTACGTCACAGATAACTGCATACCCATATACACTAGGCACAAAAAACCTCCCCTGTCTCGGAGAAAGAATTATCTAAATTCAGAAATTTGAGAAGCCAACAGGAAAAATATAGTATTATTACATAAAAGAAATGACAATTTGGGGAAAATACATAAAATGTTTGACTGCATTCTGAAGGGATATATTTCATGAAACTGTCTAGTATAAAACAATAAACAAGAAATTGTCATTCACACGTATATATACCGTATATACTCGCGTATCATGCGAAATTGGATGACCTAATTTTGAAGGTAATTTGACTGCAGTAAATGGATATATAGTTCGGTCAAAGACGTAGCAATACATACTCTAATCTTATATGTATGAGGCAACCCTCTTAAATTTTCCTTCAAAATTCGGTCTTCAAATATCGCATGATACGCAAAAATATAAGGTATATAATTTGAGGCGCTAATCGAAATAAAGAATGCCAAGGGAACAACTAATATGGCACACAGGTATTACAAATAGAAGATACGTGAATTTTACAATAGCATCACTGATGTAACAGACTCTGTAAAACTCAGATTTACTATCACCTACTGCAGTGAATATTTCTTAATAAATATGGTAAAATATATTTATAAAATTAAGCATAAGTAAATTAATTGATTCATTCATTTTCTACGGTTATCTTTATCGACATTTTGCAGGTTATTTAAAGCAAGAAAAAAAATTTAGATTCTAGATTTATTTATTTTTATATTTTTGGATTTAATAATAATTTAGTGTGAAAGTCTTACTAATTAACCCATCGCTGGGGGGGGGGGACGAGACGGAATCATACATTTCCCAAGAGCAAATGGCACGTACGTGAATATAACGAACCGAAGCCGTATTTTATCTCGGCACTCCGATTAACATTTCCGGACCATTACACCAATCATGGCCAAATGCTGGTCAGAGGTACCGCCTGTATGTAAAATTCTGACAGTGCTCGATTGTCTTTTTTGTATTTTGGGTATATGATCTGAAGACAGGAAAAGACTACAAATGTTTGAAATGTGATCGCTTTTCCAGCACTCAGATTGTCTACTGAGCTTAGCCAGCAGGTTACGAATATCAAGCGAAACAGTCGGCATGCATTCTCCTGATCATGTAGCTTGAGTTTGAAGAATAAAACTAGGAGAAAACACGGAATGTATCAGTTAGGTACAGTCGTTTCGTTACGAGAGGAAACGAATCTAAATATTCACAAAGCTGGTTACTGTATTTCACATGGATATTCACTGTTTTAATTGCATTCTATACAGGACTGCATTTATTTCGTTGTTGAAATGCGTAGAGAAAATGTCCTCAGTGGTATATGTTACTGCAAAAATAAATCACTATTAAATATAATTAAATAAGAAAGAAATAAGATTGCCTAATTATACAGGTATAATATTAAATATATTCATCGTTTTGTTTTTGTTCTCGTTTTCATATATTTTTTTTCAATTCTTAACTGAGAATGGTGATTAATGATCTTCAGAATTTGATTTGCTGTTGTAAGCTGACTTTTAGTTAACCTGGATTTCCATTTAAAAGTAAAAATGCAATTATATTCTGCACAGGTTCAATTGGAGTAAAGCGTGATTAGTCACAGGTTTCCAAGGAAACAGAAAACTGTATGAATTATTTCTAGTAGAAATAAGGGGGAGAGAAAACAAAAATAAATATATTACATATGCAGGTTTTGAAGAGACGGACAAATAGAATAAAAACGCCAAAGAAATAATGGAAAATAATATATTAGCAATTGGGCTAAGGACCTATGTTCTAACTTAAAAATGAATCAAAGATTGAATATAATTTTCGTGTGTTAAAATCCCCACAGAATCTATCATTGTTGAAGTTATCAGTATAATTTTTGTTAAGATTTACAAATTCTACGTTTCTTTAAATGGATGAAATTTAAATGAGCTGATTTTTTGGAAAAATACTTTGAAAAAAAACTACTTCGTCTACTGTGCCATGTGTCCTCAAGTGTTAAAGGCGTGCATAAAGGCGTTAGTTAAATCAAGTGAAAGGCCCCAAAGAGTGTGAGTTCAATTCCTTGTTAAGGCAGTGGACAACTTGGAGAGGGGAATTAACAGGAGATACCTGATAACTGACATCCTTTATATATGGCACGTGGAACTAAAACAGTCTAGACCAGCGATCGAAATAAAGGGTTCAGTTCGACATTCCAAACACCTGAAGAAGGCCAGAGCGTATAACGGCCGAAACGCTTTAATAAATATGGCAACAAAGATGAGGATGACAGTCCTGACAATGTAAATAGTGTATTTTCTCTCACCTTCCTCCCTAGGACGGTTACACCGTGGAAAATCTCCCGAGTATTTGTTTCTCTGACAAATAAAAACTTGTTCTCTTCACGTTCAATTTCAACCGATATGTAGCGTACCTATCCTCATAATATCTACTTCTTACTTCCCCCTTCATTACAACATTCTTACTTAATACACCACTAACGTGAGCGGACACTGGTCCTTTTATTGAGTTATAAATACCAATGAAACTTTTGTCTAAACCATCTACGTTGGTTTATGACATATACAAGATTCATTGATTAATTTATTCGATTAGTGTAATTCGCGCCGCTTTGGTCACTAGTCCCATTATTTATGTTGTAATTGTAGTTCATGCTGACATCCAAGGCAAAATAGTGCAACAACTTGCCGGTTCCTTCTGCACCGGGGATGTTGAGTTTATAGCGTATCTCCTATCAGAAATTATTCCACCGACTATTTGAGGCGCAAATGCAACGATCTGAATCCGAATAACCGATGGCCACTTCGCAAATGTAGGTTGGAAGGTCGCGTTCCCCATCATTGATCGGTTCGGGAAATCATTCTGACTACACGCACACAGTTAAGCTGGCAGGACGATGCTTTTGATCAGTGTATGGCCGTAGCAATATCTATGCAAGCTCTTGGAGTCATACGTGAGAGATGGATGTAGACCGTAAACCAGTACAGTCCGCATCCTAATTCTCCTATGTAAAGCAGAGTCGACGCTTCCCTGTAAAGGTATTAGCATTTATGAGACATCCCATACAGCAGATATAAAAGATAGCTGACTAAATTTTTGTCAGATTTTATTACAGAAGTCTTTCTTGTTTTCTTATATCCGAGGTCAATCTATACTTCAACTCTTCGTCATGTTTAATACATTATTTCCAGATCCCCCTTTAGTCGTAAACTCTCAGTGAAGTGTCACTCAATGTTAAGTGTCCATCGTCCTTTTATTGGTTGAACTAACACTTAATAAACCACTTTATTTATGTTTGTAAACAGAGTAATTTTGCAATCCATGTTTGACAAAGGAAAAGCGTTTAATCGTATAAATTAATTGCTTGGCATACAAGCCTTAATATAACGTTCACTCCAACATTCTGACTGTATTTGTTCAAACCGGGCTGAAAATATTTCCTTCTTATTTTTAGTTAATAACTCTCCTATTTCGTAATAATTTGTATTGTTTATTTCGTTAATTATATATTTAGCCTGCAATATTTTTTCGAATCAAAATCTGGTGAGGCGCAAAAAAGAAACCTATTCTAATATTTTTGTGAGTGTCTTCAACTCAAATTCCTTGATTAGAATTTTCTTTACGGATAAAATGTAAAGCATTCTAATCCTTGAATGCATTATCTGCTTTTTACTGTTTTTTGTTTCAAGGCGTTACTCTTAAGGATATGGAGAGAAGGAATTTAATATTCAATAGCCAGTGATATTTTTCCTAGATACATTTTTTATGGAAATAGATTTATAGCGACTTCAGTTGATTTCTATTTCTGTATCAATTGCCAATGAGTCCTGAGGAGATGACTGTACAATTACAAATGTCCATCTACGATACTCTAGAGCCTCGTTGCTGAATATAGCATCAATTATCTAAGAAACAAATTTTATTTGTATTAATCATATTTTATTTGTATTAATTGTATTTGTAGCAAGGAGGCGGAACATGTTGGTCTGATGGATATCAATATTACGCATGTTGATTGAGTCAAAAATGTTTCATAATGATGAGTAATATGTAATAGTTTCGTTTTGGAATCGTTTATTATATAACCCATGCCCTGCCACAATTAAATATATATACCATAACCTACACCAGATAAATAAAAGTATAAGCCATAGCCTGCCCCAATTAAAAGTATAAGCCATATCCTGCCCCAATTAAAAGTATAAGCCATATCCTGCCCCAATTAAAAGTATAAGCCATATCCTGCTGCAGTTAAATGTATAAAGCATATCATATCCCAATTAAACATATAAGCCATATCCTGCTCGTAACCTGCCTCAAATAAAATTATAAGCCATACCTTGCCCCAGTTAAATGTATAAACAATATCTTTTCCCAATAAAATGTATAAGCCATATCCTGACCTAATTAAATGTATAAGCCATATCCTGTACCAGTTAAATGTATAAGCCGTGCCCTGTGTGCATATTAAAAGTATAAGCGATATACTGTCCCAGTTAATGTATAAATCATATCCTGCCGCAGTTAAATATATAAACTGTAACATGTCCCAATTAAATATAAAGGTCATATCCTGCCCCAATTAAACTTTGACTGGAGTTCATGATCGAGAGCAGTCAACAGTTTTAATTTTTGAACAATCGGATTTACTCTTATGACAGCCGTAAATAGTTGTGTCCTTAACATAAATACTGTATTGAGTATTGATAGCATTGATGAAACAACATAAGTGTAGGTATAGAGGGATGGGAAGCCACGTATTAATGTGAAATAATCTAGAAACGTGACCATTCAACATGATTTGATCAAGTGAGGATATTTATGTCAACAACGAATGACAACAGTCTGATTCATGCTTGAAAGTAATCTTCGGGCCATCTTGAAACTGACTGTCGCCACTCACTATTGACATTCGTGTTCACACGTCTTATATTTACACTCACTCTATCCCTGATATTGAGCAATATTCTCCCATAAATATTTTGAGGGCGTTGACAATGTTGGCTCTCTGCTCCTTAATGCTGTTAAGAAAATTTTATTTTTGTTCTCGCTCATAAAACTTGTTATCCCAGCTTAGTAGGTAGGTTATGCGTTGTTTTCCTCTGTCCATGTTGCCTTCAATATATCCTGTGAGTGTCAAATTTTCCAAACCTTATGTCTTTATTATGTGGCTTAGTTTAAACTTTCCGATGTTAACCTAAATGTCCCTTTTGTTTGCATTTTCACTAAAACGCCATCGTTGCGCAAAACTTTGGCCCATAGAATCCTCTGTATCCTTCTGTAAAACAACATTTCTGTTGCTTCAAGTCTCTTCTTCATCTTAGAGAAGATTGGTAAGCATTCCCTTCCGTTTCTTTGAGCTGATATTATGTAACAGTTAAGCACACGTTTTTACCTTGTTTCTAACGAATATATCTTGACTCAGTTTTATTTCTTAGCTTTTGAAATTCCACTTTCGATATTCCTATCCACTTCCAGATATCGGTGTGGCATTTTCCGTTCTGTTTTAAAACCCTGCCAAGAGATTTACATCGTTGTACAGGCCCGATTTTGGTATCTCACTTGATGAAGACAATAAACAATATCAAATTGATTCACTTTTGTATCGATTTTTCTAATACAAAGAAGACCACACCGAACCGTATTAAAAAACATTGGACGTTGCGGTTACGCAGAATGTAGGTGAGTGAAGTTCTAAGCAAATGTAACGAGAACGAGTATAATAGTTAAATAAACGTTACAATTCTGTCATAAAACATACTCGATAAATGTGAAAGGTGCCAAAACTTATTCAGAGGGTACTTCATCATCTAATGCTTTTCAACTTTATCAAAGACTTTCCCGCTTCTAGATAGTGCAGATTAGACTTCCTAAAGAAACATTCCTGTGTAGAATTCTAATCAGTAATGAAAGATCGATTACTATAAACATATCCAGCGAAAACAACACTGATTAGCAACCCATGGAAAACAAACATCGCTTAGCGGAAGTGTTAATCTGAAACTGAAAAATTCATAAGAAGAATTATTATCGTCACTTAGAAGATCTTCCTAAACAATTACAGGATAAATAATCCATAGTAATGCAAGACCACACATTAACCGACTCGTTTGCCATTGTTGACATTTCTTCATTTAACAATGACTTTTTTCTGATTATTAAATCCTTTTAAGTGCAAAAACAATTTATAAATTGTGAAATATTCAAAACGGACATTGGGTAGCTCGTCGTATCGAAACCTAACAAATCTTACACACCTGGGGTTCAATATTTCGTCATATATATAGGGTTTTTCTTATGGATAATGAGGGGACATATTATCTTGATTACTTATATCAAATAAGACCAGTGAAACAATTTATTTTTTCATAACAAAATGCGAGAGATTTGACTTTCCTTCAAACTAATAGAATATTAATGATTACATATTAAAAGTAAATATTTAAAATAATTATTAATTTAATTATATTGTCTATTATTAAATAAACAAATATTTCTCTGGTGCGAATAATTTGAATATATTCATGATAAAAAAATTTTTTACGCATTGAGTTCGCAATGAAAACGATCAAAATAAAAGTCAGTTAATATGATTAAACTATATTGTAAAGTTACAGTAATTTACAAATATATTATATAAATATGAAAATATCAACAATGGTTGTGTGATTCACATTTTTAGGCGAAATATATTCATGCTTATTGGAATATAATACAGTTTATATGGGATTATTAATTCCAGTCATAAAATAGACACAGTGGCTGAATTATATCTATCCTTTACATAACATGAAACGCTTGAAAATATTTCACAACGTAGGTTAAACAAAGTTACAAAAACCTGATAACAATAAAACATGGGGTATATCAGTACGCAATGGAGCTTATTAAGAATTGACATTGAAAGAACAGATACGAATTATATCTATAGGGAGAATAATATACATTTGTTCAGAAACTCAGTCTTTCAGATAAAATGATTGCCTGAAGTGATTTACCAAATATACCAAGTTTATAAAGGATTTATTAAACAAGGGATTTGGCATCAAATTAGAAAAATGTCGATCAGTGCATAAGCCTTACTCAGATGCATATGCACAAACACACATACTCGCACACACACACATACACGCACACACACATACATACATATATATATATATATATATATATATATATATATATATATATATATATATATATATATATATATAGAGAGAGAGAGAGAGAGAGAGAGAGAGAGAGAGAGAGAGAGAGAGATGTAGATTTAATAGTTTGATAGGCCTGTTTTAATAAAATGGGAAAAATAAAAGCCCCCAAAAAATGGTACGAATATTATCGACAAAAATTACAGCATTATTAATAATAAATTAAACTTTTGACTGAATTGAAAACGGAAGAGATAAATTTTAATATCAGAATTTTAGAACACGCCTGGCTTCTTTTTCAACGATACGAGAAATAAACAAGGAAGTAGGACACACAAACAGAGATACATACACACATATATTGGCACACACACATGTGAGTATGTGTTTGTCACTATATATATATATATATATATATATATATATATATATATATATATATATATATATATATATATATATATATATATGTATATATATATAAATAGCTTAATTTTCGTTAGGGTAGAGAACTTTATTATGGAAATACAAAAGGTAAGAACAAATTTACACTTCCTGATAAAAATGTCAAAAAAAAAAAAACAGCCGACCGGTCAAGCCCTCACTCAACAGAACCAGCATCTAGGGAATAAATATCACAACATATAATATACAAAAAATCAACATATAATGTGGAGTATTAAAGGCGAAAATTGCAATAGACTCAAGTCCTCAGAGACACTCCCTCCGTGTGTGTGTGTGTGTGTGTGTGCGTGCGTGTATATATATATATATATATATATATATATATATATATATATATATATATATATATATATATATATATATATATATATATATATTAGAACCCATTTAAACACACACAAAAATTTACCATACTCCATTAGAAATATACTAGTTGAAAACACAAATATATTAATTGCTTCCACCTGTAAAAAAAGTTTAACAATAATGGAGGCTTTAATAATAAAAAAGAAAAAAGCCTACCCTTAACAATATTAACTACGAGCAAAGCCACAACGTGCTAACCGTAATTTGGAAATTAAAACAACTCTACTACACACTAAGACAGACATATAATGCACACACTCAATTGAGCTGAAAAATCAAATCATCCTTGATAAAGGCTAGACGAAAGCGCTCGTAAAAATAAAACATTTGCACAGTTCTTACACGCCCCTTGTCCAGCAAAGAAAGCTCTTGTTCGTACACAAGAAAAATTAAATAAAAAACTTAACCGTAGTACCTTGTCTGTCGTTTTTAATGAAACTTGCATATATATATATATATATATATATATATATATATATATATATATATATATATATATATATATATATATATATATACACAAATTTTTATATATATAGTTGGATTGATGTGAATATGCGACGCTGGTTTTCACGCTATTTGGGATCGTCAGACAAACATACGTATATATATATATATATATATATATATATATATATATATATATATATATATATATATATATATATATATATATATATAAATATGTCTGTATCTTTGTGTATGTGTGCCTGTGTGCGTGTGTATTTGCGAGCGTGCAAGTTTGTGTGTGTGTCTGTGTGTGCGTGCGCGGTCGCTTCGCTTTAGAAATGCATCTTTGTCCATCCCAATACATCAGCGGATCTCACTTTGCGTCCCCAGTTAGAACTCTCCCCATTACATTAATAAACTGATTTCTCATTTGATAATACGATCCATACGACATAAATGTTTCTTCAGCTTATGCATTTAACTGATTGGGGGTAATTCTGTCCCTAGGACAGGTAATGAAATCCGTATATTCTGATCAAGTGCATAATGAGAAAGCTATTAACACATGGCCAATAGCATCATGTATGAACAAACGATCTTTGGGAACAGTGGTCTTATTGAAATTTAGTAGAACGCCCCCACTACAAATAAGTGAAGAATACCTTAGTGGGAAACGACTGAAGATTTTGTGCCTAAAAGACAAAATAACGAGTTCAGTTTGAATTAATCTCCATATCAAAAGAAGGTTCCTACTCATGGTGCCATCATATGATTATTAATATTCTCTTGATCTAATTAATCATTATATATATATATTGTTATGGTCCAGGTTAGGAGCAAGGAAGAACAACACAAACACAAAATAATGAAGATATATTACATGTAATAATAATAATACAAAATGTGGAAGGTAATAATATAACTGTCAGTCTTGTTTGGAGTGAACTACTATGGGCTCGACTCGATTCGTCTCTCTCTCTCTCTCTCTCTCTCTTGAGAGGCGTAGTATACATAGTGTTAGGAAGAGTCCATTATGTCGTTATAGGTATCGACCCATAGCATATATATATATATATATATATATATATATATATATATATATATATATATATATATATATATATACTACGCCTCTCTCTCTCTCTCTCTCTCTCTCTCTATATATATATATATATATATATATATATATATATATATAATCATTTGTCTTATTCATTACAAATGATCCATGGTAATTATTTTCAACTTCTTTTATCATTCCATACCAAGCATGACAATAAATCTACTAAGACGCAAGAGATTACTGGGTATAGGAGACCATGAGAAAAATAAAGAGATAAAACGGTGATTGACATTGCATGTACATTTTTGAAGATCAAAATTTACTAGAATTCAAGAAGCCCGAAGAATTGTCAGCTAACAAGAAATGCGAGAGACAAAGAACTGATAAGATAGAACGTACACGTACATCAAGCCATTTCATTTTCAGTCGTCAAATGATGAGACCTTTCTGCCCGTCTAGCACAGCGCTTAAATTCTTAAATAGATACCAAAAGCCCCTCAACACAATTATTATGAATATATTTTTTTAAAAAAGACACAGAGAAGATACGGAAAGGGACTGAAGACAAGATACCGGTCCAGGAACAATAATACTGTAGATTCTTTCTTTGTATGTCATCAAGGATCTCAAAATGCATTTTATACACACAAGAACAGTGTTGACAGTATTATAAAATGCATGTATGAAAGGGAAACTTATAAATGTGCAAGATATGTTCTGTCAGAAAAAGAGTTGTCTGGCACGAAACAGTGAGGCAAGTGCATTAGTAGCAGACCTAGCAACTGATTTAATATAAACTTTCCACTTTATGTCAGCGTTACCCGGAGAAAGCGCCAAATATCGCTTTCTTGGAAGTTAACACCAGCAATGATTTCTCAACATCATCATCACACTACGGTTGCAGCGCAACTGGGCACCCAACCAGATTATGTCATATGTCACCGTTGTGAGGCAATGTCTCTATGGATGATCGGTGTAGTTTTCAGCTTATTTCATCCTCTCTGACCCTTCGTATTTTCTTGTATAATGTAGAAAAAATGAGGATTTGAATAAAGAACGTTTGTTCTTTAGGGCCTGACCATGTCGTGTGATGATGCTTAAGTAATATTTCAGTACTTCTTTTTATTGTTTATCATCAGTTCAATGTGGTCTACATGGGATATCAAAAGGGTAGTTCATACATTCTTTGGATTCTTTGCATCAGTTATACCGTTATTGTCCAAGATTCACAGGTTAACAGAAAGATTAAGAAAGACAATAAATACAACAGCCTGATATTAGATATCAGGCAGAAGTTGTTTCATGTAGTTCTTAAGTTTACTACATATATCATTATTCGTGCAGATATTTGTTGAATTGTTGCTTCTTAAATATTACTTCTATCTATCTATCTATCTATATATATATCTATATATATATATATATATATATATATATATATATGCCGAGCGCAAAATTTTTTTTATTTGTTTTCACGCAATCATCATGTAGAAGACGAATGCGTGAAAACCCAAAGATATATTGTTGTTGTCGGCCACTGTTTCCAGGAATTCATTTTAGAATATAAGACTCTACTGTTTAATATATCACATATATCACTTCCCTCTATGCGCCTGTGTAGCACATTCACCACACACACACACACACACACACACACACACACACACACACACACACACACACACACACACACAACATATACATGTATATGTGTGTGGGTGTGTGTATTTACGCACCAATCCTTCTTTCATTGAATCCGATGGACAAGGTGCTTTGATTTATTTTTTTATTAAATTTCTCATCTAATTTAATTTTTTTTTTCTTTTCGGATGATACATTTTATAAAAACTGTCCAACTGTTCATGTTATCCGAGAGATCTCGGCTATACATATAGCCATTTTCCAGAGTGAAATATTTTAACAGTTAAACAGAAATAGTTTTTTGTATGTATGTATTTATGTTTTCATTTTCAAAACACGGTTAAGATATTCTGTCTAAGTTGATAGTTCATATTATTGAGTGTCGTTTTTTTCTGTTTTTATTAATAAGGCTAAGCATAAGATTATGCTATTGAAATTGTGTTGGCAACAATTATGTTTTGAATAAGATCCGGTAGGTCCCCATGAGTATTTAAATGAGATGAAATTGAGCTATGATCAGGAAGATGTAGTGTGAGTTGTAGTGTCAGTCAAATTGTAGTAAGTCCTATATAATTATTTATGAATTTTGATTGATCAAGAATACAATTCCTTAATGGGCATTTAAGTAGGCACTATTATTTACGAATTTAAACATATAATACCATCAACTACGCGCACACACAGACACGCACACACACACACACATTCATATATATATATATATATATATATATATATGCATATTTCATTAAAATATATATATATGCACATTTCATTAAATTATTATTTAAACTAAATAAAAGCACCTTGTCAGTCGTTTTTTTAATAATGTGCATGAAAGAAAGATTGCTGCCAAAATACACACACACACACGTGTGTGTGTGTGTGTGTGTGTGTGTGTGTGTGTGTGTGTGTGTCTGTGTGTGTGTGTGGTATCTAATATAGATCAAATATGGATCGGAATCCGACAGACTAAGATAAAGTACAAATAGGAAACGTTTATCAATCTAAGACTTTTCATTGTTATTAATGCTTCATCCTAAGAATGAGATAGATCACTGTTGTGCACAGATTTGTTCATGCGTATTACGAGGGAGAGAGTGTAAATTGTTGCCTAAATGTAAATTTAATTTATATTTAT
>OZ038491.1:101818518-101846018 GCA_964036315.1 Acanthosepion esculentum
CATATATATATATATATATATATATATATATATATATATATATATATATATATATATATATATATATATATATGTACATATATATATATATATATGTACATATATATGTACATATATATATATATATATATATATATATATATATATATATATATATATATATATATATATATGATTAACTGCTACCAAGTAAATCAAGGTGGGTTTTCACAAATTGCATACCATATGTAATTTTGGAAAACACATTTATATAAAATATATTTATAAATATTTGTATGCATATATTAGTTGATAGATTTGTTTTTTTTACGGATTGTCAAAATTTTGTTTGTTATATAAAAACATAAATTAGTTTAAGTTTCTAAGAATGTTTGGGAAATGATAGTGCTTTTCTGATACAAAGTAATTAACATATATATAAGAGGAAGGGTCCGTGGATATAACGTGTAAGTAATTATAACTAACACGCCTTGAATAGAATTGGCTCACCGATTTCAAATTCTGACCCCCTATTTATTTCCCCACCCGTACATTCAAACTTAGAGCCCCTATAATTACTAAGCGTTGTCTATCTAAATACTTTGCATGCTAGCCGTTGCTTAACTTCCAACGATTTTTATCCACATAATTTTCTACTTTCAATTTTCCTCTTCAAACTCTGAGGGATTTATCCAGGTTTCACTGTCATGTAGAAGGATTGTCATTAAGTAATATTTCATCATTGTTTACTCTGTCTCAAAATTGTTCTTTCTTCTTTTTGCACTAAGATCCGTTTTTAACATGAAGTAAAAGGTTATGTTAAGAGTCAGTTTGGACGAATATGATAGGAATCTAACGGTTAAGTCTAGACTTGAAATTGTAGTGATCTCTCACACATCCTCTGGGGTGTCGATTCCACAGAATAGCGGGTCGAGAGAAGTAGCTTTTCGAGTAGAACGTTTCTAGTCGAAAGAACACGAAGGAAATGTAGGTAGTTTGCTACGGTTTATAGGAGGCATGGCGATCTCTTGTCGAGAAGTTTAGGCTCGGCGGAACAAAGGAATGTAGTTTATTCGTCCACTTTTCGATAAATTAGCGAGAGAGCAGTTAGAAGATTGTCACATGCGTGTGAATGCGTGGATGGTAGGTAATGTTTTCCTCACCTACGACGACTCGCAAACGTTTCTGAACTTTCTCGAGATTGCAGAATGTATCTTTATAAATACAATGCTCTTGTTTTGCAAGACATTATTTGTTAGTAGAAGGTGACATCTTTATTTAGTGTCACAATTCTCATCGTCTGTTACATCAATGTCCTATTTTCGTACTTACTTCCTTTTTTCACGTCTCCAGCGCCTAGTTCGTAACTTGAGCTGTCCGTCTTGCTGACCACCGGCAGAATACTAACTTGATTGGGAGTCCTTTTTCCCCGCTTTCTTTCCATTTTTTTTTATGTCCAGCAGTCCTAATTCTAGAATTCCTAGAAATACGATACCATCTGCATATAGTATATTGTTATCATTGTAATAAATCTCGATCAGACATATTTCTCGTACGATGGTCTCGTATATGTCAAATAAATCTCGTGAGAGGACGCGAATTAAAAGTGAATCCACTGAAACTTTTACTCTTTATCATTAACTATGAGTGTTTAAGGTTGCCGCGTCTTGTGTATCTTTAAGCGAAATATACTGCTTCAGGATTAATTCCCTGTAGTAGTGAGTTCGATCACCAATGGATGTTGAATATTTGTGTCTGCTGATACAAACAAAGCTACCGATAATATAATTTAAAAAGAACACCTCCGCGTATCGTAATATTAACAAAAATAGAATTGCACTTTGATTAAGTGCAATTCTGTTTTTGTTAGCTAAGGATTTCGATACTTTGATATATATCTGAAACAAAATTGTCTGTGTATAGTAACCATCAGTATTTCTGATGGATATTACGTGAACATACGAGGAGGTCCGTCCGTCAGTCATTCATCAACCTGACAAGTACGTGTTTCGCTTTTCATTCACACCGGCATGCACAAAGACTGGACAAAAATCTCGCTGCAAGTTCACACGGAAAGGAAGATGTTAATCAACAGAAAATAGAAAATATCGAACCAGTTCTCAATAATATGATGTTTATTCCAATGAGGTTCCCAATTGGATTATGTATTCCCTCTGGCCGTATTTAAGTGACACACCGGTCACTTCGCCTCATCCTACTTCCGCCATGGGACTTCCGCCAAGGGACTTCCGCCAGCGTGATTGGTCGGACGGACGGTTCCTCTTTCTTCCCTCCTCTAACCGGTGCTCTACTTATAAATGCATACACGAAAAACATCTTTTTTTCCCAATGCAATGTCACATGACTCCCTGTTTCCCTCTATTTGTTTTTGGTTTGCTTTGAATTGTTTTACGGCATGTCAACTTCAGAAGGTTATTTAATGCCGACAAATTTTTATTACTGGAAATAATCTTTTTCAAAAATATATTTCAGGTAATAATTTTATCAAGAAATGTATTGCTGCTAATAATTAATTTTTCTTCAAAAATGTATTGCTGCTAATATTTTATTTTCGAAAATGTGTTGCTGGTAATAAAACCTATTTTCATAATGTTTTGACTATAGCTAGGAGCAGGTGCTACCACCCCAACTCAGTGTGGACCCGGGAACACCATCAATTAAGAGGTGGTATCACGCTCATTAAAGCCTCCTGACCAGAAGCCTTGATGTTGGATGTAGTTTATCATTATATCCAAGACGGTCCACTCTTTCTATATCACTGCACCCCTTTAACTCATGAGGTTTGCCACTTTGAAAAACCCAACTTCAATGATTTATCTTATAGCTTTTGAATATCCTCAAGCATTTTAAATCTGATAACATCAATTAGGGCCGACTTGACTTGGATGGATTCAACTAGTCGAAGAAGGGACACATTGTGCCTGAAATAATACATCCAAGTTCATATCTCTGCTGTGTTAATTTTTCGGTTTTTACGGACAATTAGAGTTTCTGGGGACTTGATAAGTTATGCGTTATTAGTCGTGAAAGAAACACACCAGAGGTGTTCAAATTCCGATATACTTTGTTGCGTTTAATTAGGATATAGTCTCTTCAAAAATACATGTATACATCTCTTCTAACACAAACTAGATGCTAAATCACAGTGCAGATATTTTTATCTGAGACGGTAATTGAATTCTAGAACGACTGTTTTTATTCAAAGTAAACATCCAGAAAGTATCGGGAAACATACAATCTGAAGAAACATCTCATTAAGGATGATAATTCCTTGTGTTCATATATATATATATATATATATATATATATATATATATATATATGTATATATATATATATATGTATATATATATATATATGTATATATATATATATATGTATATATATATATATATATATATATATATATATATATATATATATATATATATATATATATATATATCGTGAGTTAACGAATTAAACTATCGAAGCACTTCAAAAAATAAAGTAAAACGTCCGAATAATTGTATATATCTGAAAATTATATACAATTATATATATAAAAAAATTTCCTATTGATTTCCCAGTTTTCCGTTTGAGAAATATTTCCTCAACGTTTCAAATACAAATGTGTTCTTGCATTTTACATGGATCACCTTCAATGTATAAATAATGTTACCTTCTTGTTAGCATGATTAAGGGGTTCACGGTCTGAAAATCTTTAATTATTTGGATAGCATTGCAACCTTCACAGTTCTCGAAGCGTTGAACAAACAAACAACGTCAAATTGAACAGCAGGTCGTTATTAAATTCCGTGGTGGGGATGTGCAATGCTAATGAAGTAAATTTCTATATATTGTTGTCTTTTGAATCAGACTTTCTACTGTTGTCAGCCAAATAAAGCGAGAAACAATTTTCAAAAGTAAAATCAAATTTATAAAAGGAAGCTTTTCAAAAGTTTTGTCAACAGCGATAGTTTTCCCTTCCAATTATCATTAATTTATTAAACAGTACATTTCAGGAATTTTGTGGATTGTGAAAACCCGGCTAAATTGGAAGGGAGAATACATGAGAAAAAACATTAGACATATATGTCTGATTGGGCCTTCTTTTCCCTTCTATCAGAATGCATGATGTTAACTTTCAGGAGAATGTTTCATTGCGTCTCATCGGGCTAAAGTTTCCCGCTGATATGTAGTGGAAAGTTTATATCGAAGTAATTGCTAGGTCTGTTGCTCTGGAGGTTAATTCACTGTGTCGTGCTAAAGAAATTTTCTCGCCAGAATCTATGTTAATTATTAATAAATCAACCATTTGTTCATGTATTTCTGTCACATATGTTGGGCGTATTCTGCTATGTATTTAGAATCTTGATATAATTTTAAAAAAAAACAAGCAAAAAACGCCAATGTTATTAGCCATGACAAATCACCTCGAAATCGGTAACTTTTCTCAGAATCAGTCACTTTCCCACCAAGTACATTCTCTGGGCATTTCTATAAATACTTTACAGGTAATTCTTCGTATCAACTTTTCCCTACCGTAATGATGAACGCCAATGATACAATAGACCGATTACGTAAAAGGTTTAGATAAAATTGAAACAAAAATGAATATTATACTTAACATCAGTTTGATATTTCAGGGCACATGATAAAGAAAGGGGGCTTGGAAAATATGATAGCCACAGGACGTATTGATGGCAAGAGGAACAGGAGAAATCAATGCATAACATATTTACTGTGCTTCAGTATACTAATGTCGGAACAAAGTTTAAGAGAATTAACAAAGAAGAATGATTGATTGATTGATTATTTAACCAGCATATAGACCTTCGTTGGGCCATTCAATTCTGAAAAAGGTTTTTTCCAAAAAAGTATAGTTGGTAATATTATTTTTCAAAAACGTATATCTGGTAATAATATTTTTTCAAAAACGTAGAGCTGGTAATAATATTTTTTTCAAAAACGTAGAGCTGGTAATAATATTTTTTCAAAAACGTAGAGCTGGTAATAATATTTTTCCAAAAACGTAGAGCTGGTAATAATGTTTTTTCAAAAAACGTAGAGCTGGTAATGTTTTTTTCAAAAACGTATAGCTGGTAATAATATTTTTCAAAAACGTAGAGCTGGCAATAATATTTTTCAAAAACATAGAGCTGGTAATAATAATTTTCAAAAACGTAGAGCTGGTAATAATATTTTTTCATTTTCATTCTGGTTTTTCAAAAACGTATAGCTGGTAATAACATTTTTCCAAAAACGTAGAGCTGGTAATAATATTTTTTCAAAGACGTAGAGCTGGTAATAATATTTTTTTCAAAAACGTATAGCTGGTAATAATATTTTTCAAAAACGTAGAGCTGGTAATAATATTTTTTCTGGTCTTTTGTGATCTTTATAAAAAAGCCATTATTTTGTTGATAAAATTTAATTGCTTAGCTACTCGAATAAAGTTCAAATATGCGGATGTAGTTTGTCGTCATACCCAGGACGCGGATGTAGTTTGTCGTCATACCCAGGACATGGTAAAAACATGGAAGTTCACTATTTGCCCATAGCTGGGACTCCAACAGGTGCTACCACCCCGAGTCTGGGTGGACTTGGGAACACGAGCAATTAAGAGGTGGTTCCACGCTTCCTCAAAACCTCTTGATCAGAGGCCTTGCTGTTGGATGCAGTTTAACGTCGTACTCAGGACGTAACAAAGAAGAAGAAAAAGACTAGATTGATGGGAAGATCTCATCGTTTTACTGTGAATTATCTAGATGTTACCGGAAGTTTAATGCTAACAGTTTCTTCTATCGCCCGTGGAAATTTCTTCGAGATTTTTTTCCCAGTCAACTTTGATCTTCAAAAATTAAATGGAATGCTACTCGTAATAGCTATCTTCTTAATGTCTTTTCTTTTGTTGTTCTCTTTTTGTAGGAATATATTGTTTTTCTTTCAGACTCAGTAACCCCTTGCTTTACTGACTTGTTTGGTGGTGAAATAAAATGATCTGAAAAAGTACATTGAAATTTAATCTTGTTTTATTATTTTCTTTATAAGGCGAGCCGAATAAAGCCAGATTAATTTATATAAATATTATCATATTATTATTTAAAATATTTTTAAAATCATTTATCATCTAGAAACGGAAATTCCTCCGTTTTCGGAACTAAACATTTTTTTCTCCATTTCAAGCGATGTTGAATAAGGAAATTATTCATCATCGTTTTAAAATGTAACAAAAAATAAATTAGTTCCGAAACAGGAGAATATCTGTGTGGCGATGATAATATATTTTAAAAATATTTTTAATAATAATATCATAATTTTATGCTCTACTTTGTATCGAGCTCTTTAAAAAATAAATGCCAAGGAATTGAGGATTTTTAATTTGACTGTTCTTTCTTTTATATATATATATATATATATATATATATATATATATATATATATATATATATATATATATATATATGTGTGTGTGTGTGTGTGTGTGTGTGTGTGTGTGTGTGTGTGTGTGTGTGTGTGTCCCCTAATCTAGGGAAGTCTAATAAATAGAATAATCACACGATGGTTTGTAATGAACGCTAATATTAGGACACGCAAAACACTTATGATTCCTCAGCGGTGCGTAAAAGAAGTAGTCAACTGCTAGCAATGAGTCAAATGAATTCCACAATGAATCTCCATCTGCATAATACCTACCAATCGTTGCCACGTGATCAGATGTGGCACGAGGCTGTGGGGTATCCGAGCCCTTAGGCTCGGCCAAAAATTTGCCGTAGACACCATATAAAACATAGTCAGGTATCTGTTTCCCGAGGCGAAACTCTGCCAGACGAGGCTATGGCGATCCTCTCTGCCCGGAGGCAGAGTGTTTGAACCAGCACAGACGGATCTATAACTGCAGATCAATATACATTATTTACCACTCTATTTATGTGAATGTGGATATAACCATTATCGTCCGTAGGTATGATACAATACATACAAGGTAACCCAAAAATTGCTGTCCGTTTTTTGATTAGTCATTGAATGAAGTTGAAATATATACGAAATCCGTGTAGAAATTGTTTTTAAATTCGGACAGCCGGAATTAGAAACAGCAGACGTTATAAAAAACACGCACACCCTGCCCAGCCATCAGTTATAAGCCGGAGAGCTGTCAGAAGGATGGAAGTGTCTAGAGATCTCGTTCAGGGATGTTTGCTTTACAACTTCAAAGTGGACTTATCAGCAGCTGCATCAAGTCGCCACATATGTCAAGCGTTTGGGGATAGTACTGTGGATGAACGTATTGCAAGGCGTGCGTTTCGAAAATTCAAGTCGGGAGATTTGTCTCTCCATGATGAGCTTTGCAGTGGACGACCACAGGTCTTGAATGACGGAGTCCTGAAGGCGGCTATTGAAGAGGACAGTAGTCTAACATGTGGGGAACTTGCAAGATGAAATAGTTAGACGTCACCTGCACCGCATCGGTAAGACGTACAAACTGAGCAAGTGGGTTCCGCAAACGCTGTTGGAGGTCCACAATGGACACCGAGTGGCAGCCTGCATATCGCGGCTTTCTCGCCCCCGTACCGCATCCTTATTCAATCGAGTGCTTACCAGTGATGAAAAGTGGGGTTTTGTACGAAATTCCCAAGCGTTACAGACATTGGTTGTCTCCTCAGGATGCTGTCCCTCCCACCGCAAGACCGCCTATGCACCTACACAAGATGATGCTTTGTGTCTAGTGGACAGGTCGTCAAGTGGTTCATTATGAACTGCTACCAACGGGCCAAACGGTCACTGGAGGCCTATACTCGCAGCAATTGAAACGTGTGCAACAGGCATTGCGCCAGAAGGAGGCAACACTGGTGAATCGCAAAGGTGTGCGTTTCCTCCATGACAACGTCAGGCCGCATGTCGCGGGAGTGGTCAGGGATACCACACAGCAACTTGGGTGGGAGACTTTGTGCCATCTACCTTATTCACCTGACCATGCGCCATACGATTACCACCTCTTCCACTCTCTGGATAATAATCTTCGTGGGAAATCCTTCACCAATGAAGCAGACTTGTGCAAAGCCCTCACGTACTTCTTTGAGTCAACCTCCCCACACCTAGTTCTACCGCAAGCGTATTGAACAGCTGGAGACACGTTTGCAGAAGGTGCTGGATGCCGATGGCGATTACTTCGAAGACTAAATATAAGTTAAACATACTGTGAATCATTTTCTCTTTTTCCTTTAAAAACGGACAGAACTATTTTGGTTACCTTGTATATATATATATATATATATATATATATATATATATATATATATATATATATATATATATATATAGAGAGAGAGAGAGAGAGAGAGAGAGAGAGAACAACCCGAAATCCATTAGTTCACACAGGCTTGATGCGTGTAATTACATATATGATACTATGGGGTTCCGTTGATGGTTGCAACAGCGTGAATTCACGTGTCATCCTTTTCGAGAAATTGAGCTTTTTATTTTCCAAATCGCAATAATTACGTTGCTCTTCCTCTCTATCTCTCTCTTTCTCTCCCTCTCTCACTGACGCACAGAAACACACACGCAGACACACAGACACAGACACACACACACACACTCATTCCACGTGTCTGAGAAGCACATTTACCTGTGCAGGCATCTGCAACAGGGATTAATTCGCTAGTCGAGCAGAAAGTCCTACTCTGATATGAGCAGCTAGTCGTACATTCATTGCAAACTTTCCGTGGACCTAAATGTTAAATGTAGTAAAATAATCTTTATGGTAGCTTTCATTTGCTGTGATCGACTGAAGACACACCTCATCGTAACAGGGAGCTTAGTTCAAAATGATGATAACGCAAGACGAAAGAAAAATCATAGGGTAGCCCTGCATGTCTATACGTAACACAAATGTGCCTGAACGGAAGTATGTAACATCATTTAGCCACCTTCTCAGGCAAATTTAAGAGAATTGTTATTTTATCAAGAAAGATATTCAAATTAATGGTTTAGAGTGCATTAAATATATTAGTCTTAAGCTAAATTTTGTAGAGATTCATGAAAAGTAAACTTGCTAGAAGGATTTTTGTATTAATTCCTAAAGGAGAAAAACAACATCAGTAAGATTCTTTTATCAAGCTTCATCTCAACAGACAAAGAAAGAGTGTTCCAATAATTTCGACCGATTTTAAATGTGGATTATGTTTAAGCGTCTAATATTTTTTTCTTTTTCTTTCAGATTTAACAACGTGAGTCTTCGGCAATTCCAACCATGGAAAGATTAACAATCAAACAGCGTGTTAAAATTATCGAAGCCTATTACGAAATAGACGTTCAAAAGAAATGCAAGTGGATGTTCCCCGGTCGCATCATCTTTCGAGACAGCGATGTCAATTGGCCGCCATGATTGTGCGACTTGGCGCCTTTAGATTTCTTCCTTTTGGGTCACCTCAAATGTATGTTCTATGCCAACAATCTAACAACAATTCAACAACTGAGATAATAAGGCATATTGGTGAGATCTCGGAGCAGCTATGCAGCAATGCAGAGACGTCGTCAAAACGTTTGACCATCTATTGGCGGTGTGCCGCCGAAGCCTTGGCAAATATTTGGGCGATATTATTTTTTCCACATAATTGCATGACTTAAATAACAGGAGCCAATTGAGAAATAAATAAATTTACACCAATAACACTGGTTATTTACTGCTGATTTTGATCCTTCTTAATGAAACACCCTTTAAAATAATTACATAATCAAGGGTCGGCACATGTAAATCCTTTGTTGAGCTCCAGAAAATAGACACCGGGATACTGAAATCTTCAGAAAGACCGTCAGTTTTTCTCTTAGTTTAGCATCGAGACACATGAATTCTAGAAAATCACAATCAAGTTCACCGAATGTCATAATAAAATAAATAAAGTTAAAGATGTGGCCAAACCATGTGGCTCTTTGAACTTTGATTATGCACCTCGTGGAAATATCATTTTATCATCACAATCAGTATAAAATGTAAATAAAAAAAAAATTGAGATTTATAATTATTTACTAGGTATGAATCGAGACTGCATTGAATTCTAATGTTCATGGTTATCAAAAATATGTAAAAATTTAAATCCTAATTTCTCGTCTTGCGGCTCATAATCATCTCAACCTTATCGTATATCACTCTTACATTAAGCAAGTTTAGCCACGCCTCTTGTATTAAATCGTTACATAATCTTAAGCCGGGTGGTTTATATGAGATTAGAATATGGCCCGATACTGTCCGACCACATTGAAAATGTGGATTGCATTTAACTTTTAGATATATAAAGGTTTGAATTTTACGCATGGAAATATCTTGTCTTCTTGAATGCAGAAGAAAAGCTCAATGAACCTTTCAGTATTAATAATACTAGCCATTGAATTTCATCATAATAATGTATTATGATGAAATCCAATGACTAGAATTACGTTCAAGACGTGCGCGTCTGATTTGGAAGCATGGTAATCTCTATTGCAGACTAATTCACATACGGGTTTCTTTAGACACCAAAGGGCAAACCTGTGATTTCTGCAACAAATAGGCCAGGTTGGGAGGACTTTCATTGCTAGAAAAGATCAGAACAATGGGTGTCCTGCAGTTGAACAAAGCCAACACGCTAAAAACGTGATACCGTAATAGTATAAACTCTCGAAGGCTTCCGAACAGTTCATTTGCCCAGTGTAACACGAATTCATCAATGGTTTTCAAGTATTTAGTAAAGTTGCTGAACCCTAGGATCATCCCCATCCACCCAGGCTGTCGCTATTAAGGCGTCTCTTCTTAGTCCCATTCAAAAAATTATTTGGATGTTTTGAAAAGGAGTAGAAGTTTAGTTCTAGGTTTCTGGTCCTTCTAAATTCTACTTCAGCTTAATAAAACTTAATTCTGAAATTTTATTTTTTCATAAATAGGATTAGATTTTGTCAGACACGCGAAAAAGACGGACAGAGAAAATCAGCACATAACTTGCTTAACGAGCTTGGATAAATGGGTGGCAATACACTGATTAAGGGCGGGGGGCTGCAAAAAGAAATGGCTTATTAAGAGTTATAAATTTGGTTGGGGCATGTATTATTTCCTCTTCAAAGTCTTTTCATTTTCTTTCAATTTCAGTAACCTCTGGCATCTTACTTGCATTTGCTCCTTTCTTGAAGTGAAATTATCAGAAAATCAATTATATGATTTTCGAAACTAACTGTAAAAGCATGAGAAAATGCAGCTCTGTTCATTGCAAATGGAATCAATTCATTTTGATTTAAATAAAATTCTCCTGACAAAGTAGAGGTTAAGTATTTAAAACCGAAGAGCAGCCATTTAGTTGCTAAAACATAATAACATCTCAGGCTAAAATTCGAGCCTTCATGCGCGTGCGTAACTATATCAACCTAAGAATCATTTCAGTTCAATGAAATCCTAAAGTATAAATAGGCTCAGATGAAAATAATTTACAATTCGTAATATGAACTATTAATAACTCAGTTGAAATATGTTTTAGCCAAACGCCGATTTTTTAAAATTACGTTTTTCTGTTTCCATATATATTTGGTCTACGTTTGTATTGAGCTCTTTAGTTAGTTGTTTACTCGTATCGCGGTTTTTTCTTTGGGCCTTGAACCTGTATCTGTGCGATTATTTTCGACAGACTTTTATGTTCCTGGCTCTTTCTTTTTTTAAAACCTTTTTGTTCCCTTGGTGATTGATTTGGCTATTGTTAAATCAAGAATTCGAAGGTTTTTCGACACGAGTATAGTTACCTATATATATATATATATATATATATATATATATATATACATACATATATAAGCAAATATGTGGATGTAGATCCGACGGTATGATGAAAAATATGGAAAAGACAAAACAAAATCCGAATATGGAAGTTTACTGTTTTAATGTTGTTTTACTGTCGACGTCAGACGTTTCGGTCTAGTAGACCATCTTCAGGACATGGATATTAGAAACATACTTAGTATTAGACGATATTTATGTCAATATGAAAAGACGATAGACACAAGACTAATCAGAAACAGAACAACGCTAACTTTAGAATTTCAGTTGTTCTGTTTCTGTTTAGTATAGATAAATCCGTTTCGATTGTAGTTGTCATAGAGTTAGTGGGTAGAACAATATATTTCGTTGATTGGCTGTGTATGTTTGGATTAGCCGCTTTTCTATTTTAGAATATTTAAGAGACTTTTGTTTCGCATTGGATATGAAATGGGTTTTTAGAAGTCGTGAAAATATTATCAATATATTTATG
This sequence comes from Acanthosepion esculentum, assembly GCA_964036315.1. Classification (NCBI taxonomy): domain Eukaryota; kingdom Metazoa; phylum Mollusca; class Cephalopoda; order Sepiida; family Sepiidae; genus Acanthosepion; species Acanthosepion esculentum. Next base: position 101,830,770 of record OZ038491.1, read on the forward strand.
CTTATCGAATGAACATTGAGGACTGAAAATTATGAGCACTAAGAATTTGCAAACCTCAATATCTATCACAATTGCAATGGGAAAGTATCTATTTGAACTCAACATAAAATTTGTCAAAAACTAAATGTAAAATAAAGTCCGTTGTAGTCGTAAGGGACGAAAATATTCACAAAAACATTTTCACCTTTGTAATATTTCTTTTCTCAAAACTGTAATTGATATATAAATATATATATATCATTAAACAATATATATATATATATATATATATATATATATATATATATATATATATATATATATATATATATATATATATATATATATATATTACAATGAATCGTTCATACAAAAATTAGGTTAGTAAAGTTAATGATATAAAATGGTCAAATCCTTTCGCTAACAAAATTTTAAAGGTGCATTAACCTACAAATCACTCGATGAATGTTATGACCCTAGGTTTTAAAAATTATAATCAGTATACGGTCTTTGTTTCATACGCAAATACATTCAATTGTAGATTCAGTCATCTTCAGTCATGGAAAGTATTCTGTTTTTGTTAAAATTTATATCATTAAGGTTACTAATCTATTTTTGTATGAATGATTCATTGTAATATAAATTGAACTGCACCATCTATTTGATATATATATATATATATATATATATATATAAATATTTATACATTAATAATTGTTGTAGGAAATTATATGACAATGTTGCGTATCGATGTAAACATCACTAAACTATTAAATAATTGCGTCACACTAAAATGTTTTTCCACTTTATCCTGGGATTGTTATATATGTTTGTTTGTTGGTGTGTTTGTGTGTGAGAGAGAGAGACAGAGAGAGATAGAGAGAGAGTATATATATATTTGTGCAAGTGTTTTTTGCAAAAAACTGATCGGGAAAAAATATTACCATTTTGTAAAAATCTTTTTATGTTATAATTTTTTTAAAAGTTTCCTTAAGATTTATCGATTACATTTAAGAACCTAATACAAAACTATATCATAACCATTATTTGGGAAGTTTTAATGAATGTTTTATGCATTTGTCATTCTTTGGAAGCCCTTGTTTGCATGTGATAATAAACAAAACATCCCACTCACATATGCACCAATATATTCCGCATTTACATGAATAGATTTACTTTTTTTACATTATTTTATTTTGTCCTTTATTCACATCAAATAACGAAGTTCATATATAAATATCTAAAAAAAGAAAAACAACTGCTACTAATTCTATTTGAATCTCAATAATAACATTCCCTTAAAACTCTCCACCTCTTTATTCGTGCAATTGAATGCGAAGGACAAACAATATCTGCTAAACAAGGCGGGTTGCACTAAATGCACACGCGATGCACTTTCAGGTCAAATACCTAAACTCATTTCTTTCTACTTAATTCTTCAGAAATGGATGTGCCATCAGGGCGTTTTTTCAATCACACATCTCGTGTTTTCCGCATATGCCGTTAATGATATAATGAATGCTGTAGAGTCAATAATGACCACATCGGCAGTTTGGTGCTTATAATTTTCGTTACTATAAGTTACATTTTTTTAATTTTATTTCTACATTCGTTTCAGGTGGTTTATATCGGAATGATCTTACTATTACATGTGAATAAGTTGATTTGTTCAACGGCATATCAACTCTTTATGGGTCATTTAATGCCGAGAAATACATTTTTTGAATTAATAAAAATATGATATGTTATTGTGCTTAAACAATTAAATGTATGGTAGATGATACTCAGCATTTGTGTATATACACGTTTGTGTGATTACTAGAGGCGGTGTGTTTTATGTTGTGTTGTGTAAAGTTATATTTCGGAATGTAGTTAGACTTAATAGATTAAATGACATTATATGGATTGATGTGATGAAAGTTTTATGTTGGCTGTTTGGTGTCTTGAAGTTGTTTACCTGCATATCAACCACAATGGGTTATTTAATGTCTTAATCAAAATAATGGTAACATACTTTCATGTATTAGGCTAAGCATGTTTTTGACGCGGTTCTATTCCTTCAACTACAGATAAAATAGATTGCTGGTGATGTTTTGTCGATTTTCTTATATAAAATAAGTATTGCTTGTTGTTTTACTATTAAAATATATGTTTTTATATCCATAGTATTTTTCTTTTGTATTTCTTTGGGGGGGGGTCATTATTTGCCTATAGATGGAACCGTAACATGTGCTGTCACCCCTGGGTTGGTTAAATCTGGGAACAGCAACAATTAAAAGTTGGTTCTAGGCTCCTCAAAACTAGAAATATCCGACCCTGAGGTCTTGCTGCCGGACGGAGTTTATCGTCATTTTCAGGAATTAACATTACAGTTATTATCATTTTATACTCGTTAAGTTTCCCAGATAGTCGTCCGGTATTCCCCTGTGTGTAGAAAGTAGGGGAAATCTCCTCAAACGTAATTCATTAAACTAAGTTTTAAGGTTTTAAAAGAATGCTGAAAATACCATAGACCCAAGCTGTGAGCAACGAATATGTTCTAGATAAATTTGCAACAAAGACGCGCACTTATACTTAACACCAGAAAGAGGCAGATGAAATTTTTGGTGCGCATAATAATGCAAATATATCTTGGAAAATCTTATACTCACATGAAAAGATTATATGAAGAGCGTCAGATAAAAAAAACACAACCTACCTATCAAGCGATTGTCCGTCGAAGCAAGTCTGGGAAAAGATGGCAAAAATACAAAATTTATAAAGAAATAAACATGAGAGAAAATTGTGGAGAGCCATGATCGCCAACGTTCTAAAGGTACACAGCACTTTAAAAAATATATTTACGTCCTGGCCTGGCCTGGTTTGGTTTGGTTTGGTTTTTGTTTCACGGTAAACCAACCGCAATTAATTATTTAATGCTACAAGATTTTTATTGCTAGTAACATTGTTTTCAAAAATGATTTGCTGGTAATATCTTTTTCAAAAAATGTACTGTTGATAATATTTTAAAAAGTGTATTGCTGGTATTATAACCTATTTTTATACATTCATAGTGTTTTCACCCATTTTGGGGGTGGGGGTAACTATTTGCCCATATTTTGGACCTTAGCAGGTGCTACCAACCCGGGTCAGAATGGATCTGGGAACACCAGCAATTAGATGGTAGTTCCACATTCCTCAAACCTCCAGAGCAAAGGCTTTCCTGTCGGTTGTAGTTTATCGTCTTACGCAGGACGCGGATGTAGTTAATTATAGACATACCAAGGACGGTTGAAGTTCTGACAGTGGAGTCCGTTGCAATTATGTATGTAACGAAAACCACAGTATTGAGTTGTATATAACTTGGTAAATAGTATCAATCCGTCGTGGAGTTCTCATTTCATGCTTGTATTGCCAGGACAATTAAAACTGAGTAGGAATTCGATTTTCATTCAGTACTCTATTCGTTTGGCCTGGTGCTTAGTCAGTCACTATTACTTTGTAAAGGTGAGGTTCTAGACGTTATGTAATTATTAGCAAACTTAGATAAATTACAGTTGTGTAGAATGTTCGATACTCACTGAGTATTATCATTTTTGTCTTGTGCCACATCCAAGATCATTCTTTTCAGGACGTAGGCCATCATGGCTCTCCACCTACCTCTATCGCTTGCAGCTCTCAGAAAGTTGCTTCCCTCTGCTTCTTCCCCCAGACCACGTTCCGTCATCCACCTACTCAAGCTCGCAAGGTATTTTATGCGCTTTTTCCCTCTACTCGACCTGTGAGTATCAGATTCTCTAGACCCTCCTTTCTCGTTATGTATCCCAGAAACTTCTTGAGGTTAAGTATAAGCCTTCTCCTTGTTTTCACACTCTCTAAGACCTCATCGTTGATCACACGCATAAGTTTCGTAAATCACCATAAATTTGCAAATGGTGTCATTTCCCCATGGTGTAATGATTAGCAAGTGACGCTCTCTAGATCAATTACAACCGAATAGCAAGTTCGATCCTCACTAGTTTTTAAGTAAAATCGGTCTAGTGCTACATATAAGTTCCGCTTAGTAAATTGCTATAACATTGTAAATAGTTTTTACTACTCGGGCTTCAGTAAATAATGTAAATATAAAACCACAGACACTTTTTCACTGAATTTAGACCAGGACGTACGAATGAAATTACCTACATCCCAGTTTCACTTGATCCGGAAAGTTTTATTTATTTATTTTTTTGGCTTCTCATATTGCCTATTTCCATTAATCAGTTGACACCAGCTTGTTGCTTTGGCGTCTTCAGATCTTGATGTTACTTGTATATGCGGTTTATGTAATGTATAGATCCTCGTAATTCCAGTCGGCTCGTTCCACTTGTTTACACGTAAATACTCTTGGGAAAGGTATGAATCAATATCCACTTCCCAACTCTGGCTCAAATAGTAAAGCGCATGTCTGAAAGAAGTCGTTTTTTTTCTCAGATGATTTTTAATGTGGCATTCATTCACCAAATAAGTGGAATCAATCTATATATAAAATTTCGTGGCCTCAGTTAAGACGTCCGACTAGCAGACCTGCTATAATAGCCATACATTGAACGATCGAAAGCATATTTTGAGGGAAGTGGAAACAGGTAATGTGGGACAAAGTACAGTTGTTTCTTACAAGGGTGTGTTTCTTAGTACAATACATTTTCAATAATTTTTATTTGACGTAGAGTTTTAAAATCTGGACAAAATTTTAGCGATAAATTCAATAATACTAAATATTGTGATGATTTCATCAATTTCTTGTTATACTCAAAATTTCAAGTATATTTCAGCTTTACAAAATTCACTAAGCAAATTAAAAATCAATCACATCATTTTATTTTACTGTTGATTTTAATAAACACAAATGTTCCTAAAAATTATGTACATATCGAATTGATCGTAGAACGGAACGACCGTAAATGTGTGACACAAATAAAGGAAATAGAAAGATTGTGATCAGTCGATTAAACAACGCTTGAAATGGGAATGAAACTGCTTGAAACTGCAAAACATATATTTGCTCAAGTAGAAGACTCTAAAGCGGGCGATCGAAGTATTGTGGGAACAAAACAAAAACATTTCAGACAATTCTTCAAATAATAATGAACCTTTTAAAAATTAAATAAAAATATTTTAGTAAGGATCAACTGAAACGATTTTTGGTCATAAAAGCAATCGATTCAATAGTCCAACACCCCTGAGAAATTTATTTTCTGATAATTAATAATGACATTTATTTTCTGATAATTAATAATGACATTTATTTTCTGATAATTAATAATGACACCATAAAATTGACAATTTTTTTTGTTATTTTTTTACTATTCGGGTTACGAAATGCAAGCCTATACCTGAGTATGTATATATATATATATGTATATGTGTGTGTGTGTGTGTGTGTGTGTGTGTGTGTGTGTGTGTGTGTGTGTGTGTGTGTGTGTGTGTGCGCGCGCGCGTATTTGGTCAGCAATCCCTTCGTTATACAATTTTCATTAAAAAAGACTAACAAGTCGACAAAAACAAGAAAATTAAATTAATCATCTACTGCAAACAATTTAAAAGTGCTAACGTCATTGTCATCAACAATAAATCGCCTGGAAAATGTAATTACAGAGAAGCAATATTATTTGCGAATTCACATGTCCCTTGAGGAACTGTGTTCCTGACCAATCCAAATGCGTAGATAATTATATTGGATATACTACAACCTGCCTAGAAGTCTACGTTACATTTCTCTGAGCATAGCTCACTTAGGTCTCATTTAAATACACGTGGATACATACCAAACTCTATTCATTGATAATACAAATATAATAGCCTCATCCACACGTGAAAAAGAGTAGAACTAATGTAAGAATTATTTATTAAAAAGAAACGCCAGCACTCAATAATATCAAATATGAAATGTCCTGATCGTGTTTGGACAATAAACATTACGATAAATCTATAATGTCTGAACTAGAATCGGGTGCAGTATCGTTTGGACCAGATAATCAAGCTGTGTCCTTTTGTACATAATTAATTCTCGTGTGAATATGCATTCTTCTGTTATATCAAATAATTAATTTTGGGCACATATTATCTTTCAAAAAAGACAACTAACATGTACGTATAATGTAAATAGAATGTCACTCTGTGTTCAAAACTGAGGTTGGTAACGAATCTAGGATGAGGGCAACTCTTAATTCAAAACTTGAAATTCTATTCAGAAAGCGACAACTGAATGAAGTCGACAATCAGAAGACATATTGAAAGAAATAATGAAAAAGAAAGCAGTGAATAACCAGATTATTGAAATGTTTTGAAGAACAGTGACACGGAGGCAGACCCAAATGAGAAATTCTACTTAAAGCTTGAAAAATCAGGAAGTTGTGGAGAGCCATGATCGTCTAACTCCAGAAGAAACACGGTCCATAGAAGAAGGAAAACCATGCACATTCCATTTACATTTCAAGCTCCAGTAGCGGGAAGAATTCAGTTAGTGAAAGCCGAAATCTTCTTGCATAAAAACGACTAAAATCACTATTGCCATAACGTTTTTCCAGTCCTCCCAGCCGATATTAACGGCTTCTATCGCATTTGGATTAAAATTCGTCTAATCCTTTCACTTCTTGTCGAGATTCTTTGATTGTTCATGAGTGTAATTGGAATCAAGCAACATTTCATTGCAACGCCTCAGTTGTTTTGCCATTCTTTTTAGCGAAAATCTCGAAGAAATTTAAATACTTCCATCCATTTCATCGATTTGGAGTTGTTAGTAACACAGCTAATCCTATCTTATAAGTCGGGAAACAAACCGTTTTGTTTGTTGATGCTGCATCATCTGCTTAATATCAAGAGATTATCTTCTCAAATTCGCGTGCGTCTTGCTATTGTTTTCTAGCCAGTTTCTATGAAGCCAGAAATATGAAATGGATTGAAGTTACGAACGTTTTTTTCCCCCCCGTTTTTGTTACAATCTTCGGAGGAAGCAACGATTTAATGAACGAATTTATTTATTTTAAAACGTTTTAAATTGGAATAATTACAAAAAGTAAATGATTAATCATTTAAATAAGATTGCATATTGCAAAACAAAGTGTAAAGTTGATAATATTTAAGAAATTAAGACATAATATGTATGTATGTATAAATCTCTGTGCAAATACGAGACAAAATGGATCAGCTGTTTTTAATGACAACATGATTCGCCTTAAGCTCACACTAAAAAAAACATAAATGTGTGTTTCTTTTTTATAAGAGTCGTTAATAATTAATGTATTTGAAATTAGCTAACGTCCTGCGAGGCTGGCATGCCGTTCCCACCCCTTCACCGTTGAAACTGTTAGATGTAGACGTCTCTTCTACTCCAATAGCTTCATGTCTCGCACATCTCGCCTGTGGAACTCGCTTCCTTATTCCTGTTGCCTGACAAATATAATCTCCAACTATTTAAGTGCAATGTCAATCGACATCTCCAGTTGCCTTGATCTATCCACTTCTCTTCTCCACATCCTTTCACCTTTCATTCCTATCTGCTCTCGCTCCAAATCTTCTGTAACCCCCTTGCCTTGATCGATCCACTATCTTTCTTCACGTCCTCTCCTTTGCCACTCCTATCTGCTCTTCCTCAAAACCTTCTGTAACCCCTTGCGTGCTAGTGGCTTCCAGCCTTACTTGGGGTGATAAGCTAAAAAAAGAAGAAAAAAAAGCCCTCGTTGGCAGTATAGTGCTAATATTGCTTTTGCAGGCACAGATGATGATCTGACCCTGGTTTTGCCATTTCGACGTGATTTAGGACATCAGCGCACTCTAAATGCATTTTTTAAGAGTGAGTTATTATCGCTTCTGTTCAGACTAATCGGAATTCTAGTCAGGTGTGTTATGTTGAAATACCAGTGCGTTTCAAAGACGTAATACACTCTGTTTAATAAATAAAAATGGGGCGTCTATTTCAGATAAAAGTGTCCACTATAATAACATTTGAATTATTAAAAATATTGAAATAAATTAATTAATTCTTTAGAAATTGCTTTGTTTATGTTTCGGATACGAAAATGAGCCGATATGAGCCATCGTGAAAATGTGCCTACCTAAAAAAAAGAAAAATGATTCTTGCTTACTGGGAAGTTCTATAAAGCACGACCAACCAAATTGTGGTTTCCTCTAACAAGGGGTATACATGTTCAATCCCTGCCGGTGAATACATTTTCTTTACTCTGATTACTCTATTGTGAAGGCCATAGGTGTTAAAATCGTATGAGATAAAGGAAATTTGGTTTTAGTTTCTCGCATGATATTTTAAATTTCATAAGAACGTCTCTAGTTTTACCTTCAATTGTTAGTCTGCGTCCGATTAAATCGATACTCATCCCCAGAAAAAGTGTCATGTTTTATAATCTACCACGCCCTCTTGGAAAAATAACATTGGGTATTATAGTTGAAGAACAATAAGCAAAAATTAGACTCATATCAAAGCTTGAAAATATAATATTTTTCTAGTCATGCTTTTGAAAGACATTACATGAATTAAAAGTCAGTTATGATAAAATAAATGAGAATGAAAAATGTGAATAACGCTGGGACAAAATTTGGAAATTATTTTTTTCATCGTTTCACACCAAGCAAGGCGAAAATACCACGAGAACCGAGGGTTTAGAGGAAATGAAAGTGAAAGTGAAAGTAAAAGAGACCAAGAAAAGAGAGAATGGGTAGGATTGAGGAAAGGGCATAAAGGAATATGGGTTAAGAGGGCAGAAGATGGCGATTGACGTTGCATTTAAATGTTTGAAGATTGTAGTTATCAGTGAAGCAAGTCATCGAAGGGAGAAGGCAATTATTAGAGTATAACTGACGGATGTATATAGCTAGTTCAAAAGTAAAACTTGTAGCGCGCTAAAATTCATATTTATCGCGGCACGCAGGATTTGAAAGACCAACAGAAAAATAGACCTTAAAATATTTGTAGGAAAGACAGAGGGTAGTCACGCTGTGTCAGTTAGAAAATTATAGCTAAAATCCCAACAGATATATCAACAAGGATCCATAGCTTCTAAATGCCTGGTATATCATGGCCATAATCGTATCTATTCTTTTCGGCGTTTTTGAGAATATGCGAAAATGCCTTTACTCTTATAATTTGTTTTCGCTTTTTCAATGAAGAGAAAGGCGAATAGGTGGATAATAGTTGTTCAACTGTATAACATAGCAATACACAACCTGATATAAATGTTACCGATAATTGTATTTGGAAATCCATAGTCAGATATTTGATACTGTCGTAAAAACAGCATTGTCATAATATTATATAACATAAAACATTCTTAATATTTTGATGCATTTGCATAATATAGAGTAACATCATGTCCTCAGTGCGCAAGTGAATGCCTATCTCCTTACACAGCTCTTTATATATGTTTCGGCTGTGTGCATCTCTTTTTCGCTAGGTCATTTACTAAGTTTTCTGTATCTTGAGTCCCTCGGTTAAACTCCTTAATGGTAAAACCTCAGAGCCACTAAGCAGACAGGTGCATGCGTACTTCGCTGCCAGAATTGATGAGGGATACGTGTTACATCTTTTTAGCGCCGGAGTAAAGAGAATGTAAGGAAATTAAATAGTTTTTTCATTATTTATTTTTATCTCCTCTACGACCACATGAGTCTGACGGCTAAACCCCAGTACTGTGAAACCTCAGAGCCACTAATCACACAGGGGCATGTGAAATTCGGTGCCAGAATTGATAAAGAACATATGTTAATTTTGTTTAAGCTCCGGAGTAAACTGAATGTAAGGAAATTAAATAGTGTTTTTTAATTATTTAATTTGATCTCCTCCAAGATTCCATGTTTCTGCTGAGTCTGTCAGTTGAACTTCAATATTGTCAAAGCTAGAATCCACTAAACTCACAGATGCATGCGTAGTTCGTTGTCAGAATTAATAAACTACGGGGATATATTTGAATCATTTTTAGCCAAGAGTCAAGAGAATCAAATGAAATAGTTTTTTTATTATTTTATTTTATCTTCTCTACGATTCATAAATCTTTCTGATGAATAATGATGACCTTAGAGACGCAAATCTATCCTCTCCATACAAATCCTTCCAGTCAGCGCTTCCACATATGCATAACTCATGATATCAGGTATCCCATGGCCTATTCCTAGGAAGAAAATTTCCTGACAATACACACGCCTACGTCAATTATAAAACAGACAACAGCTGTTGACAATTGCCTTATTCATCTGCTTTCGCAAACACCTTTTTATTTCCGTATTACTGCATATTCTACCATCATGATGTTCGTGCCCAAATGCAGCGAAACGCCTCTCTGCATTTGTGGACGATTGTGATATCAGAGCGATTGTTCGCCAGGCTCTTGTCAGTTAATATGGCTGTATCTCACTTGCATTTCACTTAATCATTTACGCTTCTTACCGGTAGTAAATGCTCGTACCGTTTCTATGCGTACTCGAGGCCATACTTATTAAAATATCCCCAATGTATCGTGAAGACTACTTTGTAATCGTGTTGTCTGTACTCAATTTGTGTTCGCTGACTGCAGTCAGTGATAATGTGTCCAGTTGCTGTCCCATATAGCTTGCATGATACAATAAGTATTGTTATTAAAATATTATTATTGTTCTTATTGGTATTAATACAATTATTTAAATATTAAACAATATAACGTAATCAAGTATACAGGATAAATAAGTTACTACTTATATATCGTATATGATAAGGAAACATTCGGCATTCATTAACCGAGAAAACAATACCACTATCTATTGAAAATTATAAAATCTTTCTCTTATTTCTTTGCCAGAAAACTAGGTTAACGCTCTTTCCAGTACTGACGTGTTTTTCATCGTAAACATTTATTTGAAATAGTGCGTGATGTCAACCTCTGGATTATATCACTACTTTTTCTTCGAGTTATATGGAATATCCATCTGAGCTATTGTTGCTGTTGAAAACCGTCATGTTATGTGGTTTCTGTTACCTGGGACATAGCTTTATTTGATATACTATATAACCAGTCCATTAGGTTGGGGAAAAATCCCACATGGCGGAAATGCTAGTAATGAAATAATTTCAACTTTATCCATTGGCATTGATTTTTATTCTCTCTCATTCAAAGCTTACTAACCGGTCAAGTAAGAAATGGTACTTATTAAAAGTAATTGGTAAATTATTTTAGAGATATTATACAGTTAGCAGAAAATCTGTTCATTCCTGAATAACTCTGACAGTAATTCTCCAGGTAACTGAAAACCAACCTATCTAGATACAAAAACATCTAGCGGAAATTGAACTACTTCAGATGAACCCAATGAACCAGCTGGGGAGATTAATCTAGCAAATAATTATCGTTTTAAAACCGGACATACATATCAATCCCTATGTGACGTAAAAAAATATTATTCATAGAATTGAATTTAACCTTCTCCCCCTATGGTTTTCTGAAATAATAACAAAAAAAAAATAAATTTTAGATATTATATCAAACGCCATGCATGGGATTCAAAACTGTTGTAGATGGAAAACAAACAGGCAAAAATTTGTCTACATTATACGTTTTTGGGTTGATAAAAAGAGCGCATGCGCCTGAAGGAATAACTTTTTACGGGAAATATTATTGATAACGTTAAGAGACAATTGAATAATATACTTAGGTGGCTGAATCAGAACAATCAACATCTGTATCAATATTTCTATTCTGTATGTTTCTTTCTCAGGCAGCCGGCTTCTTACTGTCGCATAGATTTCATATTATATAATCAATCAGACGCTAGTCTATTGGCTGAGATATTGTAAAGTTCACCTGTAGTGTTCCTTTGTATGTTCCTGATTACAATTCTGCTCAAAGTCAAGTTATTAAAACTAGAACTGACAAGAGATCTTAAACGCAACACAAATTTCGGTTGATTATGAACAGTACTGTCAACATCTCAATAAACGTCTTGTATCTTTCAAGTTGTTTGTATTGTGTCCTTTCACATCTGTAAATGACAGACCGCCAAATGACAAACAAAATAACAATAATGTGTACATCATTTCATTTAGATTTCATTTTAACTCAATCTCATTTGAAATTGCATGCTGGGTGTCTTCTTGATAAATCTGGAGGTAGGATTTAGAGTTCAATCAACAGGTTGGATAATGTAGACTTAAATTCAGTGAAAATATACAGGCAATTAGTGAGCGGAAATAAATAAGAAAATAAAATATTCGTAGACATGAAATAAAAAAAAATGAAATTTAACACCAGATATTAAATAAAGTATTCAATTCGAAAATCTCTGAACGGTATCTACATTGTCAAACAAATGATGAAGTCCGGTGGGTAAATCATTTGAAACGTCGTAAGAACATTATTATACACATTACAAATGATATGGATACAGGATAGGCTCGTGAAGTACCTTTCATGTGGTACTATAAAACGTACGATATACTGATACTTGGTTCGTCACCGACAACCTGTAGAACTTGTTCTTCGTGGTCAGGGGTACGAGCAGGTCTTCCTTTTCCTCGATCTGTAGTTTATGGTTCCACGGATCCTGTCGCAGCAAGGTGATGATAAATAGCAGCAAAAGTTGGATGACTCGACACCTTCGGTTTGGAAATCCAACCTGATACAACCGTGCTGTCTAGCGTCTATGACCATTTGCGCGAATGTATGTAATAAACATGAATATCCTGCCATTGTTAAACAGAACACTTCTCAGTTACTACATACATTAAACGTTGAAGACAGACTAGCCACAAACGTACACGAATGGCAAAACTAACCTAGTCTATATGGCAACATGGCGCCATCTACCGTAAATTGTATGTAAAATTATCAGGTCATCCCATGAGTTCTCTCCGAATTTTGAATCAAGTGACCAAATGTTACATTTAATTACAGATTCAATCAACAATGCAGTTTCCCTGATTATCTATGACTTTCTTCCATCTATTAACAAGCTTACTAATTCCATTACTGTAAAATTATTTGGGCTTTGATTCGAAGAACACACAAATGTCAGTTTTAACCTCTTCCTGTGTTACAATAGCTGTTTCTTCCAAATGATTCTGTAAGCTACGAAACAAATGGTATTCTGAAGGAGCAAGATCGAAAGAATAAGGTGGATGAGGAATTTTCTCCCAACCAAGTTCTTTGATCATTTGTGACGTAATTTTTGCTGTGTGTGGTCGCGCATTGTCCTGATGAAACTTCACCCGTTTTCGATTCACTAGAGCAGGTCTCTTTTTTCCTCAAAGCTTGGTTCAAACGCTCTAATTGCTGACAGTATATTTGAGCATTAATTGTTGCATTAAGTGGTAAGAATTCAAAGTGGATTATTCCTTGACAATCCCACCAGATTGAAAGATGAACCTTTTGCCCAAGAAGTTCCCTTCTCGGCTGTGGCTGGGGGTCCTTTCCCTTTACCAAGCCACTGTCTACGAAGCTTAACATTTCGATAAAAGTTCCATTTTTCGTCGCCAGTCAAGTCTATCCAAAAAAAGGTGAAACAAGTTGGCGAGAATGGAGAGACTAGCACATGTCAACTCGGGATTTGTGGTTGTTTTCAGACAATTCATGAGGCTCCTATTTTCCAAGTTTAGGAAGTCTTCCAAGTTGTTGAAGATGACGATAAACAGTTGTATGGTTTGAACTGAGAACTACTGCCAATTCTCCAACTGATAAAGCAGCATTTTCTTCAAGGGCTGCTTCAAGAAGCTTTTCATCAAACTCACCTGGACGTCCGGTTCGATCTTCTTCTTCAAGGGTGAAATCTCCACCTCTGAATTTTGAAAACCATCTTCTGCAAGTTCTTTCATTCACACATTCCTATCCATAAATTGGGTGTTTCTAGCCGGTTCGGCTGCTGAGTTTCGTTTCTTGAACTCATTAAGAATTATGTGCCTCAAATGATTCTTGGGTACTTCCATGTTAGCAGGGTTTTAATCAAACAAAATTTAATTTTATTGTTCCCTGAAATAACATTTGATGAGTTTAAATGCATCTAAACATAAAAATCATGTTCCGCTCCATTAGACTTTAAAAATAATTTTTAAATTTCGTAATTTTAACAAAAACTTAAAATTCGGAGAGAATTTATGGCATGACATTATAGTAACTTAAATACGATCAATCAGCAGACATATGTCTGCATGAACTTTTGTTAAATGTAAGGAAGCTGTCCCCAAATTTTGTAAAAAAAATTGATACACTCTGTATATTATATTACAATATATTTAATTTATAAACAGGATAGTTTAAGAGAAATTATGAAATATTGTTAATATTTATCTGTGCAAGGATTAACAGCGGGTTATACATTCTGTTGATTTTTAAGAGAATATTAAATAAAAATTCCAGCCGAGAGTATTTGTTTAATTAATTCAATTTATTGATTATTTTGGAAGGGCGACGATACTAAACTAACGTAACGGTAATGTGTTATACGTCACAAATTAATGGCAGTTACGATGCTAATCTATTTTTCTGGCAGAGCAACATGCAAATTAGAAATACCATAATCAAGCAAACAGAGAGTATTTGGGATTTGTCTTAACATAGGACAGAAAGAGAGGCAAAGATATCTGTAGGCAAATTGGGAGGGTAAAAGATGCCTTCCAAAAGGTAAGCAAAGTATTAAAAAAACTAGGGAAATTCCATTAGAAATAAAGAAAAGGTACTGTATAATAACAATTTTACGATAAGCGATGTGAATGATTGAGAGTTTCCTCAAAGCTGAAATAAAGCCTTGAACATGTGAGGAACAACAAAGTTTTAGAAAAGATGTACGTAAAAATGACATATCTAACATCAGAACGAAAGATTTAGAAATTGTAGGGACCATAATGAGGCACAGAGGAAAGCAACACAAAACCTAGCTAACGAATTTATGTAAAAGTTAGCAGAAAGCGGTTTAGGACAAAGCGCAAAAGGCCAAACATATAATAATAACTACAAAGGACAGTAAATTGTAGCGTATCATGAATTGGTACGGCGGATAGAAGAGGAATGTTTAACAAAGTGAAATGTTATGTGATTTAAGAAAACACACGTAAACGATAAGATATAGTTTAAAGGTATTTATGAGTTAAAGTTTTCAATATCAGGGATAGGGCGTATGTAAATATAAAAGAGGACACTAAATCAACTTCCAGAGGAACGATGATTGCATTTAACATGAAAAAAGGCTGTCGCTTCTTCTGTGTGTGTATTTCATTGTTCACTTATATATACGAGGGTCATTCAATGAATAAGGTGAATTCTTCGGTATAAGGACTTC
>OZ038491.1:101851018-101863518 GCA_964036315.1 Acanthosepion esculentum
CTTTACAGTAATTGGATTCAGATCTTAACTATTCCATCTATTTGTCTCTGAGTTTCTTGCATTTGTATCTGTAAATATCATTGGTTTCACATCGTTGACGCGTTTTTGACTATACTAATTCCCGTTGATATACATAAAATGTCTAAACATTACGATATATTGCAGAAAATGACTAATCTTTATTCATTTGTTTGAAGCGATGAAAATGAGTGATAATCCAAAGTTTTAAGATCAAGTGAGTATAATGGAGGTGGAAGGATATTCCAGCAAAGCCATATAAATTTCGGCCCGGCCAGCAAGAGGTCTGGTGTTATCCTCGTGGATATCGGCGCCCATTCCATTAAGGAATTCATATGAATAATTAATTATTTTCGCATACATTGAAAAGAGAAAGGAAGTAGTTATATAACGAAAAAAATAGAATATTTAGCTAAAATTCCACGCTCTTTTTGCTTTCAAATTTTCTTATTAAATAGAAATTTCGATGGTGATATCAAATGTTGACCAGCATGGGATGAGAGAAGTAATTAAAAAAAAAAATTTAATTTTTAAACCTCATATCGAATTTCTTTGTGTTTGCAGATCATATTTTGTGAGTCACATAAATTTGATCTGCTTTAGCGGCTCGGATTGAGGAATCGGAGGTCCGAGTTCGAATTCCAGTCGAATCCATTACATTCATTTAATATACCCTGGGAAAGGTATGATTCCTCTTCTCCTCCGAACTATGGGTAATTAGCAGGATAGACTTGGTTCTATAGCTGTGGATGACAGAAAGAAAGATCAACCTACTGCAGGAGAAAATCCGCCTCGTCAGTCATGTATCGAAAGATACATGATCGTCTACGCGTGTATCACGCATGGTAAATAACTGAACTTACAATAAATTTCCGCTTAGTATTATGGCACTGCGATATTGTGCAATGTTCTGCAAAGTTGCCCCGCTAGATCAATTACGACTGTGTATTGAGTTCGATGCTTACAGGGTGGCCCATTCTTTCGGCCTTGATCCACATCTAGGCTACGATTTAAAATCACCGCATTTTGTACGAAAAATATTTAACGTATTATACAACAATTTATAGGGTTTGGAAAGAAAACTTCACGAAATAGAAAAAGTGATAATTTTTTTACTCGTTTGTTTTCTATTTCTAAATATTCTGCATACGTGTTAGTAGACAGATGTGTTAGGCACGACGAAACCAACATCATACGAAATGAAAATTTTGACTGCTCTTCGTTCTAGTTTTTTTGACAATCTTTTCAGGATTCCATAAAAGGTGAGCAAATTACAGAGATCGGTATTTTTTTTTTTTTTGAAAAGTTACTCGTTAAACTGAATACACATAATAACTGCCATTTAGCTTGATGTTTGAAATAAAGTTGAGAAGATAACTCGTGCAGCAGATCCGCATGAAATGAAAATTCCCATGCCAAATATGATCTGTACTGAACCTGCAATGATGTCTATTCTATATCGATTGAGAAAATTATAAATCAAAAAACTATCCAAAGACGGAAACAATTTTTCCCGCATGGCAAAGTAAAGTCTTTCTATTTTGATATGGGAACAATTTTCACAGTAGTCAGATGGGGTTGCAACTATCGACAGCGGAAATAAAAAAAAAAGTGAAATCGCTGTGTTTAGCAAACTGGAAAATATTGTTAATTAAGAATAAGATTTTGGACGAAACTATGATTTCCGATGGAAAGAAATAATTTGTATACAGCTGGTACAGCGCGAGCAATTTTTCTAACTTTAAATTTCTTTACCTCGATATGATTCTCAAAGTATGTGCAGAGATTGTACCGACTCATGCGAAAACTTTCTAGGCTATTATGCCAGCAACATGCAATGGCGGAACTAGACGAGGGTGGGACGAGTGGTCTGTTTGTTCCAGTTAGCAAATCTTTAGAAGACGGAATTAGCTGAATACGAAACATTTCTTGAGCTCATTCTTTCATCTCTTTCTGTCTGTGACATTTTAACTTAAATCATATTTATAGTTAAAAAATACTTTGCGTTTACTCTATGACTCACTTAGTATTAAGGACTTTTTACTTTACCTATATCTTTAAAGATATAATATTTTAGATGCCACACTGTCGATTAACATGACGTCGAATTGTACAAATCTCTTCATCACAAAAATGATAGGTACACCAGTGGCTGTAAGTAATGCTATATATGCATGCAATCATATTAACCTTATCGTATATTCTTTAAAATAAAACCGATACATATATATTATTTAAACGGATATAAGTCTACCATTCGACCTTGCATGGAGTATTGCTCCCATTTATGGTCTGGGGCCCCTGCGTGTTGCCTCAGGGTTCTTGATAAGATCCACAGACGGATATGCAATGTGATTGGCCCTGATCTGTCATCTCGTCTGCAGTCGCTCTCTCACAGACGCGATGTTGCATCGCTCTACCTTTTCTACAAGTACTTCCACGGTAATTGCTCTGAGGAGTTGCTTTCGCTTGTCCCTAAGCCTCGTGAATTTAAGCGTCCTACGAGGCTGGCATCCCGTTCCCACCCCTTCACCGTTGAAACTGTTAGATGTAGACGTCTCTTCTACTCCAATAGCTTCATGTCTCGCACATCTCGCCTATGGAACTCCCTTCCCTATTACTGTTTCCCTGACAAATACAATCTCCAACGGTTTAAGTGCAGCGTCAATCGTCATCTCCAATTGTCTTGATCTATCCACTTCCTGACATCTTTCATTCCTATCTGATCTCGCTCTATATCTCCCCGTAACCCCCCTGCCTTGATCGACCCTCCGTCCTTCTCTTTCTCCACATCCCTTCCTTTACCACTCCTATCTGCTCTTCCTCCAACCCTTCTGTAACCCCTTGCGTGATAGTGGCCACCGGCCTTGCTTGGGGTGATACGCTTAAAAAAAAAAAATGTCTCCATTATTAAAACAGAAACGCCGTATATGTCTATTCCATATGACCATTTTGAATATAAATGTGTCAGTTTATATAGAAACTATATCTTAGTCTCTATATAGACAAAATCATACTTAAAGGATTCAATATCTAGTGAGTAAATCTTGATGAGTTCTACAGAAAGCAGGCTAATATGTTTACGACTTTAAATTAGTTACGAATTTAAAGTCAATGACGCGAGTAAACAAATTCCAGCTAAGTTTAACGAAGATAAATGAAGACGCATTGGAATACCGAAAGATACCTGCACAGATGAAGAACAGACTTGAAGAAAGAGAAAGGTAGTTTATCAGAAGAATGCCGAGAATAGGTTCGACTGAATGTGAGCAGTGACGAAGTCTTAAGGTAAATGGAAACAAAATGGACACTTACATTTACAATCAGAAAGAGATGACTTAAATGTCTAGGCCACACAAAGAACCTTTTAGACACCTCATCAGCATAGTTGATGTTAGACTGCTGAAGATTAAAAAACACTGCGGCTTCTTGGCCTCACGTTTTCAACTGACTAGATGTGTAGCGACTACATAGAATCAATAATTGCATCTACAGCAAGCGCAGTTGGGTCACTTTCATGTCAGAATTTATCTTAGACATTTACAAATCTACCATTCGTCCATATATTGAATACTGTTGCCATTCTGTTGCTCCTGCTGTGCATCTCGAGATTTTTCAATAAATCCAACGAAGGATTTGTAATAAGTCGATTCTGGACAGGCCTCTCAGCTTCAGTCACTTTCTCCCAGAGACGATGTGGATTTGCTCCGCCTTTTCTACAAATATTTCCGTGACAACTGCTGTGCCGAGACTTCACCCTAGTAGCACGAATGCATGCATTTAAGCATGTTACTAGATTGATATCTATCTCACACTGTTGAAATAGCTATATGCAAACGCCATTTCTACTCCATCACTTTCTTTTCTCGCACTTCCTACCTGTGGTACTTCCTTCCATTTACTGGCTCCATGATAACTACAATCTTCAAAATTTAAATGCAACATCAATTGTGATGTTCTGGCTTCTTGAATCCCCTTCATATTTTGTCCTCTCCTCAATCCTCCATATTCTCAGTTTTCGCTTTCACTGCTTGAAAACCACTGTGCACTTGTGCCATTTTTGCCTTGTTCGGTGTGCAATTGTTAAAATAAAAAAAACATAATGATGAAAAGAACTTGAATGATTTGTAAATCTTAGTTTAGATTAAAAACAAGTGATAAGAGGAAAGCAGCGAATAATCTATTTAACGGGTTTTTTTATAAATATTTAGCACAACAACGACTAGGAGTGATATAAAACCACAATGTTTCCTAAGAGCTTCAGAGAAAGGACAGCTGAGTAGACACGGTTGTCTAAACTCTAAAAGAAAAAAAGCACAAAAACGGCAGAGAATGGTTCATTAACAAGGACTGATCTTGCAAATACAAACTGTGTGCGTTGTGCAAATAAATACTAAAAGGAAACATAAATCCTGTTTAAAGGATGGCTGGTGTAATGTTCTGTAAAGATCAGAGACATTGCAACTATGATATCTTGACCCGAAGAAGGCCATAGATACACAAAAGAGATACTGTGCACTACGAAAGGACGAAGAGTCGGCAATCAACAGCTTGAACTACAAACTTATTCTCATATGATGCCATGAGTAGATCACAATAAATAAGTTTTATTAATTCTGACATGGATTCTCACAGGGTAACATTTAAAATAATATTTCCTTTTTGTAATGTAAACCTTCAATATACGAATGATTATTACTTACACCTTCCAGTCATTTGCAGCACGAAACAATGTTTCTCGCCTTACTCTCTTTACAGTTAATGTTTTACATTCCCTATACACAACCTCATTAAGTAAGTTGCTCGCTGTCGCTTTCTGTTAATTTTGCCTTTCATATGTCTTATGAGTACCAGATTTTCGAGGCCTACTTTCCTCGTTTGATTCCCCATGAATTTCAACTGTCTCTTTTTTATCTGTTATCTGAGTCATTTTCGTTACCGTTTTCCTTGAAACTACCTCGTTGTGACCATGTCAACGGAAATGGGGAGCGGAGAGATCGAATTAAGGTCTAGGCGCTAGAATTGCATTCACAGCAGTGGCCTTGGAAAATGCATGAATGTGTGTCTATTCAGCCAGGTAAATAGCAGTGTGGACATGGAAAATATTCAAACGTTCAGGGAATAAACCATAGTTTAATACTGCATCGACTATATAAATATAATCTCTAAGCATTTAAAAGGAACACTTATATCCACATTCAGAATTTAGACAAACATAAATCGAAAACAGTAATTCACCACGATAAAAATTCTAGAAGCTCTTAAATAAGTGAATTTCGGTCATAGATTAATTAAGTCAACTACGAGTATGGCATCAAAGTTCTTAAACCCATAAAACACAATAAAAAAGTCACATAAGTTACTTCCCTTGCATAACGGGTAAATATTTTGAATCTTACGTTACCTCGCTTGCAGGACAGATAAATATTTTGAATTTTTGCGGTGTTCACGCATGCAGATCCAGAGACACTCATTTCCTGAAGATGATCTCGGAGGAGATTGAAAGAACTTGTGAAAATAAAATATATTTTAAATAATTTTTTGGAATGTTTCTTGATCTAATCTACAGCTACCAAAAAAGTAATCGCTGGAAATGAAATGATAAAAATTAAAATAAATTCACATAATACATCTAAATAATTTAACAAATTGTTATGGTCAAGTTTCCTTGTACCACAGTGATGGTCCAAGGTAGAACCAATGAAGAATAACTCGAACACAGGTATGGAATAACACAGATATATTACAAACAGAATATGTCGAAAAGAAGTAAAAGTGTTAGTAATAACAATCAGGTTAGGTTAGAGAGAACTATGTTGTCTCGACCAGTATCACTATTCCAATGTCTTACAGTAATCGTCTGACGCGACTCTGTCTGTGACTGACTAACTAACTCACTGATTGGCTGACTGGCTGGCAGACTGCCTAACTCACTGTGTGACTGCTGCTTCCTCTTCAGGAGCAGTATTTATGAGGTACAGAATAGCCCCTTCCTATTATGGGAAAGTTCCCATAACACACAACGTGCATGAATATATATATATATATATATATATATATATATATATATATATATATATATATATATATATATATATATATATATATATATATATATATATATATATATCCCTTACCACCAGCACGACTCGGAATTGAATGCCCGACGCAATATATATATATATATATATATATATATATATATATATATATATATATATATATATATATATTATTTTTCACATCTTTTAAGCGCATAGTCTTATGTAAGTAGACACATCATTTATTTATGAAAGAGTATATTTATTTCTTCTAAGCTAATGGCCTAAATATTCCAGGAATCTTATTAAAGACAATACGCGCTCTCAAATATCAGTAACACTAAAATAAGGATTAGAGAGATAAAATCTGATGGATTGAAACGTACACTCTACAGGTTTTACTTGAAAAACTACACAGAATTTCTAACGGAACCCTTTTATTTCATGTACAATAGTATATCGTTCTCTTTCCGCTGTACGTTTCAAAGATATGGCATCTATTCTTCTTTTAACATTATTACTCTCCATATATTTGCGCTGCGTATGAACCTGGTAAATCCCGGTCCAAAAACTTAAATTTATGCTTTTAATTTATACAAAATTTACTAAAGAGCGAAACGGTGCTTACTTACATAGATTTGTTTTTAACTTTCCCTCAATTCAGAATAAGTTCTTGACATCATGACCGAGGTTTTATATGTTTTGTACAAATTCTAAGCGGTTACTAATCGATTTTCATAGAAACGTTTAATTTATTTGCTTAAAAAAACTTTAATAGTTTTATGTTTATGCATTTTTGTTACAAGAGAGTTTCAAATCTCATTTTGTCATGTTTTAGCGCACATTTGTGTAGTTCTTTATGTATTAAATACTTTTAATACATTTGTTTCTTACGCGAATTAAATGTTATTAATGTTAGATTTATTTATTTTACATGTCTAAATCCTTTAGAATTTAAAAAAAATTATATCGTATTTTTGAATTGCCTAAATGTGGTTCCGATTTTCTTTTTTTCAA
This sequence comes from Acanthosepion esculentum, assembly GCA_964036315.1. NCBI lineage: Eukaryota > Metazoa > Mollusca > Cephalopoda > Sepiida > Sepiidae > Acanthosepion > Acanthosepion esculentum. The sequence continues at coordinate 101,858,095 of OZ038491.1, forward strand.
ATTGTCTCACTAGGTGAAGCATGATTTAATTGAACTAATATAAACTCGCATAAATATAGTTAAAAGTTGAAACGTATTTTTAGCAAAGCAATATAATATTCCTTTGAAAACGGCTTACAGAAGACGAAAGCGCTTAGAAGTTGGACGAAATGAAAAAAATTAAAGTTATTTTAACACAACATTTTCGATGGTCTTTAATATAATTTAGTAAAACAAGAAAATGGTTGAACCAGGCATGCGCATTAGTCATTTAACAGTATTTGCCAGCAATAATCAATTAAAACCTTTCTTTCTCCCATTTTCTATTTTATTCATTATTTTGACAAAAGAATGAAAGAGACTAAGAGAAGTAAAAATGGCCACACTTTAGTTCTTTGAAGACTTTCTGAGTTTTCCAGATCAGAAATATATAACTACACAAAGTACAATGTGTGCATAAAATTAATGAATATTCCGTTATTTTTTTGGATATAGAATAGCATATTAAACACAGGTTCTCGTTCGATCATTTAAGTTAAGCATCTTCGAACCTAGTCAGACCCGAGATGGGTGACCGCTCGGGATTAGTAAGTGTGCGGTAAGCTTGTATGTCTAAATAGTGTCATGGATACCGACCCGGAATTGCGACTCGGTTCGAGTTCATTATATAAAATATATATATATATATATATATATATATATATATATATATATATATATATATATATATATATATATATATATATATATATATATATATATATATGTGTGTGTGTGTGTGTGTGCGTGTATGTGTGTGTATAATTGCATTCACAGGATGGAGGAAGATAAATATTTATGAAATTCATTTTTTTTAATGTGCTGGATACTGAATAGTAATTTTTATAAATTATTTAAGTTTTAAATAAAATGAAGTATGCCATGAGTATTATTACAATCATATATACTTTAAAAATAAAAAGAACAATACAAAATTATAATTAAAAGCAATTACATAAACAAATAAATTGATTATATATATATATATATATATATATATATATATATATATATATATATATATATATATATATATATATATATATATATATATATATATAAGGTTAAATAATCAAAGGAGGAAAGAGACGGAGAGAAAATCAAGAACAATGAGAAAATCTATAAATAAATAACATATTCTATCTGGGTATGAGGATTTCAATTCCTGCAAAATCTGATAAAGCTTTCTATTACATCTTCAGTCTTATTCCCCTTAGATATGTCTCACATCACACACCAAATTGTTAATATATGTGTCTGTGTGTATGTGAGCTTTCTGTAAGTAGATACAGTAGCAAATGGAGATATGGTGAAACACATCTCAAACAAACTTGTATCTAATTCAATTATATATATATATATATATATATATATATATATATATATATATATATATATATATATATATGCGTGTGTGTGTGTGTGTGTGTGTGTGTGTGTGTGTGTGTGAAGAGACAAAAGGGAAAAATATTTTAGCCGAAGTGATTCTTCCTCGGAACGACTTTAAAAAGCGATGTTTTATTCATTTTGTTCCTTCACAGATACACTCTCTCTGAATATAATATATATATATATATATATATATATATATATATATATATATATATATATATATATATATATATATATATATATATAAAGGAAAATTGCCATCAATGCATTTTATAGCAAAATGACCAGCAATTCTCTAGTTGAAGGCATATAATTGCGTTCAAGTATATTTACTTGAATCCATACAATTGTACATTATATTTAGATTTCAGGATTAAATAACAAATAGACATTGAAATGTAACTAAACAAAATCGACCACAAACCAAAATTAAATAAAGATTAATGATATTTATCCCTATATTATACTACAATTTTTAAAGAAATCAAACTGTATTCCAAAATATAACACACTACAATATTAAACACATATATCAATTCATCTAATAATTATATCTACAAAGACATATTTATGTATAAATGGTGAAAGTAGAATGGCATGTATTTCATTTTATTATTTCGAAGCTTACAAGAAAATGATAGTTCGGCATTAAAACACCCATAAAGTGTTGATATGCAGTTAAAAAATGAAAAAATAAGAAAATAAGCCTTAGACAGGTATACCTGCTGTAGATTATATCTCTTGAAATTAAACTACAATCGATGTCATCCAGCTTGATAGATTGCCTTAGTCATGGACGTGTGGCCACTGATTTTGTCGGAGAGAGATCCGCTCTGACAGTAGAATCAATCCGCCCAGCAATGCCGGGTCATCAGTGCCCTGTTTTAACAGGAAGTAAAGAAGTTCAGTCTGTCCCAACGACAGTTCAGTCTGCCGCAACGACAGATCAGTCACCCGTGACGACAATGCTTCAGTGGAACGGTGTTATATTGGAACGGTGTTATATTGTACCAGTAACACTCGTAGAATGACCTGATATAATTTTCCAACGCACATCTGCAAATAACTACCAATAACACAGAAAGAAACCTAATGACTATTGTCAAGAGAGACACTTCTGATCAGAAAAAAAAAACGAAATTGGATGTCGACAAAAAAACCCCAATGTTGTAATACCGTTAGGAATTACTAATTGCTTATACCCATTTTCAAAGAAGGTCACACTGAACATCTAGTCTTTTTTAATCTTTTCGCTTGTTAGTCGGTCAGTAACTGTCAGTAACTGTCCACAAACAGATATGCCTTGGGCGGTGGGCAGAACGCATCTAGGTTTCTTTCTTAATATGTAATATGGTTGACAATGGTCGCAGAATATACACGTATATACACGTGATTGATACGCCAACTGGTTTTCCTTGGTGGTAGTTGCAAATGCTGTCAATACGTCAATGCGAAATTTAGCAATAAAGAAAAACGTTATCCGAAATAGAAAAATCAGTTTGTCCGCTTTACATAGAATAAAGAGTAAATTAGTTATATTTTCATCCCGAGTAGTGGATACGAAATCGTAGTCAAAATAAAGGCTGAAATTCATTACAAGTAACGCATGAACAGAAAAAGAAGACAAAAGTTCAAAAATATATGTGCATTTGGAGACGGTAGGTTATGAAAGGGATATTTGTTACTGAAGAAGAAATTATAGTCAGTCGCTGGCGAAAAGAAGGGCGACAAACTTTGCGAATCTCTATGTATGTAATAGGTTGCAAAGTAGAGAGTTGTTTGCCTTTGGCCGGACGGGCCCCTGTGTTTAGTGTGAGAGAAATAAACAGATGAAGAGAAACCATGTGTACTTATGAGTTTGCCTTCGTGAGTTTTCAGTTGTATTTCTACGGCTAGGAGAAAAAGATGAGTGAATTTTGATTTTACAGGTGGACAGCGTTCATTATCATATAATAGGTTCACATAAGATGATTTCTTAGAATCATTCTAATTAGTTTAAACGTTTAATAGATGTGGTTCTTTTTTAAAAAAAATAACAAATTACCCAGATGCTGTTGCCTGAATCAATTGAAATACGAATTAGAAACATTTGTTCGAAATAAATTTTTCTCATTGGATATTAAATAATTGTTGGCTAGATTTGAATTTCACATTGCTTCAAGTTATTGCATTGTACACTTTTCGATGTTGGGTACATTGAGGTGGTGTAATAGCAAGTTTCTTTTGCTAGATAAGTTACGACTGAGTAGTGAATTCTATCCATACTGTGTGCTCCACCCATTTGGCCTTATTAAATATCTACGCTACGTTGGAAAATCATTTTCTTGCTAGATCATTTACTAGTGATTAGTTATTTAGATCACAATTGGGTGCACTATAATTTCGGCCTTGTGCCACATCTAAACTATGCTTCGTAAATCACTATACATTCTTCGGAAAATACCAGCGTAACCTGAAGGGGAATTTTCAGACTTGAAGTCATCATTATGGAAGTCTGATCACTGTTTCCTGAAAAACGTTTGACATTACCTGATAAACTATTTGAAAAATAGGAATAGTTTGTTTTTTTAATATTGCCCCAAAATCAAATACTGTGAGGAATATTCTGTCGATCGAGATGCATTCTGATTGAAAATGCTCCAAAAATACGGCTGGATACAAATCCTATTTTTAAAAAAAATAACATTTTCTTCGCCTTCGAGTAAGAACAAAAGTGAGAAATCACTGGAGGGTCTCCATCTTGTTCTTTATGAGAAGCTGACTTACATTTACTGGAGACTAATTGCTTTGAGAGAAACAATATTAAGAGAAACAGCTGCTCTTCTTCAAAGAACAAATTTATAGCAAATGCAAATGGACACATCTCGTGAAAGGAATAAAACACGTTTTTTAAACATTTATTTTCAGTTTGTTGTGTATAATAGCTCGCAAAAAAATGGAAATGAATCAAGCACAACAGGTGCATGTTTTATGGAAGAAAATCTCGGGAATAATCATCGCATTATCGTACAAATACTTCACAGAATTCTCGTTTGTATGAATTATAATTATCCGAAAGGAAAATTTCGGCTTCAATGTCAGATTTATTCATTGTTTCAGTTCAAAGTATGTTAATATGGCATTTTTATAACTCGTTCAAAAATACATTGCTGGGTATCGGAAAATATCCTATATACATTTCTATACACCGGAAAAATCTTTAGCAATTTAAATTTCCCACTTTCTCGTTAAATTTACTAATATTTTTCAGTATAAATAGCAATGTTACCGTGTTTTTATGTGTATTTTAAAAAATCATTTTACCACAAGCAAGGCAATAAATCCTATTTGACGCAGGATATTACTGTGTTAGAAATAATATTAGAAAAGATTTTTAAGTCAACTCGAGTTATCCGTGAGTTTGTATCGTGTGAAGTCGAAAATAAAAAGGAGACATTTGCCGCTATTCTTACGGTTAGTTAAGCATTCTGTCAGAGGACAAAAAAACGTCCTGGTTATGACGATAAACTACATCCGCGTCCTGGTTAAGACGATAAACTATGGCCATCAGCAAGGACTTTGATCATGCGGTTTTGAGGAGCGTAGAACAACCTCCTAATTTTAATTTAAAAATAACATGTCCAGCTATACATTTTGGGAAACAAAAAAATGACCAGCTATATATTTTTGAAAAAAATATGACCAGCTATACATTTTTTAAAATACGCATATGACCAGCGATACGTATTTGAAGGAAAAATATTAGCAGAAATATTTTTTTTTGATGAATAAAATTTTACCAAGAATAGATTTTTTGAAGTAAAAAATATTGCCAACAATAGAAATTGTCGGCATTAAATAAACCATTGAGGTTGATATGCCGTAAAACCGAACAAACAAAACCAAGTTAAGCATTGAATCTTTCATACTTTAGATGAGGACAGAGGAAGGGATGGATGGGGGTAAAAGTGTTTGATTATGAGGCAAAGTTAGATCTGGTTACTAAAACTTGAATTACTAATGCATGAAAACAGA
>OZ038491.1:101868518-101881018 GCA_964036315.1 Acanthosepion esculentum
TTTAGGAGAATATGTATCAGAACCTCATATTACTGGAGGCGATAGATGAATCGAGAATGCCGGCAGCATTTTTACTTGATAATTATGAGCAAAGTCAAGGCATTGCGTTACGTAAGCAATTGATCTTAGTGTATCTTCAATATTTTTCTTCAATGGGTTTCGGCAACATCATTTATTTATTTTGAAGTGATAATCCCTGGGGACAATCGGTTTAGGGTGTTACAGATTAAGAGGTACGGATTATTCGGATATGTGCGTAAGATAACGGTTAACCCTAGATTGGAACAGGTGAGGATTGTAGAGATCGGTGAAGCAGCCACTTGGGAGTCGGTTTGAAATGGCAGAGGTTCGTGGAAAGAATCTGCCTGTGGAACTTACATCTTCCCAGGGTGGTATGAAGAGAATGTGTGTGGCTCGATACAATGTGCCTGGCATCGTGGGTCTTAGTCGTGAAGTTGTCGGTCTGGTAGAACTAACGAATGTTGTTCATCTGAAAGGTCAGGATGGAAAGAGCTGTAGAATAATGAGATGATTCGAAGATCTCGACTGTGAGAAAGGCTTGCTGACTTGGATATAATTAGTCGCCTACAAGAACTTGAATAATCTTTTCGACTTTATCGAAGGTGGAAAGGGAAGAGTGGGCAGCTCCTGCCCATATACAGTAGCAGTAAAGTATTTTCTGGCTATTTTGTTAGACTAATTTATATTTTGCCTCCCTTTAAAGATGGTCATATACGCTCTTTCTTTCCTGTTGGCATGTGCATAAATTATAGGAGAGTGAATGGCAGATAATTAATTCTACGACCAAAATAGCTAGACACATTTTGTTAATTCGTGCATAATTCTTCTAGCACGTGAGCTATCATGGCGTGGGCTATCATGGCGTGGGCTATCAATCTCCTGTCCTTTGTAGCTCTTAATAAACTGTGACATTTTGTTGTATCACCTAGGAATAGATTGGTTGGCCTATCGTCTGGTTCACATATATCCCCGTTTTTTTTTATTTAACAGAGTACAGGTTTGTCTCTTGCTTAGGATTGGGTTTCCTGTTCCCTTTAAAGTATTTCATCCTCTTTCACTAATGGTGGCCTCTTGCGTCTTGGTAGCATTAACAAGTTGCTTGAGGTGGTAACTCTTATGCAATGCCCCTCTACGTCGAGTGACTCTTGGGACTTGTACAGGGTGAACATCAATGGGAAAAAAATTCTTACAATCATTTACACATGTAGGGCGAATTTTGTGTCGACTCAAAATATCCTGCCAATGTCAACCTGTCGACATCATTTTTCCTCCTTATGTGACCTAGAAATGTCAATGGTCGGTTTCTGTTGTTAAGTAAAAGTGTCCTTTTCGTCTCAATTTTTTCTAACATATTCGCGTATTCCTTCCATGGTATATTAAGCAACCAAGGACCATATTTTAGTTGTCTCAATCTCTTCTTTGTCTCTGTGGAGATTGTTCAGTATTCATAGGAGGACAGATGTTACATAACAGTTAAGTACGCTTTTCTCTGTTTAGAAAGATGTTTTCCTGTTTCTTAATAACTTGCTTAACTTTTGGAAGGCATCTTTTTCTATTGCATTGCGATTTCAGATTGTTTTATGTATTTACAATAAATCAGAAAACTCATCCATCACGAATCGGTTCAATTTTTCAGATAATAATTAAACATACGTATAATTAAAATTAATATATATATATATATATATATGTGTGTGTGTGTGTGTATATATATAAATATATATGTACATATATATATATATATATATGTATATATATATATATATATATATATATATATATATATATATATATATATATATATATATATATATATATAGTACTGGTAATCGATTGCTTGGTATATAATCCGGGTAGATCCTACTGATATTAATTATTAAAACTGATCTACGGACAACTCGATGTATTTATTATATATGTATTTCCTACAGCAAAAATACAAAAATACATCAAAAAAGAGATAGTCTATTTCAAGCTGGTCTATACGCAGCTATCATCAGCCCCTAAGTGTCTGACTGGAACATTGTTTAATTTTTTTTTTCAATATCAGTCCTACTCTGGTAGACGTATTATTAATAAGAACGGGCTTGATTAGCAACTGGTGGAGGACGTATGGAATCTCATTCCGGTGATGCGGTCTGAGTTTGGGGTATATTTATGTCTAGAGGTTTTTGTCGTTTGTAGCAAAATATCGGTTCCTACTATGTGGAGTTTCTCATACAAGCCACAGTTATCTTTTCCTGGGATTTACAGTAAATAGTTTTCATAATACAAGGGTCCAATATTATTAATAAGCGTTGGGGGATTTAAACTTAAACCCGTTAAGATGAATGTAAATTAGTTGATTATAGATTTATAGATTGTGTTCAATACAACAAAATGTATATATATATATATATATATATATATATATATATATATATATATATATATATATATATATATATATGTATGTGTGTGAAGATATTGTGTATATATATATATATATATATATATATATATATATATATATATATATATATATATATATATGCATGTGTGTGTGTGAAGATAATTTGTGTGTGCGTGTATTTGTGTGTCTGTGACCTTTATTTCAATCCTTCATGTGCTTACGATTTCGTTATGATTAATTAATGATGAACATGTCATTTTCGATGATCGATATTTCATCACTATTCTTGTGATAATCATACATTGTTATTGCTCAAATTAGTGTCCAACCTGGTTATACAAACTTCTGAGAATTCCAGCTAGATATCTTTCATCATTTCTAAGGTACAGCCATTCAAATCTTAATGTAAAAATCGGACAATTTTGCTTTTACACGATTTGGACAATTTTGAAGTTACACCGGTTATATATAAAGAGCAAAGGAAAACTTCTCTTATCAGACGTGTTTCGTTCTCTAAAGGACATATGATAGTAAGCAGTCTATGAAACTATGTTTTAGAACAGGACTAATGCATACTTCTTGATTTCAGTAAGTATATGTTTTTTGATATTTATTACACTGAAATTGTCTCGCCGTTCCATTTATAACGTGGCGTGTCTTTGTATGTTTATAATTTTCCACATTCTGAAATGGGGAATGATAAGTATCCACCTTCATCTCTCTCTCTTTCTCTCTTGCTCTCTCGATATATATTTTTTTTCTCATTGGTTTTATGTCGCATGGGGAATGATAGTTATCACTACGATTTATTTTCCAATGATTCTATAACATAGATAAATATCGAATAAGTCACAGCATTCAATAGAAGTAAATTTAACTTATTTTTTCTAATTCTAACTATATGTTATTTGTAAAATTCTTGGTCAAAGTAGTCTAAATGCTGTTAAATATTAAGTCGAAGCATGTAATTCACCGGTCAATTCCTTCTATAAAACCGAGACAATTACAATTTTTTTCATTCTTTCTGGTAGAAATCCATAATTTATTACTTGGAAATGATGTCAATCACACCATGCGTCAGTTCCTGGTTGTTTGAAAGGTATTACGATATACTTTTATATTTGGTGGATCAGTCAACGAATTACTTCTACCCTGGATGAATCAATTTGATAGTCAATTATGATTTTATGATTGAGGTCATTTATACGTTTATGTGTTTGTTAGTGTTCTCATCTTTTGAAATACACAAATTATAAAATAACGTTTTCCTCGTTGAATGCGTGATGAACTGTTTAATTAAATTTTCTCTTGTTTCCATGATAATTGTTAAGTTCATTTAACTTAAAATGCTTAATATTTTCTACCATTTTATAGCGACGAAAGAAATTTAAGCGTTCGTTTTTAGATATTCCAATTTGGTATACGCTATATCAGGGACAGCCAAGATATATTCTTAAATGTCGAACGTACACCATTGTTTTCATTACATACTGGCTTGGGGAGATTCGACATTACGAACCGAGACAGCAAGCAAAAGAAGAAATAATCAAGGCTGTTGAATGAAAACGTCAAATACTATATTTAAATAACTAATGCCTTGTCTAAGAAGAAACAGCGAGTAGAGTTCCGGTCAAGATAGTTTCACACAAATTCTCTTGTGAAATGTCCTTTCCCATTCACTCACCTACAGCTTCACTAGCAGGTAAAACTAGGCTCACTAGCCTTGGTTAGCAAACAGTCTAGGAGAATGAAAATTCTGAATAGAAACCCGTATATAACCTTTCTATTAAGATACTATACAGCAATGGAAAAGGTTATAGAGGTCATAATTAAATAGTCTATAGGGTTGTAGTCGCTAGAATCTCGACTGCAGTGTTCGGCGATTGATTCAGCTTGTCTTAGACTTTGAAGCAAGATTAATTCTGGTTTTCCTTCTCTTGCTTCATACCTAGAAAAATGCCCCTGGCAATTCTATTAGATCAATAAAGTATTTTAACCTTCAAAATATTTAGGAACTGATCTATTGAGGCCAATCTAAGTATGTGAGTAAAGCATCAAATCTATACGAATTATAGAACTTCCTGTTTCATATACTTATATATAGGCTGTGAGTATGGATGCTACAGGTAGTCGTGTACTGCGATATATTTAGAAATTATTGCTGAAATAAAACAACAATAAGCTGGTATGTCGGCTTCGGTAATTTTGCGATCAGATTAACTTAGCTTCCCTGTGCGTTCTTTATAAATAATTTCTGCTTAGCTTTACTCTTTGGGGCCCAGAATTTCCGAAGTTAAGCACAGTACTAGATTGGAATGAATGTCTCACCATTTTACAGTTGAAATATCTTGATCTATGTTCTATGCTGACCGACTCACATTTGTCTCTTATGGAACACTTGCTTTTTGTTTTGCAATTAAAATTTTTAAAAATTGCAATGCCAATCGCTATATTGTGTCTTCTTAATTCCCCTTCTCTGATTGGTCCTTCTTAATTATGCATTATTTTCTGATATTATTTCATACTCAGTTGGTATTTACATCGTGGGAACACTGTTATAATTATAAATAAAATAAAATACAAAATAATAATAATAACGAAAATTATAAACAAAATTTAAACATTGTTTAAAAAATATAGAAAGAAAAATTTAGAATAATGAAATTACACCCAGCATGCAACAGGGATTCTTCCTGCCGGAAATACGGACATCCCACCAAGAGACGTGCGATTCAACCTCTTTGCCCAAGAACTGTCGTGATGACAACACGTGTATATCATCCCACCGTGAAAGGATTTCTGATATTACGGAGTGATTTATTCATTTTATAACATGAAATTATCACAACTGTAATGCAAAACACGCCCACAAATACATATATAATATTGTATGAAATTATCATACAAGTTACCATGTTTTTTTTATTAATCTGTGTTTGTTTAGTCTATTTATCCTCGAGAATACAAGCCTAATTTTAATGACCCCATGATATGAGTGAATATACCTCCACAGCATCTTAGGTGCTTTATTGCCTTGCTTGGAGTGAAATGAGTAAACAAAAAATGGACAATATACTTCTCTCTTTGTACTAATTCCATCTAATAAAGAATATGTGTTGTTCTTCGTTTTAACCCGCCATGTTCCAACGGAGCGTTCCGTTATTTGTATGAACCGTATTTATTATCTTCAGTCAACTTATTAAGTGATACATTGCTTTTTACAAAGCTTAAATCATAATTAACTACTCCTGGGAAATCATTGCTTTAACTTTTACACTATTCAAGTACACGCAATACTTCTGATTGCAAATTGCTTTCATATTCGTGACAAGAACATCCGTATGGCGTACGGTATAAAATTTAGTGCCGATTTGAATTACATTTCTATTGTATTTGAATATCATTTTTATTATTTTTTTTCTATTCTTACAGACATTTCTCGAATGTTAATTCGATTTACTTGACAAGACTTAATACACAATGTGCGAAGAAAACCAGAAACGTATATACTGAAAAAATATTTTCGGCAATAATGACTGGGCATCGTTATATTAAAGTTTTATCTCACTATATCCGTGAAAATCATGCCATATATTTAAATGTTATAATTTACATACTAGGAATGTAGAAATAAGTCTAATGTTGAATATGATGACTAAGTTAATATCCTCTTACCTTGAAAGTGATAAAAATATATAATAAACGAACCGTTGTTTTGTCAATGAAAATAATCTGATTTCGACAGTTTCTTTTATGCGATGCGTCCCTAGAGGACATGACTGATAATGGCCCTGCAAAATTTCCTATCCGTTGTGCCCATAAGCAATGCTTCTCTCGTTTTCAAGATTCCCACTCCCATTCCACCGTCAATTCACCCAAGCTCCTCAGGTAAGTGAATCGCTACATTCTCATATCGTTCTTGCCCTACATCTTATTTGTGAGGGTTAGGCTTTCCAAGTCGCACTCCTTATTATGTTTCAATGTAATTATAGATATCAGTTTCTGATTATAAAGTTTCTTATTTCTTGGCATTGTCTTTGGAAATCTTTTGTTTCTTACTCGCTCCGGCCATAGAGTTTTCTGTATGCTTTTCTACAACTACATGCCAGTTGCTTCTAGTTTTCTTTTTCTCTGTGGGGAGTTTGTTCTGAATTCAAAGACCATATAAAAGTGGGGTACTGCCTAGCACTCTTAGTTTCCCAATATCCTTTTCTTTCTTATGTTTCTTAGTAGTCATTTAGATTTAGAAGAATCTTTCATCAATCAAATCCGTGTACGGATTTCGACATCGCAATTAGCATCATATGTTGAAAACATTTACAGTCATATAACCCATTTTAATTGTTAGATGTTGTCAGCTCCAATTCGTGGTTCGCCTCATCAACTAATAACTATATTCTGGTAAGCATATCCTGTGGTAATTTGCAGTTGATGGTTTGTTCATTTTCTCAGTTTTATTTACTGCCGTGTTTCTTATTGTGTCAGCCATCAGCACAGTGTCATCAGCATATATTATGATGTTAAGATCGCCTCCACCTCGCGATAGGAATTTGTGATAGAGACTTCATCTCTCTTAAGTTAGTCTCGCTTTAGAAATTGAGCTGATCTACAGAGAATATGCAGCCTTCGATTATGTCTCTTTTCCTTCGTGTGCATGTACTGAATTCGTTATCTATCCGTATGCAGGCACTTTACTCCCATAATCACCATCATCATCATCCTTCGACCTATCTGGGTTTGGTCGGAACACCATCGAAAATCCCCTGTCGTTCGGTCTTGTATTGCTGTCCCCAGATACCCAATGTCTAACCATGAGTCCCGTGCTATGGTTTCTGGGAAAATCAATTTTCGTGAGAAGTCATAGATGCCATATGAGTAATGATGAGAGATTTCACTGTCCCCTCGGTGGCAGTGGCCGCCAAACTGTAATGGTTTTTGTTTGAGCATAAGAGAGATTGGTCTCAAATATCTATTGTGTTACGCGTTGCATGGGATCGCCAACTGATGTTCTGGATTATTCTAAGTAGATTTGTATATGTCCCATCCAACGTCTTTCAAGACGAACAGATAATGTCCAATTTTATAATCCAGTGATATAACCCAGTATAAATTTTGTATTATTCTTATATCCTTCATCGCAGTTGAAATATATCCTTTTGCCATAGTTTGTCAAATGCTTTTGTGTAGTCGATAAATCATGAAGTGTCCATTTCTCTACTATTGTATTGTTCTTTCCGATATCATTCCCCTCATAAATATCGCATTTCTTTACAAATCCGTACTGCTCTTGTCATTTTGCAAGTCTAAGCTCAGTTCATCGGGATTCTGATCAATACGAATATAGAAATAAGTCTAATGTTCGATATAATGATTATTATTTTTTTTACCTCAAAAGCAAAATAATATTTATACAATCCACGACAACGTTTTTTTACTTACACATATTTTTGAACTTACACATATTTTTAAAAGTAACAAAGGTCAGAAAAAATGTTTATTTGGCGATAATATTGAGTCATCTGTTAACTCAAACAGAATTAACCACATTGTTGGTCTGTAGAAACTATTATATTATTATATTGGACTTCTTTCGGAATATACTCATAACTTCATGCGTATTCAGAAGTTGACATTGACATACGTAAATCTGAATGCTGAGTAAACAGAAAGACAGAATGATATTAATAAACTAGCAGCATGGTCCGGCGTTGCCCGTGCTTGATTCAAAAATCGTACGACTAATACAGCAATCGCTATCACTTGATTTAAAATATTTTTGCCCTTCCATGCCTTTAAAGGAGTGGCCTTTGCGGGGCTGATTCTGCTACATGCCTTACTTCTTGACTATCTCACACTGCAAATTCTTTCTAAGCTCGATACTAAACATTAAACCTGTTACGAAAAAAGAACTAAACAAAATGAATACAAAACGATCAGCTTTAAAAAAGGACTCGTAACTGGAAAAAGCGAATGAAAAAAGAATGTTAACATGACATATTTTTCACACCCAACCCAGTTTTGCGGAATCAACGTTGAGCTTAAGCAAGCGAATGAACCAATTGGAGTAAAGTGCCATGCAGATTAAAATTTTTCCCAATTGTGACGAATGCAGCTATCGATATTTTTTGCATACTAGCATGCTAGTTAAAATTCGTGTCAATCAAATGTTGGCTCTCACACTGGACAATAGAATATTCCTGCCTATTAGTAGCAGCCAGCTATAGGCTCTCACTCTGGCCAGTAGAAAATGGCCGCAAACTACATGAAAACTGCCGTAAAAGCATGAAAATATCGATTATTTCCACTATCGATGGGAGTTGGGAAATGCAAAGTCGGTCATGGCCTCTACCCTAACTTGGAGCGTGTGCATGTAAATCTTGGTGCAAATCCGTTGAAAATTGCGGCCGTGCATTCGTTACACACACACACACACACACACACACACACACACACACACACACACACACACACACACACACACACACACATCCTGCCTTTTATAGATAGACATCTTAAACCATTTTAGAAATAATCTTTTAACATATTTTACGTCTGCATTTCTGGAATGTGTAATTACAATTATTGGTTGTCTTAAAAAATCCGTTCGCTTTATTAAATAGAAAATATATTTAATAATCGAACCAACTTTTTGGACACTCTAATATCTACAGTATTTACTTCCAGTTGTCCTCATATTTGCTTTTCTTTTTACCAGCGCGTTTCGACTTTTGTATCCTCAGGCCTTCACCCAGTGTCATTTGAACCGTCTAATCTTCATGAACATTCGCAGTGAATCCTTTAATTATTTAAGTAATTTTGTCCTGATACTTTGTCTACATTTTAGTATATCTGTTCCTTTTATTTTCAATTTTTAGTATAGGTTAACTATTATTATTCGTATCTCGGGTAGTACACACTTTGATTTAGTTAAATGTTCTAGCTGTACTAATTAAGACTATATATAGATATCCCAAGGGATGTACGGCGGAAACAGTAGGATCAAACACATAGATTAAAAATAGATTCAGCTGGAAATTATGGGATGTTTAACGTGATCCTGAAAATATCCGGTGATCAAAGAGAGTGATTAGATCTTTTTACGGCTTACTAATATTTAAAGCCAGAAACGATTTTTAGATTATAAGAATACTTTTTGCAAATAATAATGATTTATTGATACAATACCTACTATTTCATTCGTAGACAGGGAAGAGAGGGGAATTTACACGTTTCATAAAGGTATTTGAGCGACAGTGAATATATAAATTCCGACTGGAATTGGATTTCCAATTCCGAGCCGTTATCCATTACACCACCCACACATCCAGGCTTCCAGCACCTTGCTTAAGATCAGTGAACGTACTAGGACAGGAGATTAAATGGATCCATACATTCACAAGTGCATTAGCACTCAAGTGAATGTAATGGATTCGAATCGAATTCGAACTCAGCTCTCGAATTGAGGAATGTGAGAGCTGTGTTCGAATTCCAGTTACATTCACTTACGTGCTAATACCCTGGGGTAAGGTATGAATACTCTTCTTCTTCCCCAGATATGGGTAAATAGCACAAAGACTAGTTCTATAGCCTAGGATGGCAAGGGGTCTACCGCAGAAAGAAATAAGCCCTACTGCGAGAAAAATCTGCCTCGTCAGTCATGTATCGCAGGATACATTATCGCCTAAGCGTCTATCACGCATGGCACATAACTGACTGACTAATAATCCTAAAAAACAAAGATAGGAATGTTTATCTTACTTAAAATAAGTTAAATGCTTCTGAAATAAATTGAGCCAATGTAAACGTCGTTCAGAACAAGTATATATAAGATCGGGTAATTTTAAAAATGTTGTTTGAAAGTGTAAAAATAAAATGTCAATCTTTGTGATCTTGCTATGTAGATGAAGTACATTAGAAAATAGTAAAACTTCATTTTTAATATCTAATAGTGTAGATTATATTCCTTATTTTATCTACTCGTATAAAAAGTCGTAGCATTTGAAACACATCCAAAATTGTTTTGTAGTATAATACAAGGGGCTTTATAAGGAACGAACTTATTAGTTGATAGCTAATATTATAGGTATGACACTATATCAGTCGCCCGTTTAGTCATTTGGGTTTTAAAAATTCGAAGACATATATGTCTAAAGCTGGTGTCCCTAAATTGAACAATGTCGGTTTTGGGGTGTCGGTTGGACTATCGGGAGTTCCGATAAATGTCTGAAGGCCAAATGGCGATGGAATAAATAAATCGTTGTGATCAATATCATTGATCTGAAAACAATATCAAATGCCCTTTTTCCTCAAACACATTCTTCCCATTAATTGTCTCAACCAATTCAATTCAGATATATACTAATTCATTTGAAGATGATGATATTACACAATAATTCAAAGACAAGCTTAAGAAGTCCGCCATCGATGACGGAAAGTACAAAAGAGTTTAAAATAGGAGGAAAAATACTGGAAATATCCTTTTAAGAGAGATAGTTTATAAATTTATGGCCGCTCAGTTAATGAATGTCGGATGTTTCCTGATGAAGATACGTCTAATATTATCCATACAAATTACACTTTTTTCTCATGAAATGTTTATTATTTTTCGTTATTATTATTATTATTATTATTTTTATTTCCTTTGATATCTGGCGTTTACACATTTCTTTCCGTGTCCCGCCCAGGGACCTAAGGTTAGAAATGGCATCATGACACTTTCCACTGCAAAAAAAAAAAAAAAAAAAAAAAAAAATTACATAGATAAAGACCTTCGTAAAGTGTGGGCTGTACTTGTCAGAACAATTTTTTGTATCTCTTTGAGGCATGTACTTCCAGGGATCCCTTCAATCAGCCTACTGGAATCTTTTCCAACCAGTCCAAGGGCTCCAACTACAACAGGAATTGTTGATGTTCCCATGTGCCACATTTTTGAGATTTCGATTTCAAGGTCCTTGCATTTTGACAGTTTTTCGAATATCTTCACAGACACATTGCAGTCTGCAGGGACTGTCATATCAATAAGGAGGCACTTATTTTGTTTGTGGTCTTTAATAACAATGTCTGGGCGGTTGGCTTTGATTGTTCTGTCAGTGTATATTGTGTAGTACCATAGAATTGTAACAGGTCCTATCTCCGTAACCGGGTCAGGGTGGTGTTCGTACCAATTTCTTCCAGTTTCCTTCCCATAGGAGTTGCAAATTTTCCAGTGCAGATATTGGCCCACTCTGTCATGCCGGGTTTTATATTCAGTGGATGCCAATATCGTGCAACCTGATATAAGATGATCAATGGTTTCTGGATATTTGTCACAGAATCTGCATCTTGGGCTAACACAGTATTTTAGTATATGTGCTTGATAATTCCTAGTTAACAAGCATTGGTCTTGTGCAGCTTATTATTATTATTATTATTATTATTGATGTTGTTGTTGTCACTCTTCCTCTTCTTCTTCTTCTTCTTCTTCTTCTTCTTCTTCTTCTTCTTATTATTATTATTATTATTATTATTATTATTATTATTATTATTATTATTATTATTATTATTTTGATATCTGGCGTTTACACATTTCTTTCCTCGTCCCGCCCAGGGACCTAAGGTTAGAAATGGCACCATGACACATTCCACTGCAAAAAATAAAATAAATAATTACATAGATAAAGCCCTCCGTAAAGTGCGGGCTGTACTTGTCAGAATATTTTTTCTTACCTCTTTGAGGCATGGACTTCCAGGGATCCCTTCAATCAGCCTACTGGAATCTTTTCCAACCAGTCCAACGGCTGCAACTACAACAGGGATTGTTGATGTTCCCATGTGCCAGATTTTTGAGATTTCTATTTCTTTTTTTTTATTATTATTATTATTATTATTATTATTATTATTATTATTATTATTATAACAATCAGAGAAATACAAGAATGAAGGAAAGAAAAAGGTTTTTAGAAATCTTTAATATCCTTATTGTCGTCAGGGCTTACTGCCTTAAATTATTGAAAGAGTAATTGTCGGACGACCACCAATGTTAAACGAAGTTGCGACTGTTCAGTATCTAGATGGTGAGCGTTAGGGAATATTAGGTATTTTAAACTTT